>CM062807.1:589069643-589500877 GCA_031772625.1 Pinus tabuliformis | reverse complement strand
ATTGGTATGTCTGATGTTAAGAGGAACAATAGTAAGTTGCAGATCAGAAATATGATTGTCCTCTTGAGTTGATGTAATGTGCAGACGTGGATGAAGACAAGTTGATGGAGTCCGTTAGCAACCAAGAGGAAGGATTTCCTAGGTGTTGGATGCCCTAACTAGGAACAGATGCTACAACAAGGATTGGTCACTCGTAGACTGTTGGAGGGCAGCGTGAGAGTGGACCAAGTGTGGATAGTGATTGGGCATTTTTGGTATGCTGGAGGACAACGTGATGGTGCCCAAGTTTGAGCCTGGTGTGCAACACTTTAATGAACAAAAGTAGTTGCTAGAGTGGTAGTTGTTGAGCTCATAGGTCTGATCAACCAAGAGCAGATTGAACATTCCTAGACTTGTGCGTGGAGAAGGACTTCTAAGTGGATTATGGGCAGTCCTCCTAGCCCGTGTTCATTGTGGGAGATGGAAATCTTGCAGTGATAGGTGGCAACCCTTCGTGCCCTATGTTGGTCTTCATTGGAGCAATGCAGGAAGACCATAGTGAGTTGAAATCCCTGATTAGCTGAGGAGCAACAGTAGGCAGATTGAGAGTTGTTCACAAATGGAGTTGTGAACAACTCGACAACACTGTCGATGTGTTGTGTCCTTGACAGACTAAGGCACAACCAGAGAGCAGATTGACAGCCAAGGTTCAATGGCCAGATGGACTTGGAGCATTGATAGAGGCAGAAGCTGCAAATCGAAAGCCAAAGGACCGGGCAAGTACAGGGTACGACCGAGAGGAGCTGAGAGAGTCGATACATCAGCCAAATGATCAGAGTATCTTGTTGAGGGTAGATTGGTTGTCGATGGATTAACACCAAGCCCCAGTTTTGTATTCTTGTACTAGTGGACGTATGAGGGCCATTATCCATGGTACGGGAGCCCTAGATTGTTGTATTATTCAGTTTGATTAATATAACGAAGTTGGGTTAAAAATTGTAAAAGTGGTTTATATTTTGTGCACTAGAAGATTTACTATTGTTTATATTCTGTTGTGAAAAGTAGTTTCATTGTGATCTTCGGTTTGGTAACGTTGAGATTTAAGATTCTATCCTAGACACCAAGATCGTGGAAAAACATTAGATACTCATTTGCCCAAGTAGTTCGAATTTCTTAGTGGCAGTGATTCAACAGAGAAGATAGAGCCAGAGGGTGAGTAGCAGGTGGAAGAGGAGGGTAGCAACATCCAGAAGATGGAACCAGAGGGTGAGTAGCAGGTGGAACAGGAGGGTAGCAACATTCCGCAAGGAAGTTTTCCAGTTCTAGGAAGAAGCAAAGGAAGGAAGGCCGAAATCCCCATAGGATATGCATAAGCACTACACAGAAGGTGACACAGGAGGCTCAGCACAAAGGCTAGGGAGGTAATTTCGGAGGGAAAAATTAGTTGTGGGGTGAGAGAAAATTCTCTCAAAAATTTTGCCAGTATTTTCCTCAGATTAGATTCTCAGTTGGGCATCTAAATTGTTGTACTCAAAATTGTTGCTAAAGAATAATAATAAAACCCTCATTTGTTGCACCGGTTTTCCCGCATTGGGTTTTTCTGGGGACAATTGTCCAAAAATAATATTGTCAAATTATTGTGTGTGTGCTAGAATTTCTCAATTTCATTATTTTATTTTCGCAGTATTTTTATGGTGAAAATTGCAATCGTGATTTTATTCATTGTTTGTTGTAGCAAATAAATTGCATAATTAAATTTATAGTTAGAAGAATAATTTCCAATTATTGCAATAGAAAAAAATTTCACATGGTATCAGAGCTAGGTTGATCAGTGGGAGAGCTCAGAAATGAAGGAAAGAAATTTCACTGCTTGGCAAGGGCAGCAAGCCGAAATTCCCAAGGGTAGCATAATCTTTTTGCTAGGAGGTCAAGTTGCTTAAGTTCAATTTTTTTGAGAAAGGGGCAGAAAAAATTGATTCTTCCAGTTCGAGTGATTCTAGAGGCAGAGGGAGTAGCTTAGTTATTTCATTGGGAAGATCTCTAGCGACACGCAAAAGGTTTTGTAGTAGATTTCTAGTGCAGAACTAGCACCAAGTGAAAGAGGAATAACACACTATAAATTCTTCAACATAACCATGGACAAAAGAGACATTCAGGAGACTTCAGATTTGTCTTCCAGGTTAGAGGACGAATTTTCTTGCTTATCAGGATCAGCTTCACAAGGTGTCTAGTATATAGGAAGTGGAGCATTAGCTCACATGACAAGGGTTAGAGAATATTTCTCTAGTTACAAGGAGGAGCAGATGGACTTCTAGATTGCTATTGGAAACAAGACAAAATTTACTCCAGTGGGGAGAGGTACCATAGATTTTCAGAGGGTGTTAGGAGCAAGCACTAGTGCTACAGATGTATTGCATGTGCCAGGGTTGGGTATGAACCTGATTTCAATATCCCGGTTACAGGATAAGGGATATGATATTCACTTTGTAGGGAAAAAAGTGTATGTCAAACACCCAAGCTAAAAAAAGGTAAGACAAATTGGAGTTCGAAGTAATAGATTGTACCGACTACAGATTGATTCTCCAATGACACTAATAGGCAGTGACAATAGCAGTGGGAAGGAGTTGAATGATTATGGCATAGGAGAATGGGACATCTACACTATGGAGCACTCAGGATGCTCAGAAAAATAGTAACAGGGGTTCCAGTACTTGGCTTAGAACACAATGATGTCTACAGAGGATGTGTACTTGGGAAGTATGCTAAGGCAACATTTCCAAGTGACAACAGAGCTGATGGCATTTTAGGACTCACACATTCAGATATTTGTGGCCCGATGTCCACTAGAGCTCTCAACGGTGCCGAGTATTTCCTCACCTTCATTGATGACCATTTCAGGAAAACCTGGATCTTCTTCTTGAAGACCAAAGATGAGGTTTTCGATCATTTCAGAGTGTTTAAAGCTCTCGTGAAGAATGCGACAGGGAAGAAGATCAAGACCCTTTGCTCAGATAATGGTGGAGAAAATATTGATAAAGACTTCACAAATTTCTGTGTGAAGGAAGGCATCAAGAGAGAATGGACAACTCCATATAACCCACAACAGAATGGTGTAGCGGAACGGAAAAACAGAACCATTGTTGAAGCTACAAAGGCTGTCTTATATGACCAAGATTTACCCATATTTCTATGGGCAGAGGCATGTAACATGGCAGTATATATTCAGAACACAACTCCTAATAAAGCATTGGGGAAGAAAACGCCAGAAGGAGTTTTCACAGGGAAGAAGTCAGAAGTTAGCCACTTCAAAAAAAATTTCCAGCGTTGCTTATTGCCATGTTCTAGATGAGAAACGTACCAAACTAGATCAGACTGCAAAGAAGGGGTTATTCGTTGGGCACAATGAAACCTCAAAGGCATACAAGATCTACATTCCTAACAATAGGAATATTGTAGTAAGGTGAGACGTGAAGTTCATGGAGGACCAAGCTTTCAGGAGATCTCGTGAGATGCCTACAGGTGATCAGAATCAGTCAGCAGAAGCTCCCTTGCTCCAGCAGCAGGGCAGCAACAAGGGAAGCCAGTAGGACAGGCAAGAGGATAGTGACAAGGATCGAGTGCTATGACCAATACTAGTGTTTACTCAGGTGCGAGAAATCAGGGAATTCTCAGCAAATGGCGCAGCAGAGGCAGGACGACGAAGAGTTGGTTGAACCTCCCACAACTAGTGGTCGAGTTAGGAGAGAGATTTGTCAGACATTAAGAGATGCAGAGGAGTTTATTGGAACTCCTAAGACGAACAAAAGACAACGCAAACAGCGTGACAGGTACCAAGCATTGGTGGCTCAGGTTGCAGAACCTTCCAACTTTCAGGAGGCCGCACAACATCAAGTATGGGTAGATGTCATGGTAGAAAAGTATAGCTCTATCATGACCAATGATGTTTGCGAGGTAGTGCCAAGGCTGACAGACAGATCAGTTGTAGGTTCTAGATGGATCTACAAGATCAAATATGCTGCAGACGGCAGTGTGGAAAAATACAAGGTTAGGTTCGTGGCAAAGGGGTATGCACAAAAAGAAGGGATACATTATGAGGAGACCTTCGCGCCAGTTGCCAGATACACTTCTATCCGGTCAGTTATATCCCTAGAACCTCAGATGGGATGGCAGATTAACCAGATAAACGTCAAGACAACCTTCTTGAACAGGGTGATAGAGGAAGAAGTGTACATAGAACAGTCAGAGGGCTTCAAGACTCATGAGAGGCACACTCATGTGTGTAGACTAAAGAAAGCTCTATATAGACTCAAGTAGGCTCCCAGGGCATGGTATGGTAGGATTGGCAGCTACTTGTTGCAGATGGGATTCGTTAAGAGTGATGCAGATCCCAACGTTTACTATTTAATGGTAGAGAGTGAGCCACTCAACTAGTGTTGTATGTGAATGATCTCTTTTTGACAGGATCATCAGGGCTCATAGAGGACTGCAAGAGGAATCTGCCAACGGAGTTTGACATGAAGGATTTGGCGTTGATGTACTATTTTCTAGGATTGGAAGTGTGGCAGAAGGATGGAGAGATCTTCCTTGGGCAAGGAAGATATGCTACAAATATTCTGAAGAGGTTCAAAATGCAGGGTTGCAGACCCATGTCTACACCCATGATCACCAACTAGAAGAAAATAGATGCATCAGATGACAAGGATGTCGACTCCACCTTCTATAGACAATGTATTGGGTCTCTCATGTATCTATTTAATACTAGGCCAGATATTTGCTTCATAGTCAATACCCTTAGTTAGTTCATGGTAGAGCCAAAGAGGGTACATTGGGCAGCGACGAGGAACATTCTGAGGTATGTGTGTGGCACAATCGAGTATGGGTTGAGATATACCCGAGGAGATGATGTCAAATTATGTGGATTCATAGATGTAGATTGGGTAGGAAGTTCAATGGACAGGAAAAGTACCTTTGGGTATTGCTTCAGTGTTGGATCAAGGATGGTTTCTTGGTGTAGTAGGAAGTAGAAATCAGTAGCATTGAGCTTTGTAGAAGCAAAGTATATGGCAGCAAGCACAGCCACGTTCGAAGCTATATGGTTTTGGAAGCTGCTAGGGAGCTTGTTCAGGCAAAGGATGGAGGTGACCAGTGCCTACTGTGATAATCAAAGTTGCATAAATCTCTCTGAGAATCCAGTGTTTCATGATAGGTTGAACAACATAGATATTCAATGTCATTTCATTAGATATTATGTACAATGTGGAGCAGTCTAACTATAGTATGTTCCTATAGAAGTGCAAGTTGCGAATATACTCATGAAAGCTCTAGCAAGAGCTAAGTTCGTCTATTTCAAAGAACAAATGGGTATGGTGGACAACCTGTTTTAGTAGCAAAGGCAGATTACCTTGGATGATTCTTAGTTGCAGCAGTAGCAGATGAGAGGGTAGCTGCGGTGCAGATGCAGTGTTGGCAGCAGTATGGCAATGTCAACAGCAGCACAAATGCAACTTATATCAGAGTTGCACAATGGTTAGTTGGCAGTGTGGCCAGACATCAACAGTGTGACAAGAGATGATGCATAGACAGTGTGTTGTGGCAGGGAGTGCAACACTAGAACACATTCCTCGCTAAGAGGGAGTGTTAGTTTTTGTAGCATCAGATGTGTTCTAGCCACGAAATTTTGTGGAGAGGCTAGAATACATGAGATATCCAAAACCCAGAAATCGTTTCTGAAAATTCCGCTTAGAAGTGTCTCAATTAGATTATTAACCGATTTTTAAATATTTCCTAAGTCTAAACTTAGGGAATATGGTTAATTAATCAGTATTAATTGAGATAAGGCGAGAATCATCTAGAAACTCACACGGATCGATCCAAAGATTATCCTAGCCATTGATTAAGTTTTAATCTTGGTCGTTGGTGCTCCAATAGTGGATTATAAGAGGAGATCGATGTGGTGATGGAGAATACACAGTGCAGATACTCAGTTTCCCAGGTAGTTCGATTTTCTCAGTGGCAGTAATTCAACAGAGAAGATAGAGCCAGAGGGTGAGTAGCAGGTGGAAGAGGAGGGTAGCAACATTCCGGGAGGAAGTTTTCCAGTTCCAAAAAGAGGCAAAGGAAGGAAGGCTGAAATCCCCACAAGATTTGCGTAAGCATTGTGCAGCGGGTGACGCAAGAGGCTCAAAGTAGAGGCCAGGGAGGTAATTTCGGAGGTAGAAATTAGTTGTGGGGTGAGAGAAAATTCTCATGATAATTTTTCTAGTATTTTCCTCATATTAGATTGCCAGTTGGGCATCTAAATTGTTGTACTCAAAATTGTTGCTGAAGAATAATAATAAAACCCTCATGTGCTACACTGTTTTCCTGCATTGGGTTTTTCCTAGGACAATTTTCCAAAAATAACAATGTCAAAATTCTTGTGTGCTAGAATTTCTCAGTTTTCAGTGTTTTATTTTCCGTAGTATTTTTATGGTGAAAATTGCAGTTGTGGTTTTATTCGTTGTTTGTTGTAGCAAATAAACTACATAATTAAATTTACAGTTAGAAGAGTAATTTCCAGTTACTGCAATAGATAAAAATTTCACATGCAGCAGCTTCTATACGAAAGTTCGATTTGCTAAGAAAGAAAGACGTATTCACTTCCAGAGGCCGGGAAGGAGTCCCAAAGTGTCGGAGAAGCATCTTTCCAGCCAGTAGAGGGTAGAATGACTTCATCACAGACCAATCAAAGGCTTGACATCAAGCAGGTTGCGCAAAGCAGCGCAGACGCTGATGCAGAGGATTAGAGACCCGAGTTTATAAAGGCAAGTTGTGTCGGGGATTACCTGTGGGGTGAGGAAATTCCTCACTAGATTTTTGCTAGTGTTTTTCTTTGTAGGATTGCCAGATTTCGACATCGATTTTGTACTCATAATTTCTCACTGCTGCATAATAATAAAACCCTCAATTGTTGCATCGATTTTCCTGCATTGAATTTTTCCGAGGACTTTTGTCCAAAAATTGTGTTAATTTTACGTGTGTGTGCTAGCATTTCTCAACTTCCAACGTTTTATTTTTCCGCACAATTTTATTTGTGAAGGTTGAAGTGTATTTATTTCGATATTTGTTGTAGTAGATAAATTGTTAATTAATTAACAATTAGGAGAAATAATATCAGTTGTAATAGGATTCCGGTATTTGAATTTTCACATGGTATCAGAGCGCAGTTGATCAGCTAGAGAGCTCAAAAACGAAGGAAAGGAATTTCGCTGCTCAGCAAGGGCAGCAGGACAAAATTCCAAGGGCAGAGCAATATTTTTTCCAAGAGGCCGAGTTCCTTGAGGAGGTTAGATTTTTCTAAGTGAGGGGCAGACAAATTCAATCCTTCCAAATCGAGTGATTCCAGAGGCAGAGGGAGCAGCTCAATACTTTCATTAGGTAGACCTCAAGCTGGACGCAAGGGTTTTGTAGCAGTACGCTAAAGCAGAACCAACGTCGAGGTGGAAGAGAGAAGAACACACAAAGAGGGAAAATTTTCCTCGAGGAACTTCTAGTCTCAAGAAGTTCGATTTTCCTTACAGATTGGCAGTAGTTGTGAGCAGATATTCTCACTCCAAAAGGGAGTGCGGGTAGCTGAGCAGCAGCGAAGCAGAAGGAAAGAGGAAGTTTTCAACAATTCATTGAGATGGCCACTGTTGGGCTTCGTGGTCAGGAAATATTGGATGGAGCTTCTAACTACATCATCTAGAAGGCAAGGACGTCCTTCCTTCTAGATGAATATGGCCTGAAAGCCGATATTGATGCAGTAGTGGTGGCTCCTCATGATGCAGATCAGCAGAAAGAATACAAGAAATAGACGGCATGGGTGAAGCGGCTGATCCTAGATGAAGTCAAGGATCATGTTGTCTCACATATAGCTGGCAAAGATACTGCCAAACAGATGTGGGATGCTCTCTACATGTTATACCTGGATACTTCCGAGAAGCGAAATATGTACCTAGAGGAGAAGTTGTGACTCATCCAGATGCAGAAAGGGGAAGGCATAGACCCCTTCCTTACCAGGATTCAAAAGGTCCGAGACCAGCTGTCAGTTGTTGGGACAACACCTCAACCCGCGCAGCTAGTGTGATTGGCACTCAATAGAGTCTTAGAAGATTGGCAGGTCTTTGTCCAAAGCATATTGGGCAGAGATAGGCTACCGGACCGGGATAGAATGTGGGCCAATTTGCAGCAAGAACAATTAAGATGAGCTTTGTTAAAGAGCTCCATCAGTGGCAGCAGCAGTGGAATGAAGACGGTGGAGGAGAAGAATGTGACCCTCGCATGAAAGGGTCCCAGTCAGGGATAGGGGGAGCAGAGAAAGAAGAATGACCTGTCAAAGTTCAAACGCTTCAGGTGTGGTGAGCTTGGTCACTACAGTACCCAGTGTCCTCTCAAAAAGGACAAGGAGGAGAAGCATGACTAGCAGGCAACTTCTACAGAGATCAAAAGGCTTTCCTCCAAGCTGGAGTAAGACTTTGCTATGTTTGTCGATATACCTCCAAGAGTGAGGTCGGGTGACTTTGTGTTCTAGCCCTAGAGTGCTATAGTTGGGAAGGATCCTTGAGAAGTCCACCTCATGGATCATTACTTGGCTACGGGGGCCCACAGTATTCAGTAGCAGGATGGATCAGTGACAGTCGATGCAAACAAATGCCCGAGTGACAGTTGCAAAGGCTAGTATCAGTCAGATGTTGGGGAGCGCAGTGCAGAGTTGGCAACAATGCAATTGGCATAGTGCAGAGTCAGCATCAGTGCAGATTTTTCAATGATAGTGTAGATGCTAGTAGCATCAGAGACTAGGGAGACAGATGCATCATACTGATCACAATTGATTTAGAATTTTGGATGCTTTTCAGTTGCAGATGTTGCAGTTGTAGCAGCAACAGATAAGAGGGAGTTGCAGTGCAGATGCAGTGTTGGCAGCAGTGTGGTAGTGTCAGCAGCAGCACAGATGTAGCGTATATCAGAGTTGCGCAGTGGTTGGTGGTCAGTATGGCCAGACAAGAGATGATGCAAAGACAGGGTGTTGTGGCAGGGTGTGCAGCACTTGAACACATTCCTCGCTAAGAGGGAGCGTTAGTTTTTGTCGCATCGGATGTGTTCTAGCCATGAAATTTGGTGGAGAGACTAGAATACATGAGATCTCCAAAACCCAGAAATCGTATCTAGAAATTCCGCCTAAAATTGACTTAATTAAATTATTAACCAATTTTTAAATATTTCCTAAGTCTAAACTTAGGGAATATGGTTAATTAATCAGTATTAATTAAGTCAAGGCAAGAATCATCTAGAAACTCACACAGATCGATCCAAAGATGATCCTAACCATTGATTAAGTTTTAATCTTGGTTGTTGGTGCTCCAACAGAGGATTATAAGAGGAGGTCAATGTGGTGATGGAGACAACACCTGTGCAATTCGATTTCTTGGAAGATCAATTTCCTGAGTAGCAGTAGTCAATTGCTAGAGAGAGCTAGAGATCGAAGCAGTGAGTGAGGGGTAGAGACATTGAGGTTGGAGGAAGTATTCTAGATCAAGTGAGTGCATTTGCAGAGAGGCAGAAGAGCCACAGAGAAGCTGACACAAGGGAAGTGCAACAACTTCTAAAGGCAAGTTCGATTTGCAGAGTAAGAAAGACGTCTTCAATTCCAGAGGCCGAGAAGGAGTCCCAGAGTGTCGGAGAATCATCTTTCCAGCCAGCAGAGGGTAGAACGACTTCATCAAAGACCAATCAGAGGCTTGACATCAAGCAGGTTGCGCAGAGCAATGTAGAGGCTAACGCAGAGAGTCAGATGGCCGAGTTTCTGAAGGCAAGTTGTGCTAGGGATTACCTGTGGGGTGAGGAAATTCCTCACTAGATTTTTGCAAGTATTTTTCTCTGTAGGATTACCAAATTTCGGCATCCAGTTATACTCAAAATTTCTCATTGTTGCATAGTAAAAAAACCCTTGACTGCTGCATCAATTATCCCGCATTGGGTTTTTCCGGGGACTTTGTTCAAAAATAATTGTGCTAATTTTATGTGTGTTATCATTTCTCATCTTCTAGCATTTTATTGTTCCGCAGAATTTTATTTGTGAAGGTTGCAGTGTATTTATTTCGGTATTTGTCATAGCAAATAAATTGTTAATTAATTAGCAATTAGGAGAAATAATATCAATTGTTGTAATAGGATTCTGGTATTGGAATTTTCACATTTGATCCATCAAAAGACTTCGATCTCTTGTCCTCTATTGCGCTAGGGTTTTCGCCAGAAGCTCTCCAAATTTCACGAAATTCCGATGGTGGGATCTCGAGATACTGCAAGCCCTAGCCCAAGGATCGTCTCTTGCCCTAGGTTTCCCTTGGCTAGTGACTTCATTGGGATCATTGCATTTGATTCTAAGAAGATTTATCCATTTGATCCTCTTCTCTTCCATAATTAGGTCAAGCCCCTCCTTGAATGATCAATTCCACTTCCTTGACCTAATTCTAGGTCCACTTGGTCTAGTGTGGTCCCGTAACTTTATAACTCCAATTCCACAAAGATCACACAAAGGCCAAGTCTCCAAAAGGGTTTCTAGGTTTAGGGATCATATTTTCAAATACATTCCCAAACTAGCCTTATGAATCCTTATAGCTCTTCCTAGAGAGACTATCACCTTGCTTCCTAAGCAAGAAAGCCATACAATTGAGTCTCCCTTGTGAATAGGCCTTGGGAATGACTCCACATCCTCTTATTAACCTATTCATCTAGTGATTCCTCTTTATAGCGGGTCTCCTCCCATCGTTAAAGTTCGTAATGAGTAGGGAGCCTTAGCTGAGGTGACAGTGGGTTATCGCTCCATTGTTGCCCTTGACCTAGAAGTTGCCCTTTAGGATCCCCTCCTAGGACCCCTATTAGTTTGAGCGGTAACAGGTCTTATTGCATGGTTTGGCAAAAAGATGCAATCTCCTGCACTTTCTACTACCAAGGAAAAATATAGAGCATTGGTTGAAGCAAGTAAAGAGGCTACATGGGTTAAGTCATTGTTTAAGGAAATTGATCTTCCCAAGGGGACTCCTATTAAGATGCATGTTGGTAATCAAGGTTCCATATCCATTGCGACTCATCCAATTCATCATTTTAAGACTAAGCATGTTAAGCTCCACTTGCACTACAATCATCACTTAATCAATGAAGGCATTCTTGAGTTGGCACATTGTCTCATTAGATCAACAAATTGTGGATACCTTCACCAAATCCCTCATTGAAGCAAAGTTGTCAAATTGTGACAACTCCTTAGGATGATTGAAATCATCATCAATAGGGGATTAACATGATGATGAATTCTATTGGCAATCCATCTTCCATAGTCAATATTAATAGGTGATGTTAGAAACATGTCAAATTGTAATGTTTCCTATGAGGTAATCTTATAATGATAGAAAATCATAAATAGTAATTTCTAATTCGACGCATAGAGGTTATTGCAAAGTTGTAATAAGCTATAAAGCTACATAAAACCTAGAACCACCCTTCACTATATAAAGGGGCATAGTGTACTCCTTACGTGCCAATGCATTAGAGTATTCAAGTGGAATATTCTTTTCCATGATGGTTTCTCCACTATAAATGCTAATGTTCATGTCTCTTGTGGTTTGCTTCTTTATCTTTGGTCTTGTTTGTTTTCTTATAACTTTGGCACATAATCTTAAAATTCCAACAACACTTATATAGCACTAGTTATCAAAAGGAAATTTTTCTCATAGGTTTGGCAATCATACCATGATAAGTATTAACTATTTTGTGCATTCTAAAACATTATGTAATATGTTATTGTATTGTGAGGTAATAACAACAACAATTTTGACTCCAATGTTTGGTAGGTTATTTTACCATGTATCTTTGCTTTGTGTAAATGTTTTAGTATCCACATGAAAAAGGCATCTGGGACCTATTCTTTTAAGAATTAGTACTTTTATTAAGTTGTATTATAGTCCTATGTTCTAGAGGCACTACTTCTAAAATTTTAAAATTTTAGATATTTTTATATAATTTTCCATCAATACCCCTTATCCCATAGTAATTTGGGGTATCTTCCAATCCTCTTTGAAACCACCCCTATCCTTGCAACTCAATGCAACATAGAAAATATATCTTACACATCTAGTTATTTTATTATTAGAATTCTGTAAGCTAGTCCTACTTTCATACAATCAATAATAACTGTTAAATGATCTTATAGCCACAATTGTGCCCATGGATAGCTCGCCAACTTTGAAAATCATCAACTCAGTACCTTTGTCCAATTCGCAATTACAAATGGCACACAATCCCTGCTTAGCAAGTGCATAAGTGTCCAAAGCTCTTAATGATTTACAGTGGCAAGTGGAATTTTGAAGTGTCGAGAACAATGATACTGAGACCTCATTCAATTTGTCTCAAGTTGGCATTAATCTCTCCCCCTCTTTGTATCAATCCGCAATATTTTCAAGCAAACCGAAGCAAATCTAGAATGGATGATGTCGTTAGGCAATTAAATGTTATGAGGATGAACAATGGTCGAGGCGGGTATGATAGGCTTGAAGTTGGGCTCATTAGGGTTTATATAATGATAGATAACCAACATTCTATCCTACAGAGGGCAACAACCAAAGGAGGGCGTCGAGCCAACATTGCCCTAGTTTTAAGTGCCTACATCTGTGTGTTGAGAAGAACGCTCTCACCTAGGTGCCAATTTCCATCATTGCACAGCCCCTCCATGGAGAGTATAGTCTCTTCATCCCACAGAAATGAGCAAGTTTGTATGAGCCAATGTCTGGATAGGCTCTTAGAAGCTATGGAAGGTCTACTCTGTGCAATGAATCAAATGAATGAAGCAAAGGAGAGGGAGTAGAAATATTTCTAGCTACTCATAAACACCAAACTTGAGTTGATGCAAAGCAAAATTAAGAGGTTCTAAAGAGAATATAGGACAGAACTAACAATTATGAACTATAAATTGGCCGAGATGGAAGACAATTATGCCAGTGGGGCATAGATTGCGTCAGCAGAGGCCAAAGCCAACAAAGGTCTAGTGAGGAAAAAGATAAAAAAAAAAAGTTCAAGGTTCAAAGTGGCAATTCTGATTTGATGGAACCATGCCTGAAGGAGAGCCTAGAGCAACAGGCTAGTCAATCGTCTATTAAACATTCCTTGTTTAAGTTCACTTGATGTTATGTAGGTTTATTTTGGGTTTAGGAGTCTTTTACAAAGAATATGATCGACATTTTTTCATAATAGTGGGTAAAAAATGCCATAAGCATAAGCTCTTAATTTTTTGGACATATAAACATAGAATCATTATGGAACTAGACGAAATATGTAAGGGTTTTGGCCCAAAAACCAATCTCTCCTTTTAATAGAAAAATATTAATTGTTCCTTTAAAAAAAATTGTGCCCATGGAGGATCATACAAATTGTTTGTGAAGGGTTTACACACGTCTATTTTATTTGTGACATGTTGTTAGAAAGTTTGTGCATTACTACCATCATAGGAAATGTTATCATTAGAATCATATATAGAATGGGTCCACTACATACCTACATCCTATGATGCCATCTATTAATAATAGCAACTGCCCTACATGGTGCAAAGGATGTGATAAGAATGTGTAGTGACAAAATATATTTTGGATTTTCAATTTGATCATAAACCTTGTGTGATATAGGATATTAAAAAAATACATTGCATGCTTGTAAATAGTCCAAGGATATTTTTGAACATACAATATATATGTGAATAACTGGTTCAACACCCTTGAACTCCTAGTACGATCAAAATAGGAAAATGAAAAAAATATATTTTGATACATATTACAATCAAATCCAACTCAAGAATTCCACATTCAAATATAACCTTGTAACGTTTTACAATTGAGAAAAACAAACTCTAAATGAAGTCCCAAGTACTTAAATGTAAATGTACAATGGACTGATTTGCCCCAACCTACGTTGCTAACAAAAATCCTATAAATATCACAAATATTTAATAAAATTCAACCATGGATAATTAATAAAAATAAACTGCAATCTAAAAATTAAACAAACACACAAAGATCCAAAATCCTAAATTTTCATTTAAAATTATATAATATTCTACATGCTAGAACAACAAAATGTGACCATTAAAATAATATTCCCGAAGATCTAATTACCAAGAGCTTTTGTATATTTTTCCACTAATCTATGATTTTCTACAAACCTAATGATCCCTTCTTTGACATGTGCTTAATTGTTAAACATTTTCATTAAGCACTTGGTTACTTAGGGGATGAATTGCTTGCATTATTCCTATAGAATCCACCCCTTTCACCATTGTATCATGTTCTTTTTTCTGATATTAGCTTGACTAACTTTTTTAACTGTAAGGAGGAATTATCTTCTACAATTGGATATTAGATGTCATGGGTCAGCCTACCATTAAACCTTCTGATACAAATAAATAGATTATGAAGAGTAAGATGTTTGACATATGTTGAGAGTTATCTTAAAGTATTTATTTGTCAAATTATTTACAGGGAATGTAATAGTTAGTAATTGGTAATATCATAAGACATTACTTACTTATTTTAAAGTTATCAGCAACATAATGTCCCTAAAACTATTTTTTTACCCTTATAATTGAACTTTCAGCCTTGATAATTGAACTTTATACCTTCATAGTTGAACTTTACACCCTTATATTGGTATATATAAACTAACTTTAAGGGCCCAATAGAGCTCATCCGCGATACTTAATAATCTAGTCCTGATTTTAAGGTGACAAAAAATCCAAACACCAAATTGGTGTATGAGATCCACTTGTTTGTGGAACAAGGGGCCTACCTCCATGCAATGATTTTATTGCTAAAGTCCATGGAGATGTACATGCTCTACCCCCATCTAGATTTTATTGTTAAAGTAAATAGACATGTACATGCTCTACCTAACTCTACTCGATAACAAATATTTCATTAAGAGGATAATCGATCATCCCAATGGACACTAGGAGAAAAGCCCTCAGCAAACCAAGAACCCTATGGCAATAAACTCTACTCCCGAGAATGATAGGGTAGGAGGTACTTCATTGGAAATTTTGGCCTCAACTTCCATAGAATGATTAAGAAATTATTGTAGAAATAAATAGGGAAAATAAGACATCTATTTCTTTTGGAACCATCTCTTGTCTGCACTTTTTTGTATTTGATTTGCACTATTTTTTTGTGTCTATTACCCACCAAAATGGGTAACCCCATAGGAGAAAACTTTTCTCCTACATGGGACAACCAGCCAACCAGCCAGACAGCTAGACAGCCCCTGCTAGCCACCATTAGTTGATCATATGGCATATATCTCTGCCACTTACATCATCCATTTGCTTCTCACCCATCCGGCATGAGCACATGGATGAAGGTGAGCTGCCACTTGAAAAGTACTTTGTCATTTTGCAATTGAGTGCTTATACTTGTTTGTTTTGGGAATTTAATATGGATTATGGGGTGATCTAGAAGATTGATAGACTTTGTCCGTGATCTTGTTTTCTCACCTTACTTAGGGGGTTAATCTTCAATCCTAGTACAGTGAGACCTCCCTTAAGGCCCTTTAGGTATAGGAGGGGCACTACTTGGGAAGCCTTGATTGAGATAGCGTAGTTCCATTTTCCCATATATCATACTTAACACCTTCCATCTTACATTACAAGCCCAAATTTCACCCCCATTCTTCGATTACAACTTGTCATTGGTTCTTTGGGATTCGGCACTCATATGTCCACATACGTGGGTAGGGCCCTGAAATTTTTCCCAGGGAGGTTGATGCAATTAAAGAAAGAAATCTTAAAATGAAAAGGATGGCCAGGGACATAAAGATTAGCATATGGGAAAAAGCCTAGAATGAGCTCCACCTCACTCATATGGCCATCACCCAGTTCCTAAGCACTTATGGCTCCATTACGTCAAAAGAAGGAACCATTGCATGTCCCAACCCTGATGAGTGATAAATTGACTCATCTTAAAGGGGTAATAAAATTGTTACATCATACAAAGCAAGCTCTAACCCTGAGCTATAAGCAGTAATACAAGGAAAAATCAAGAAGTAAAAGGTGCACAAGAGAGGTGGAAAAACCAAGGCCGGGTTGGTAACTCATGCATCCACAAATGCTCCCTCCTCACATCTATACATTCAGGATGTGGACACCCCCATCAACGGGTCCCTTTGACCATGGCACTTGGCCATGAAGTCTTCTCCCCTCCATTTCCATCATTATTATTCAGTAACACCTATCATTTGAAGGATGGGCCCAGGAAATGCTACTTCCCCTTAGGGGCTAGAAGCACCTAATAGGGTTGACCTTTAACCACCCCTACCTAGGGAGAAAACATCCTTGCGAGATCAGGGTCTTGATTTTGGAAAGGGATCCTTGTTTGAAGTATTAAACTTCCCTTAGCACTCAAGTTTGGTTCACTTAGATACATTATTGATCTTGCTCTCTAATGACCAGTTGCTTTCACTAGAATCCATGTTATCATCAGGTGGTCCAACAGAGCAGGTCTTGGGCACCTACTCCACAGGTACCCATGGCCCTCCAAAGAAGTATATTAGCACAAACAAGTGAAGCATTGAGACTCTTGGGCACCCTAACAACATCATTGGATGATACATGTCCCAGAGCACCTCCTACGCCCAGGACATTGGTTGAATTTGTCACAGATTTGATGACCCTTCATGATGACAAAACTGGACCCAACATGCCCCGAAGTTGGCCTTGACACAATTTGATGGGAAACAATTGATTCAAAGCTTATATGAGGATGGTCTCACATTTAGAGACTAGGTAGGGCTTGTTGCACCTAAGAACCCCCTAACGTTGGAGCAAAAGTGGCCACTTTTAGTAGTTGAAGAGCCATGGAGGCCACTATATGGTGCCCAACTGGATCTTGGGACCTCATGGGAGGCAATGAGGTGAATTTGAGGGCCAACCCTAAAATCACAAATTTGACATGCTTCTACACCATCTTGGACGCCTCATCATCCTTAGACATGGCATTGGGAGCAATTACATTGGATTACATCAGCCCTAGAGAGCTTACAACTCACACGTGTGGGCAAATTAGGGTATATTTTCATAAAGCTAATGGGTTGCCTTGTAACCCAAGTACATTTTAGCATCAAACTTACTTTAGGGGCTTTTGTAGGCTAATAATCAATCCTAATCCTCATATACATAGAGGATAGACCCCTTCGTATTAGATCATCATCACTTGTGACTATTTCATCTCTCTTAGAGGATTCCAACCTTCTTGAATTCTTGTGGAGATGTGACTCTATGGTGTACTTTTCTATTTGGAGCTATATCTTTGGTCTTGGAGATGTTACTTTGGATCAATAAAGGATTGTACATGCATTTTATCTTCTAAGTGTGCCTTAGATTTGGTAAATTTTTATTCGTGTCTAATGTATGGAATGATTCATTATTTAGGGTTTCTATTATGCTATTTATTATTGAAAATCAATGTATGGAATCTAGATGATAGCATTGTATGCATTATTCACTAGTAGAATGTAAATAGCAACACCCTTGGTGTATCTTTAAACTAGCTCTCCCAACTTTGTTCCCTCACAACGGTAATAGATAGGGTTTTGAAAGCTAGGCCTTCATTATTCCCTTACTCCTTACCAAGATAGCATATCTTTCACTCCCATAGACTCCATCATCCCAAGCACTAGGCACTAGCTTTGTCACTTCTTTGATCACCTTCAAAATCAACCATATTAAATCTAAATTTCTCCCTCCTACTGTCATTTTCAGCCCCTTATGGTCAAGTTGCTAGCTAGGGCTAGAGCACGAAAATAGCTAGGGTTGAAGTCATTTACTAGTGGAAGTATTCAACATTGAGTTGAGAGTTCGTTGCCTCAAAATCAACCCCTTTTAATGGCAAATTCATCCATTTTGAAGAAAAATCATTTTTCCCTAGGTCAATCTTGCCTTAGACAAACCCTAGTTTTTCCGTAGGCTTCAAAATGGAGCTTGTTGAAGGGTTCTTGTTCCATTAGTTGTTGATATTCATTGTTTGGAAGCCTTTTCTTGGCCTCTTGACTCCATCTTATTCCATTTGGCTTGCTATCTCTCAAGCCCTAGATAATTTGTGCCCTAAATTAGCCTTATTAGAGGATGTGAATTGCCCTATTACATTTGTTGAATCCTTGTTCTTACAAAAAGTTGTCCTCTATAAGGCTTTCTTGTCACCTTGATGCTTGAACTTGATATATCCTTAGGTGACCGTTTTAAAGGGAAGCCTCCCTAGTGGTGAAAGTCCACAAAAGAGCAGGAGATAGTGGCTATAGTGACGGTAAGCCACACCTCATTGTTGTCCCTTGGTCTAGTTTTTTCTTTGTAGGTCACCGCTTACAAGACATGCTATATTTTGAGGCAACAATGTCATAGGTTATATGGTCTAGTCTGCACTAGTGACTCCTTAAGTCTACAAGTCTTGTTGCCATTGGCATGATTTCCTCCCAAAATGGGATGTAGAGATTTCACACATAGAGCATCGGGGAAATATACCCTACAAGTACAACTAAATACAATGCGTTGCTCATGTATAACTTGTTATTCTCTACATGATCCTCCCAAATGAAAAATATGGTAACCAAAATCAATTATCGTATCATGTTTTCAAATAATACGATGATACTAATTGAATTACCATTATAATATTGTAATTGTATGTCATATTTTTATGAGATTCATATTAACAGGGCCAATCTAAAACATGAAAGGCACAAATAATTTAAATTTAATTTTGCAAGCACTTACACAACAAGATTGATGCATACAATGCGTAGAAAAGTGTAACGTTCCTAACTAGGAAATATAATGAATATCAAATACATGCACTAGCTACAGCAAAATAAAAATTTATATAACACAGCCACAATCAGTACAATCAAAAAATATGCTGAAAAATTTGAGCCATGGCATTAATCTGAGATATAAGAGTACATCAATGGTAGAAAATGGAACCTGAGCTTGCTACTACAAGCTACAACAAACCAAGGTGTCAATACAAGAAAAACCAATGCCGGAAAGATGACCAGAAGGAATTGCGCACTGCCTAGAAAATGTGTTGTTGCTGGTTGGGATCCACCCTATGATTGGACCCTCAGATGTGCTCAAAAAACTCAGCCAAATTAGCTAAAGCCGCCTCACAATAAACCCAAAAAACCCAAAAAAAATTGGGGTGAATCCAAAGTGCACTAGTGACCTCAAGAAGTGCGTATGCCTCTAACTGGCTGGTTGAAGATGATAGAAGAAGAAATTGATGAAATACGCCTCCAAAAACATTATTGGGAATCCTTTCTACAAATACTCTGCAAATGGTTTTTCCAATCCTCTTTATTCCTCCTTGTCTCACCCCTTGAAGCTACTGCTCACAAGTCTATGTTGGAGGAAACCAAAGACCCCTACGCAAGCCCTGGAAAAGACAAATTCAGCCCCCCAAATATTAGTGCTTCCAACCCTACAAACCTTCAAGGAAATTTTAGTCCACCTTGAGGGAAAATCTCTGCAAATTCTCCTACAAAAATATTGTTGTTTGTTGGCCCTCCTCTACACCACAAATTTTCTTCTGCGCACTTGAGAAAGCTCACACCAGTTGAAGATTCACTGCAAAATAACTCCCCAAATCACTTGAGATTAGCTCCCAAATTCTCTCCTAGGGTGACACTCAAAGTTCACCAAATAAGAGATGGAATTCTTGCTTTGAAATTCCTTGTGCTAAGCAACACTAGTTGACTTGGCTAAGAAACTCAAGCAAACTCTAGTTTTGAAATCGAATGGCCAAAAGATGTCAAAATGAGGCCCTCCTTTATTTATAATTGTTGCTCCCTTTCCTCCTTGTGGGCTCCACTAGTTTGAACTCCTCTTTCTTGCCTCCTCCCTTGGTTCGATTTTCGTAAGGGGTTCAAAATCCCCTTTTTGGGTGGCCCCCACATCCCACTACAAAATTAATCTTTCTTTTCTCTAATGTTTGTGGCCTCCTTTCTCCAAAAATTAAGTGAGTGACTCCTCACCCACTTCTCCTAAGTTTACTTGATGAAATATTTATCCATCACCAAAATTGCAAAATTGAGGATTTTTACTTAGTAAAATTATTTATTAGGGGCATGACAACCCTCCCCTCCCAAATGTTGCTTGATGTAATGTCTCGAATGAAAAAAAAAATGGAACAACACTTCACATAGAATTTATCATGCACTTAACAGAAGATTGCCATGTAAAACCCAAATAGATAGAAAGAATAAACCCATAAATTGCATGAAAATCTCAATAAAAGATCACAATGCGAGGAACAATGAGAAATGCAACAACAAAATCCAGCTTTGTCATATTGAAATATATGCCAATACAATCGCTGGAAACGACCTTCAAAGATATGTAATAATACCGAAAATAGCCTCCAAACTAAAACAGGAAATCAATCACTACACCTGTGGATTCTGAATGAATCCACCAAGGGAAGAGATGGGTGCTCGCCCACTCTCTCTAAATCACCCGAGGGTTTCCATCCTGGGGCTACTCCTAAAGTAGAGAACCGAGTTCTCAAACCTCTCCACAAAAACAATACACAAATCCGAGATATCTCCAAATGACCTCCTCCTCTTTTATATATCTGATGGATAGATCTCCAAGCCTCTAGTAACATCTTATTTATTATTTTATTGTTTTTCTAGAAGGTCCTCCATTGACTTTAACTTAGGTGACCTTTTAATTTTATTTTATTTCACTTAAGTCACTTTTGACCCATTTTCTCCAATTAATTATTTTTAGTTAATTAAATGACTAATTGAAGTCATTCTTAATTAAGGAAAATGGAAAATCGTCCACCATACTCTATTTGGCCATTGGAAGTCACTTCTCAAAATCTCATCCTATAGATCATCTCGTTCTGATTCCAACGAGCTATTACACTGAGGTTTTCCATCAATTAATCTCCCCGAAATACCACCTCGAGTATAATTAATTAAGTTAGGCCCCATAATAATGCTAATTTTTGAAAGTTGTCAGAATGCGACGGAACAAAAGGAAAATTGTGTGGATGATGAAATATGCCAAGTGAATGCCATCAGATCCCATAAAACTCCTCAAAACTCCATCGAAACCCCTGATGACATAAACCTGCTCCAATGACCTGACTGTCACATGCCCTGGAAATCCACCCTGGTTGTACCATGGAGGAAAATACAAATGGGGACATTACAAATCCTCCCGCCCCAAGATTGTTTGCCCTCAATCAATCCGCACCTATCCATTGCAGAGGCATCTGCAAAATAATACCAGGATCCCATATGAACCGCTGGTCCACATCATGCCTCCATGCAATCCAAAAATGACTGGATCCCCCAATACCTAGATCCCATGCCCATCTCTGTCTTAACCTGCTACTAGTAGATCCACATGGATCCTAATGGCACCATGGCCAATCATCGCCCAAGTCCCTTGGCTCAGATTGTGCTCTATCTCTAGCTATTGCTACTGCTCCCTCAAACGAATACCAACTCATCACCTCTCTCCAATCCAACCTCGGGCGTAAGCCGAGGTCAACCCCACTCTGCTGATGCTAGGCTAGTGCCACTAAAACACTGATGAGTGGCCAGCCTACATCCTACTACCAACTAAAGCATGCAATATCCCTTACCTCTAAGGGATTGTGCAATACAATGCTTCTGACTAAAAATGATACTCCATCAATAGGATACCAGCTCATGATCTCCCGCCAATCCAATGCATGGAAACCTGTGTAAAGAACAAGTCTACTGTTGAAATTTGGTACCGGAGGACAGGTGGTTCCCTTAGGCTTTGATCTTTGGCCTAGGGAAAAGTGTCCAAAAGAATTTAATTTTTCTCCTAAAGTGACTTTATAATTTTATAAAGTTAAATCTAATTTAAAAGTGACTTTAAGTGATAAAGTTATTAAGTCTAATTTTAAAGTGACTTTTATAAAGTCAATGAAAAATTAGAAAGGAAAAGTGACTTTGGAAATAAATGACTAAGTGGGTCTTTATTAAAGTGGGGTGAATTAAAAAATAGAAAGTGAGATTTAAATGAGCATTTAATCTCAACCATTGATCTAAATCTATTTCAGCCATTGGATTTAGAGATCACCCAAAAGTCACTTGGAGTTATATTAAAGGAGGAAAAAGAGGAAAAGGCAATTCATTCTTTCATGAGCAGATTGGGAGAAGGAGAGCAAGAGAGCAAGAGAGATTTCTGAGCAGGAAGGAGAATGAGACAGCAGCTTGGCACACATTCCAAGGCAACAGTTGAGCAGATTTGTACAGCTGATTTAGCACATAGTGAAAGGCAGATTTTTGCACAAAAATCGAGGAGCAGTTTGCTGATTTTTCTGCACACAAAACGGAGGTCGTACAGCATTTATTGCTGTCCTGTTTGCTGTAATTTCCAGATTGCTGTGAGGCACGGGAAAGGAGATAAGTTGTAAATTTGCTTGCTGATTTTTTGCTGAATAATTCTCACTGTAAAAAGACAATTTTCAGAAATAAAGAAGAGCTCTCAAACTGGTTTTCCCCAAGAGTTGTAGGGGGTTTTTCCAGGGTCAAGTTGACCAAAAATATCAGTGTTTTAATGTGTTTTAATGGCTGTTTTTAATTGCTGATTTTTAATTCTGCAATTTCCAGCATTCTGAAAAATTTCCAGAATTTGTGTTTTCAGCAATATTTATTTTTTTCAGTCTGTTAAATGTATGGTTATGGGAATGGGCATTTAACTACATGGGAGAAATAAGGAGAAACTGAAAACCGGGGTGGGAAAACAGAAATTTTTACATGGTATCGGAGCTTGAGTGCTGAAGGGCAGTTTGGGACAGCAAAAGGAAAAATTACAGTTGCTGATTTTTCACTCAGAAAATTCCAGCAAGCTGATTTTTTCATAAACAGCAGCTTTATCTTTACTACAGCAGTGCTATTTTTCAGTTTTAGGACAGCAGGATGTCATTGGGATTGAGGGTGGAGGATAGACTGGATGGGCATATAAATTACAGCGTTTGGAAGGAGAGAATGCAGAGTATCTTTGAGGAGGCAGAAGTCTGGGATATCATGGTGCATACCGCACAGAACCCTGTTGTTGTGCCCACTGATGTTACTCAGTTGGCTGAGTATAAAAAGAAGAACAATAAGGGTAAGAGGCTGATTCTAGACGGAATCAAAGACCATTGCATTCCTCATGTGAGAGGAAAGAGCAATGCCCATGAGATGTGGACAGCATTGTCCAATCTCTACCAGAGTACCAATGAGAACCGGAAGATGGTCCTGAAGGAGAAGCTGAAGAACATTAAGATGGGTAATGATAGTGCAGCTGGATATCTCACAAAGATTACCAATGTGAGAGATGAGTTGGCAGCGATTGGAGAGGCCATTCCATCCACTGAGTTGGTGCGTATTGCAGTGAATGGCCTCCCCCGTTCATGGTTGAACTTTGCTGATGGGGTTTGTGCACGTGAAACCCTTCCCACATGGGAGAGGTTTTGGGATGATTGCATTCAGACAGAGATCAGGAAAGGACAGCTTGGGGCAGCCAAGCCAGTTGGGCAGGATGAGGACGTAGCACTGGTGGCAGGAGGCAAGAAAGGCAGAGGGAAGAAGCAGGCTTCCACAAGCAGTGGTGGGGGCAAAGGCAAAGGTAAAGGTAAACAGGGTAACTCACAGAAGGACTATTCCAAGGTGAAGTGTTGGAATTGTCAAAAGATGGGACACTATGCAGTTGTGTGTCCGGAGAAGAAGAAGAAGAAGGGGAAGAACCAGGACGTGGCAGCTTCAGCAGAGATTGAGGACTTTGCTGGTCGTTTTGACCGAGAGTTTGCGTTCACTACGTGTGAGTCCTCTAGTACAGGATCACCTGCCACACAGGTTCAGAGGGAGCATGCTTTTCCCTCGATTAGCGGAGCATCTTCAGGTATCTGGTATGTGGACAGTGGGGCTTCACGTCATATGACAGGAGTCCGTGAGTACTTCTCAGAGCTTTCAGAGAGTGGCACTGATATTGAGGTAGTACTTGGTGATGACAGAGTTGTTAGAGCAGTCGGGGTGGGGACAGTGACATTTCAGAGGGAGTCCAAACCTCCCTTGAAGGTGTCAGAGGTTCTTTATGTGCCAGGGATGAGGAAGAACCTCATATCCGTCTCAGCTTTGGAGGACAGAGGATATGAGGTACTGTTCAGGGGAGGACAGGTGTTGATGTATCCCAGGGACGCTCCAACTGATTCAGCTAGAGTGATAGGTGTACGCCATGCAAAGGTGTACAAGTTTGCATTCCAGCCCCTTTTGGCATTGAGCAGTAGTACCGACAGCAGAGCTAGCAGTTCTAAGCTGTGTGAGATTTGGCACCGCAGGATGGGACACATGTATCATGGAGCCTTGAGGACATTGCGGGAGATCACTACAGGTGTGCCAGATTTCAGTAATGATCACTTTGATACTTGCAGATGTTGTGTGATGGGCAAGTTTGCCAAATCCCCTTTTCCCAGCAGTGACAGCAGAGCGACGGGGATACTTGATTTGATTCATTCCGATGTGAGCGGTCGGATGTCTCATGTTTCCTTGAGTGGATATGAGTACTATGTTTTATTCATTGATGATCACTCCAGGAGGACCTGGATTTATTTTTTGAAGACCAAGAGTGAGGTCTTCAAGCGGTTTCAGGAGTTCAGAGCTCTTGTGGAGACTCAGACAGGTCGAAAGATCAAGTCCTTGAGGTCGGACAATGGAGGAGAGTACACCCTTGGAGAGTTTGTTGACTATTGTGCGGAGGCAGGCATTAGGAGGGAGTTCACTGTTCCTTACAACCCCCAGCAGAACGGGGTTGCGGAGAGGAAGAACAGATCCATCATAGAGGCTGCCAAAGCCATGATATATGATCAGGGGTTGCCATTGTTCTTGTGGACAGAGACCTGCAACACAGCTGTTTACTTGCAGAACAGGAGTCCGCATCGTGCCTTGGGGCACATGACTCCGGAGGAGGCTTTCTCTGGGAAGAAGCCTGATATTGGTCATCTTCATATCTTTGGATGCATTACATACTCCTATATACCCAAGGAGAAGAGGACCAAACTAGAGCCCACCGCAGAGAAGGGTATCTTTGTGGGCTACAGTGAGACCTCAAAGGCCTTTCGGATTTACATTCCTGCACAGAGGAGAGTTGTTGTCAGACGGGATGTGAAGTTCGAGGAGGACAGGGCCTTTAGGAGGTCACGGGAGTTAGAGTATCTGGATCAGCCAGACCCTCAGCAGCAGTTGAGTCAGTCGCAAGGATCCAGTGGGCAGGGATCAGGAGGATCCGGAGGTACATCTATGAGGATGTCAGGTCCATCAGTGAGCAGTGGCTCGCCGAGCCAGAGGGGTGGTGCTCCGGGCAGCATGCAGAGCAGTTCACAGAGCAGTTCACTAGGGAGTCCACTGATGGACAGTTCACACGGTACCTCAGCTTCTACAGGTTCAGGTGCAGGCAGGAGGACAGCAGACAGACAGTCAGGAGTTCAGGCTACTGATGATGATGAGGAGGAGGAGTTTCATTCTCCGGTGGAAGAAGTGCGCTCAGGGAAGAGGAAGCCCAAGTGGCTTCAGGACACCTTGAGAGATGCCACATCTGTTGCTGAGCCGAAGAGGCCGGTCAGAGAGAGTAGACCACCTGAGAGGTTTTGTAGTTATATGGCGATGGTTACCAGCATCCTTGACTCTGAGCCTTCTAGCTATGAGGAGGCAGCTAGCCAGCAGGTCTGGAGAGAGGCCATGCAGGAGGAGTATTCTTCTATCATGAAGAATGATGTTTGGGAGGTGGTGCCGAGGCCTGAGGGCAAATCCGTGGTTACTTCCAGATGGCTTTACAAGGTAAAGCATGCTGCAGATGGCAGCATTGAGAAATTCAAAGCGAGGTTTGTGGCTAGAGGGTTCTCCCAGGTAGAGGGAGTTGATTATGAGGAGACCTTCGCTCCCGTGGCTCGATATACTTCGATCCGCTCCATTATATCGATAGCAGCAGAGATGGGTTGGAAGATCCACCAGATGGATGTGAAGACCGCATTTCTCAATGGCTTCATACAGGAGGAGGTGTACATTGAGCAGCCACAGGGCTTTGAGGTGCATGGGAAGGAGTCCCATGTGTTCAGATTGAAGAAGGCCCTTTATGGCCTGAAGCAAGCTCCCAGAGCTTGGTACTCCAGGATAGATGCATACTTGCAGGGGATGGGTTTCACAAAGAGTGAGGCAGATCCGAACCTTTACTTTATTGTGATTGGTGAGGAGCCTCTCATTCTGGTGCTGTATGTGGATGACTTGATCATTACAGGTGCAGAGAGACTCATAGAGCACTGCAAGAGAGATCTTGCGGCGGAGTTTGAGATGAAGGACATCGACGTGATGCATTACTTTTTGGGTTTGGAGGTGTGGCAGGAGGAGGGGCATTTCTTCCTGGGGCAGGGGAAGTATATTGTGGACATCCTTAGTAGATTCCACATGGAGGATTGTAGACCCATGTCGACACCAATGATCACCAACTGGAAGAAGCTTCATGCTTCGGATTCCGAGTTGGTGGATCCCACATTGTACAGGCAGCTGATTGGTTCCTTGATGTATTTGGTCAACACTAGACCAGATATCTGTTTTGCAGTCAACACGATGAGTCAGTTTATGTGTGAGCCTAGGAAGGTTCACTGGGTGGCTGCAAAACACATTTTGCGGTACTTGCAGGGGACAGTGGATTATGGTCTGGACTACAGGCAGGGAGATGGAGTGAGATTGGCAGGATACACTGATTCTGATTGGGCAGGTTGTGCTTCTGATAGGAAGAGCACTTCAGGGTGTTGTTTTGGGTTGGGTTCAGCAGTAGTGTCATGGTTCAGCCGGAAGCAACAGTCAGTAGCACTGAGTTCAGCGGAAGCAGAGTATATGGCAGCCAGTCTAGCTAGTTGTGAGGCCATCTGGCTTCGCAAGATGTTGTTTGGCTTATTTGGTCAGCCGTTGAGACCTTCAGTGATTTACTGTGATAATCAGAGTTGCATTAAACTCACGGAGAATCCAGTATTTCATGACAGGTCAAAGCATATCGGGATCAGATATCATTTCATCAGAGACTATGTTCAGAAGGGAGCTGTGAAGCTTGAGTATATTTCCACTGATGAGCAGGTTGCAGATATCCTTACCAAAGCCTTACCACGGGGCAAGCATGTCTACTTCAGAGACAAGATGGGTGTGGTGAGGAACACCTTCCTCGGTAAGATGGAGTGTTGAAATTTGGTACCGGAGGACAGGTGGTTCCCTTAGGCTTTGATCTTTGGCCTAGGGAAAAGTGTCCAAAAGAATTTAATTTTTCTCCTAAAGTGACTTTATAATTTTATAAAGTTAAATCTAATTTAAAAGTGACTTTAAGTGATAAAGTTATTAAGTCTAATTTTAAAGTGACTTTTATAAAGTCAATGAAAAATTAGAAAGGAAAAGTGACTTTGGAAATAAATGACTAAGTGGGTCTTTATTAAAGTGGGGTGAATTAAAAAATAGAAAGTGAGATTTAAATGAGCATTTAATCTCAACCATTGATCTAAATCTATTTCAGCCATTGGATTTAGAGATCACCCAAAAGTCACTTGGAGTTATATTAAAGGAGGAAAAGGTAATTCATTCTTTCATGAGCAGATTGGGAGAAGGAGAGCAAGAGAGCAAGAGAGATTTCTGAGCAGGAAGGAGAAGGAGACAGCAGCTTGGCACCAATGTTTTACAACTCGGACTCGGACTCGGACTCGGTCGAGGATCGACTCGGACTCGGACTCGGACTCGGTAATGACTCGGCCGGCTCGATTTCAATGACTCGGTCATTGTAAAAAATACATTAAATATTTTTTTTTTTATAAAAAGACATAATTTTAAATATTTTAAACATAATTTTAAAGATTTTCATTCAAGTTTCCAAACATACAACATTATAATATACATGGAAGACAACATATGATCAAAGTAGGCTCATGAACCAATCCATTATATCAAAATGGTACAGTGTACCCAATGGCAATAGTAAATACATAGTCAACTGTAGTCTGTGACTCTGTCATACATGATCAAAGACTCAAGAGTCAAAACAAAATACAAATAACCAAGGAGGCTAGTAGCTACTGCCAGAGGAGCCAAGATCATCTCGACCAATCTCTGGATCATCATCATCAGAGTCAGACAAGGGGCCCCATGGCTCCTCCTCATCATCATCGTCTCCAACTGCAACTGTAGAAGTGGTGCCAGTACCACTAGGCTGTGCAGCAGATGCAAGCTGAGATAGAGTACAAATGCGGCTGCGCTTCTGTCGTGGCTGAGCAGAGGAAGCACCTACAACTGGAGTCCTACTAGCTGGCTGTGAGACTGAGGCTGGTGGATTGGGATCTGCATTCAACTGAACATGCTGCAGTGGATCTCCAACATCAAGTGATTCAAGATCCTCATCAGGATCAAACTCTGGTAGACGACTCTCCACTACCCAATCTGATGTTGGGTCAATGTCTTCCAACACAATGGGATCTGAAACAGGTCTTTTGTTCAGCAATTGGTTCCGTCTGAGCCGAAGGTTGTATTGGACAAAAACTAGATCATTCAACCGTTTTTGCTCCAAACGGTTTCTCTTCTTTGTGTGAATCCTCTCAAAGACAGACCAATTGCGCTCACACCCAGATGCACTGCAAGTTTGACTCAAAATACGAATTGCAAACCTTTGCAATTCAGGGCACTGGCCACCAAAGGCCTCCCACCATTGTGCTGCAAAAAACATAGGAGTGTAATGAATTATGAGTTAGATGAAGGCTGAAGCTCAACAAAATTACAAATTATATCTAACTTTCAAATTATAAATGATTTAACAAACTTTAATAAAAAAAGTAAAACCATTAAGAAATTGAAAATTGAAATTTTTGTTTACCTGGCTCATCTGCTTCTCTTGCAATCTTTGCTAGGTTCTTCCCAAAGGTACCTGTTGCATTGCTGAAGGATGTGACCTGTCGATGTATCTCCAGCTGATCAGACTCCGATGGGACCATACGCTCAATGCAATCAACCAGTCCATCTCTGACCTTCCCCCTCAAAGCTCCTGACTCCTTAGCTTTATAATGATACCGTGGGTTCAAAAAATACCCAGCTGCATGTATAGGGCGATGGAGTTGATTGTTCCATCTTTCATCAATGATTGCCCAAATGGGCCCATACTTTGCCACTCTATCCTTGTATGCTGTCTTTATTTGCTCCTTTGCTTGATCCATAGCCTCATAAATGAAGCCCATAGCCAACCTTTCCCCATCCACCAACCGCAACACCTTAACTAGTGGCTCAGCAAGCTTCACAATCTCTGCTGCCTTTCTCCAAAAAGTTTCATCATGGACTTTCCTTTTCAATTCTCTGCCTTCTGGTTTGTTAGACCAACTGCTTTGATTCCATTCATCACTGGAAAACATCTTTTGCAAGTTTCTATGTTGGGAAAGCATAGATTGCAATGTCAAAAAATGTGTAGCAAATCTAGTGATGGCAGGCCTAATGATATCCTTGCCTCCAGTGTGTTTCCTCATGAGACTCAAAACCAGTGTATGATTGTAGATAAATTTTGTTATGCTTTTGGCATTATCTACAGTGTTTCTGACCCAATCTAATTTTCCAATATCCTCAAGCATGAGGTCTATGCAATGTGCAGCGCATGGGGTCCAAAAGATGTTCTTGTGTTTTTCCTCTAACAGTCTACCAGCAAGAACATAGTTAGAGGCATTGTCTGTGATGATTTGAACAACATTAGCCACCCCCACACCCTCAATAACCTCATCCAATAGCTGAAACAACAAGTGGCCATCTTTTACCTTATCAGATGCATCAACTGATTTTAAAAACATGGTTCCCTGTGGGCAGAAGGCAAGAAAGTTTATGATGGTACGGTTTCTTTGATCAGTCCATCCATCTGACATGATGGTACACCCTGTTCTTGCCCATGATTCCTTGAAATCTTGCAAATACTCATTAATTGATTGAATTTCTTTCTGCGAACGAAACCCCCTTAGCTCTTGCATAGTAGGGCCTTTGAAGCCTTTTCCAGCAGCATGTATGGCCTCAAACATAGGCTCATAATATGGTGAACGAGCAGCATTAAAGGGGATATCAGCATCATACCACCATCTAGCTATGTAGTCACAAGCAGTCTCCCTCAATTCTTTCTTCCAATGGTCATCTAAAGTGGGCTGAGCAAGACCTTTACTAATACTAACTTCAGGACCATGTGCATCTGATGGAGAGGAGCCTGAGTGAGTGAAAAAACTTTTGATAGTCCCATCACCCTTCATTCTACCCTTTCCCTTATCTTGAACAGAAGCAAAAGAGGGAGGAACATAACGGAAAGGGTTTGATGCATCAGTTTGAGGGATAGAGGAAGAACCCTCAAACTCATAGTGGGGGTTGGCAGCCATCATTCTTTGTATCTCCCTCTTCCTCCCAATTTCAGCCTGTATCTCTTTTTGCCTAGTCTTTTCTTCTTTAAATTTTTCAAAGCTTTCCAACAAATTCTTTCTAATCTCCCCAATTTGATCAGATTTACATGCAGTAATATTGCCTTTAATCCCTGCCAAGTGTTGTTTCAGCCTATTAATCCCCCCAGGACCTTCCTTAATTTTCCTATGACAAAACTTGCAACACATCTGATTATCAACCATTTCAACATATGCCCAAGCAGGATCTTTTGCTCTAGGTGCCATTTTTTGACTAGGAAAACAATCTGAAAATGAAAAAAAAAAAAAAAATGATTCAATGTTCATTTATTTGACAAAAAACACTCTCTAAGCTTTCTTGATATGCAACTAAAATTTACTAAGCAAAAACAGATTTGTAAGGGTGGAAAAAAATACCTCCAGGCACAAACTGCCTCCTCAAGCTTGCTCCAAAAATCAGCTCCTCAATGCTGCTCCAAATGGCTGCCCAAGAAGCTCCTCACTCCAGCTACAATGCTCCTCCAAGACTCCTCACTGCTGCTCCAAAACAAGCTCAAGAACTGCTCACTAACTCTCAAAGAAGACTCTCACTCAAATGCATAAGACTGCTGTGAGTGAAATGAGAGCATTTGGCTGTCTTAAATAGAGTTTGGGAGGGGGAAATGGACCCCAAAAGCATTTAACAAATTACAATAACCATTTAGAATCCACAAACCCTAATTAACTTTACCAAATATCAGCAAAAAATTGATTTTTTTTTATAAAAAACGCTGCCCAGCCGTCCTTTCCATGACTCGGCCGAGTCAATACGGACCCGGCCGGGTTGACCGAGTCAGCTATGACTCGGCCGAGTCATTGGATGACTCGGCCGAGTCATAGCTGACTCGGTCAGCCGAGCCGGGTCATGGGCCGGGTCACTTAAATGGTGATTGAAACGGTTAGAAACGGCCGTTTCCGTTTCAGTTCGGCCGTTTCGTAAAACATTGCTTGGCACACATTCCAAGGCAACAGTTGAGCAGATTTGTACAGCTGATTCAGCACATAGTGAAAGGCAGATTTTTGCACAAAAATCGAGGAGCAGTTTGCTGATTTTTCTGCACACAAAACGGAGGTCGTACAGCATTTATTGCTGTCCTGTTTGCTGTAATTTCCAGATTGCTGTGAGGCACGGGAAAGGAGATAAGTTGTAAATTTGCTTGCTGATTTTTCGCTGAATAATTCTCACTGTAAAAAGACAATTTTCAGAAATAAAGAAGAGCTCTCAAACTGGTTTTCCCCAAGAGTTGTAGGGGGTTTTTCCAGGGTCAAGTTGACCAAAAATATCAGTGTTTTAATGTGTTTTAATAGCTGTTTTTAATTGCTGATTTTTAATTCTGCAATTTCCAGCATTCTGAAAAATTTCCAGAATTTGTGTTTTCAGCAATATTTATTTTTTTCAGTCTGTTAAATGTATGGTTATGGGAATGGGCATTTAACTACATGGGAGAAATAAGGAGAAACTGAAAACCGGGTGGGAAAACAGAAATTTTTACATCTACTGGGTTGATATGGGTCCTTACTCAACTGATAATGCTCTACCTGGTCAATCAACCAAATCTATCTAAGTAAACCCGCCCCTCACTCTATAATAGGTAAATTTGGCAAGATGTGCTACAAGCCCTGTCTATGTACTCTTGGAGAGGGATGCCCTATCAAAGTACTACAACTCCGCGAGTTGCCTGTGCAAGTACCTGCACCTCATCAGAGGGTCGACCCAAAGATGGATGCAGTGTGCACCACCATCTCTAAAAGATCCACCCTCATCTGGCTGAAAACTCCACTCTCATCCAGTCTACCAACCTCCTGCCAAACTATCCTATCAATCTCCAACACCTCCTAAGGACAAGTGTCCGCAAACACTGCCTCCCTAGAGGTTGTCTGTCTGCTCGACTCCAATGGCTGGCCCCAAGGGTGTCTTCTCATCCTCCACATGGGTTCAACATGAGCCACTAGCTGACTCTCCAAAAATGGCTCATCCCATACATTGTGTGTATCATCGGTCTCATGTTCCTCTATGTGCTCTCTATGTTGAATCATCAGTCACTCATCTACTCTCGGGCCTCCTTCCCTCATGGGAACAATCAACTCCTTGTCATACTCCTCTACCACACATGGATGCACATCTAGGCTACTATCAGCGACTCCATATGGTTGCTTGTGCTCCGCAAAGGTATCATTGTAGGAACCCATGGACTCGTCCAAAGAAGAATCTTCACCCTGAAAGTTAGAAGGAATGTCCTCACGTGCTACCTCCGTCACCTCCTCAGCATCACCCAAACATGAGTGGTCAGGTCCCAAAGGTCCCTTACAAACAAAGCAAAGTCCCTTCCTCCTCATCTCATTCTTGTTGCATGATCCCCCAAACCTGAGCAACTCCTCCTTGGTCAACTGTCTCCTGAACAACCCAATGTTCTGCTCAACCAACCCCTTGGCTAATTCATAAGCAGCAGGTGATACCAATTGTTCTCTCCTCCAAACGGACAGCAATCGAGATTACAACTCCCAGCAAATGGCATCACAACCTCTCATACATGATGACAAGATGGACTGCATGTGTGTTATGGTTGTGTCAGAATGATGTTTCCTAATGTTGAAGAAGCATCGGACATCTGCAAGATAAGATCATCACACTCAAGATCAAACATGACTTCGTAAGTCCTAGTCATGGCCCTAATTTTCAAAACCTAAAGCTTCATCCCAAATGTAGGACCCTCACTGTGATCCAAATCTCGCAAAGTTTCTACCATCAGCTCAAAGACTCTCTTCATAACATCATCATTGTAAGGAGCTATAGGGCGGTTAGTCTCATTATGTTATTGAAACAAGATGCAACTAGAAATCTAACCCCTTCACGAGGTTCTTACACAAACTTGTGTTGTATGAGAGCAAGCATAGCTAGTTTTAGAGCCCAAATAAATTTCTTCCTTTCTAACTGGCTCACTTTGGAAAGTAGGGTATCTAGCTCATCAAGTTTGAAGAGAACTTTCCATGTCACCCTCATGTGCTTCAAATTTGTCCCAAGAGCATAAATCTTGTGTCCTATTTCCTGCCCCTCCTGCACATCCTTTGGTTGTTCTTTCTGAAGAATGGCGTAGACCCCCTTTGAGAAAGGTTTGCTATTTGTTGTTGCTGGTTTATTAAGGGAGTTTACAAAGGCTTCAACCATGTTTTAGTCCAATGAAGTCAAGTGCATCACACACAACTTTGACTGATAGCCCAATAGAAGTACCCAATAGTTGCTAACTCAATACATAGACCTTACATTCAACTCAGCAATAGCTGTTAAATTAAATCACACCTTATCTATTAGCAAGAAAGACAACAGACTCTAAGAAAATAGAGTGCATATAACAGTACAAGGTTGCTATACCAACATACAACTCAAGCTACTAAACCCTAACAGCCACAACTTATTAGCAACTCAAGCATACAGCTACAAGAAGACTTAACATAACAAATTTAGCAGCGACATATACAATGGCAAAATTTTAGAAGCAACTGACTCTTGATCTCAAAGACACTCTAATGCTTCTAATATTCTCATACATTGACTGGAAGCATGCAACACCTATTCAATATTTTGCATCAAGGGTATATAATCAATGATTCTATATGCAGAGGGAAAATATATGGCACTTAGGCATGACTCTTGATATCAACAAGTCTCTCAAGCAACATTAACGCTTCAATCCACACATCTCTGTAGATTGTATACGCACCTCATTGCCCAATGCACAAATGTGTAATTGGCTCAATAGGAATGCTCCCACTTGACTTTGTTAGCTGCCTCCGCATGGAATTTCCTCCGTCGAGTGACAATGAATGTTAGTTGGAGGTTTGAGGACGATGCTCACAGTCTGTTCAACGTACATGCACAGTGCACAGTGCACTTTTTTATGTTCACAGGCTTCCGTAATTTCTTGCACAACGGAGAGATCTAACCCAACTTCCAATCGGCTCCCACAACAAACACTTGATTATAAGCACGAGCATTCTTAACTCAGACTTGTATGGCAAAGCGATCATGCAACGTCACTGCAATAATTTTTGGTAGCTTCAACGAAATCTGGCCCTTGATCGCACCCAAGGCGACAATTTGGTAGCTCGAAACTCGGACCACTCGATGTTCTGGCCGTTGGTCGACGTTGATCTCACTCTGCAGTTGTTGTGGCATCGTGTTCAGCAGGACGTCTACACAGACACAGGGCTTTGTATCGACATCCTTCCATGACGTGAACCCCGTTACCACAAAGAACAACTTTCAGAATGAGATTGGTTTCTATTGTGAACTCGGCTCCTCGAATCAGATATGGATAGCTTAAGGCGTCTGGTGGCAATGATAATATGTCGGCACCCTGTCGATAGAGAATGCTGGCGGAAATATGGGCACCTCAGTGGCCGTAGAGAACACGAGATCAATCCTGGCGGCCCCTCTGATATATGCTATGGCCCCACCGAAACTGCTACACGCATTATGAACGATAGCCACCCCGCTGTTCACTTGGCCTGCTGAGAAGCTCGATCTTCGAATATGATTGCCCTCGGTCTCTCAGTCATGAAGATTCTCGGCCTTTCACGCATCACCCTTCAAGCTTGCAGACTATGAATTGACCCTTGAATAATTTATCTTTAGCTTGCTCAGAGAGAGCTTTGCCGCCAGATTACCATTCAGATTATAATGAGGACTGGAAACCCGACAGACATGTAATTTCTGCCAGGAAGAAAAATAGCATCACGCTCATGGGTATAAATAGCAGCCTGCCCAAGAATTGGATTATTCACGACTTTGATTAAAAAAAAACTCTTCTGGCAAATCTCGGCCTGCAAAACAAACCGCGCCCAACAAAAATATACACCCAATACACAAAATTTCGCTCTCGGCTGATAGAAAACTCGATGAATCGGTGCTCAGATGAAATTTCGTGCTCCCGAACTGGCTTAGAAAACGCTCTCAGGTTTGTGCAATCTTTAATCTGGCCACTTGAAATTATTAATGCGGTCTTGGCTACAACCCTTGATGAAATCCCTCACGCCGCCTTTTAATGATATTCCATGCCAAGACCTTTGTGTTCAAAAAAAAAATTAAACAACCTTTTAAATAGTCGGCTCCTTCAAATACTTCAATATTTTGACAACTGCCTTCTGAAAAGCAAATATATGTTGATTCCCTTTGGCCCCTTCGAAATTTTGATTGACGACTTTTCAAAAGGAATTAATTATCACACCTTCACAGCACAAGCACACCAAACTCGATCTTTCTTGCAATAAAAATTGGCTCTACAATAGAATTTGGCATATTAAAAAAAAAAAAACCCTCGACTAGGCTTTTCAAGATAACCCACCATTGACCCAGGCTTTTCAAGATAACCCACCACTGACCCAAGATCAACGCTCTGATACAACTATAACATTTCGAATGAAAAAATTTCGAACAAGCACATCACATAGAATTTATCACGGAGTTAATAGAAGATTGCCATGTAAAATCCAAACCGATAGAAACAATAAACACATAAATTGTATGAAAATCTCATTAAAAGATCACAATGTGAGGAACAATGAGAAATGCAACAACAAAATCCAGCTTTATGATATAGAAATATATGCCAATACAATAGTTGGAAATGACTTTCCAAGATATGTAATAATATTGAAACTGGCCTCCAAACTGAAACAGGGAATCAATTATTACACCTCTGGATTTTGAATGAATCCACCAAGGGAAGAGATGGGTGCTTGCCCACTCTCACTAAATCACCCAAGGGTTTCCGTCCTGGGGATATTGCTAAAGTAGAGCACTGAGTTCTCAAACCTCTCCACAAAAAAAAATACACAAATCCAAGATATCTCCAAATGACCTCCTCCTCCTCTTTTATAGACCTGATGGATAGATCTCCAAGCCTCTAAAAGTATCTTATTTTATTATTCTGTTATTACTCTTGAAGCTCCTCCATTGACTTTATCTTAAGTGACCTTTTAATTTTATTTTATCACTTAAGTCACTTTTGGCCCATTTCCTCCAATTAATTATTTTTCCTTAATTAAATGACTATTTAAAGTTATTCTTAATTAAGGAAAATGGAAAATCGCCCTCCATACTCTCTTCGACCACTAGAAGTCACTTCTCAACATCCCATCCTGTAGATCATCTCATTTTGGTTCCAACGAACTATTACACTAAGGTGTTGCATCAATTAATCTCCCCAAAATGCCACCTCATGCATAATTAATTAACTTAGGCCCCATAATAATGCTAATTTTTGAAAATTGTCGAAATGCGACCGAACGAAAGGAAAATCGTGCAGATGATGAAATATGTCAAGCAAATGCCATCAAATCCCGTAAAAAACTCTTCAAAACTCCATCAAAACCCCTGATGACATAAACCTACTCCATTGACCTGGCCATCACCTACCCTGGAAATCCACCCTGGCTGTACCATGGAGGAAACTACAAATGGGGACATTGCACTTGACCTCAAGCAACTGCAATGTTGGATGCTACAAAAATCATTCTCCCTCCAATGTGGCATCCTCCTCAGGTAAGTCCTTCCATCTAATAAGAAACTCCCTGATTGTCCTACTCCTGAGCTTCCTCTCTCTCTTGCAAGATAGCCTCCGGTACCAAAACCAAGTACCCCTCATCATCCAAGGGTGCTAACTCTATAGCAGTTGTCACCTGCTATCCCAAGGCCTTTTTTAGGCAAGACACATGGAACACGTTGTGAACTTTGCTCCCTGGTGGAAGCTTCAACTCATATGCTACCTCTCCAACCCGCCTAGTCACTTTGTAGGGCCCATAAAACCGTGGTTTGATCTTTTCAGCTCCCTTTTGCTTCAATGTAGACTGTTTGTACGGCTGGAGACTCAGAAAAACTAAGTCACTGACCTCAAAGTGTCGTTCTACTTTGCCCTTGTCTGCATATAAATTTTGTTGATTTTGTGCAATCTACAAATTAACCTTGACAACTCTAAGGATATCCTAGCTCTCCTGTATCCAATCCTTGGCCCCTAGGGCCCTTCTATCTCCAAAAACCATATCAGCAAAAGTTAGTGCATCATAACAATACAAAGCACAAAAGGGTGACATACCTATGGACATGTGGTAGGTTGTGTTATAGTAGTACTCCCCAAAATGCAGCCGCTTCACCCATGCCCATTGTTGCCCTATCACATAATTGCGCATGTAGCCCTCCAACCACCTATTCACTATCTCAATTTGTCCGTCTGTCTGTAGGTGGTAACTAGTGTTGGGAGTGAACTCAGTCCCCACAAGACGAAACAGCTCCTGCCAGAAACCTCCTATAAATCTTATATCTCGGTCGCTAACGATGGTCTTAGGGAGACCATGCAATCTAAACACCTCCCAAAAAAATAACTCAGCTACCTACGAAGCTGATTACTGGCTTGGGATGGAAAAAAAGTGGGAAAATTTTGTCAACTTGTCAACCACCAAATAGATGCAATCTCGTCCCTGTACTGTTGGCAGCCTTGTGATGAAGTCCATAGAGATGCTCTCCTATTTCCTCTCCAGAATTGGAAGAGGTTGTAATAAGCCAGCCGGATGTGTCTGCTCCCCTTTGTTCCTCTGGCAAACATCACACTCCTACACATGCCTCAAAACGTCCTCCTTAAGGCCTCTCCAAGTGAAGCGCTCCCTAATGGTCCTATATGTCTTATAGAACCCTTGATTCCCCACCAAAGGTGAATAGTGAGTTGCCTACAGGATCTTCTTCCGCAACTGGGAGTCAGGTACCAAATAGATCTTGTCTTTGTAGTAAATCACCTCATTCATCACTCTGTATCAATCATCCCCAACAACACCATCCAAGATCTCACATGCATGATGATCTTTGGAGTACTCCACTAGTAACTGGGCCCTCTAGTCCTGAGTGATGTCCAATAGTGAGAGTGTCGTGGTCCTATGGGATAATGCATCAGCCACTACGTTTTGCTTGCCCTTGACATAATCTATGTCAAAATCATATGCCTGGATCTTACTGACCCACTTTTGCTGCCTCTCATTCAGCTCTTTTAGCTCCAAGAAGAATCAAAGACTATTATGATCAGTCTTCACCCTGAACCTATTACCCAGCAAGTACTGCCAAAACTTGGCCAAAGCATGCATACTGGCCAACATCTCCTTATCATAAGTGGAGTACTACCTCTCGTAACTTTGTAGCTTCCGGCTTTCGAAATCAATCGGGTGGCCTCCTTGCATCAAAACCGCCCCAAGGTCCTCACCATATGCATCACACTCCATGACAAAAAGGCTGTGAAAAATAAAGTAAGGCCAAGACTGGGCAACTGCTCATCACCCTTTTGAGGCACTTAAAAGCCTCTTGTGCCACGTCGGTCCACTTGAAAGCCCCCTTCTTCGTCAAGTCTGTGAGGGGAGCTGCTAGCTGAGAGAATCCCTCCACAGTCTTCTTGTAATATGTGGAAATACCCAAGAATCCCCACAAATTTGTCACGTTCCTGGGCATAGGCCAATCCAGGATGGCCCTGATCTTCTCCTGATGAACTCTAACTCCATCCTCCCCAATCACATGCCCCAAATATAACATCTCGATCAACCCAAACTCACACTTGGACATCTTCGCAAAAAATTGTTGCTCCTCCAAGATGCACAAGACCTCCTCCAAGTGTCGTAGGTGCTCCTCCCAAGTCATGTTGTATATGAATATATGATCAAAGAATACCAACACAAACTATCGTAGTGGCTTGTGGAACACATGGTTCATGTAGGACTGAAATGTGGCAAGTGCGTTGGTGAGCCCAAAGGGCATCACCAAGAACTCAAAGTGCCCATAGTGGCACCAAAATGCAGTCTTTGGGATATCCTGCTCCCTCATCCGAATATGGTGGTAACCCGAATGCAGGTCTATCTAAGAAAAGTATTTGGCTCCTTTAAGCTCATCCATCAACTCATCAATGCGTGGTATCGGGTACCTATTTTTTAGTGTCTTCTTGTTTAGGGCCTTATAGTCAATGCACATGCGAAGAGTCCCATCCTTCTTCTTCACCAGCACCATTGAAGAAGCAAAGGAACTAGAATTGGGCCTAATATGCCCCTACGCCAACAACTACTTAATAGCCCTCTCAATCTGATCTCAGTATGCCTTGGGATGCCTGTAGTGAGTTGTAATCACTGCATGCACTCCCTCCTCCAACTTTATGGTGTGCTCAAAGCCCCTATTTGGTGGACAGACTAGTGGAAAGTTTCCAAATGCTTCCTAATGCTTCTCCAATAACGCAAAATATCTGGATGTTCTGGTTGCCCTTGTTTCCTTGACTTTGAGATGCATAGCTCTATTGCCCATGCTATGTCTCCATGTCTCAAATCAACTTCCATCCTATGATCTAACACAATCTATGGTGGGTATGAATGCATGCCTCTCAGTAATACCAACTTCCCATCTGGTCCCATGAACTCCATCTCCAATTTCTTCCAATTTGTAGTGACACATCCCAGAGAATATAGCCATTGGACACCCAGCAGCACATTGGTGTTTGGTACATCAACAAACGCGTCAATGAGAATATCTCTTATCTGATTTTTTCCGAAATATGTTAAAATTATTATGGATCACATAAGTCTTAACTCAAAAAAGTCTCCCATGGTCAAGGTCATACTGGGAACATATCTCATGCACTGCATGGTCCTATCTCTCGACACCAACACTAAAAATCCCTCAAAAACCTCATGTATACCTCTATGCTCCACCAATTGTGCATCAATGAAATCGTGGGTAGCCCAACTGTCCACCAACATTGACACTCGTTGCCCCTGCACTGTGCCCCTAATCCTCGACGTCAAATACTTCATAACTCCCCGAAGCGAAGCAATAACTCCTCCTACGGGTAGTGGTAGTCCTCCTCCTCTAGGTGGTGGTGGTGCTCCTCCTCCCATAGTCTGTAGGCTACAATCATCTCCCTCTATCTCTAGCTCATCCATATCGTCTGGCTCAATGTCAAAAAACACCTCTATGTAGTGGGCTTTTCCTTGGTGCACTGATGTCCTAAAACCCATGGCTCCTAGCATGTGAAGCACAATTTCCTCCTCCGAAGGTTCCTCCTGGTCTCAACATCCAACTGTCCTAGTCTCGTCCACTTCTGAGGAGGTTTGGTGTCCTTACCCTTCTAAGGGAAGAAAGTGGGCCTAGAAGGTACTGGTGTCCTCATTTTCGGAACAACATCAAGCATGTCCCGGGTCCGGTTGATGGCATCCTGCAATGACACCAACCTGTAAGCTCGTATCCCACCACGCAATGGCTCTGCCAGTCCCTCTATGAACAACATGATCAACCTCACCTCTAAGATGTCAAAGACCATAACAGCTAGTCTCTTGAACTCTGCCATGTATGCCTCAACACTACTCGCCTGCTTCATGTTAGCCAACTCCCTGAAGTGTAGCTCTAGGTCCTTCCTGTCAAACCTCTCCACCGGCTTACACATGAACTTGGGGTAAGAAGTAATGGAAGCATGCCTAAGCATGACCAACCCATGGTAACATCACTCCTACGCATCTCCATCCAAGTGCAGAGTGGCGAATCTGATCACATCTGGCTCCTGCATAGGGTTCAAATGAATGTATCTGTCTAACTTTTGAATCCACACCCTAGCTGAACTTCTAGCTAAACCATCAAAGTTGGGTAGAGCCACCTTCCTTGCCAACTTTTGAGTGCCCAATTCTGATGTGACTGCCCTCCTCTGGAAGAGGTCCCTACCCAAGCCTATACTTCTCCTTCAGATGGCAATAGTCTGCAAAAGTGAGGATTTCCCTAACTCTGGGATCCAGTGCCTCATCCTCATCAACTCCGCCAATGAATGACCTCATTAACTCAGCGAAGGCATCTGTCTTCCTCTCCCTCTCAGGTTCCTCCAGGAAGTGTGGCATCGTGGGTCTACTATGAAAATTTGATTACCCGAATCACCACTGCAACAACTGATTAAGTTCCTCCTATTTGTTAATTACTGAACAAATTATTTATTGTTTCCTACAGTAAACACTGAAACTAATACACTACAGTCTTCACCAATTAAGTTATAAGAGGAAACAAGAAACTGAGCAAGAAAGAAATCCACAACACATTACACAGTTATTTTTGGACAAAAGTGGCTGGAAAAACCCAATGCGGGAAAACCGGTGCAGCAGCTGAGGGTTTTATTATTATGCAATAGTAATTATGAGTACAATTCGTTGGATGCCCAACTGGCTATCCGATACAGAGAGAAAATGGACAAAAACGAAATAGTGAGATGATCTCACCCTGTCACTAGAAGATTCGGCTATGATCTGCTGGAAGTGAACCTCTGCGTCCCTTATGCGTCAGCCTCTGCATAGAACTCTGTCAACCCAACGCAGTCTCTGCGTCACCTCTGCTGGAGACTACATTGCTCTTCCTTCTGACCCTCTGCTGGCAGGAAACTTCAGCTCTCAGCCTCCCGGTCTCACACCCCGACTCCCAGCTTCTGAAACTCAATTTCCTCAGCAGGAATTTGACCTCCCTTTAGGCTCTGCACTGCCACTGCGTCAGCTCTGCGTTGCCCAGCATCAGCCTCTCTGGACGTCGTTCTGCACTATCTGCCTTGTACTCTCCGGCCCAAGAAAAAATTCCCTTTGGATACTATCTCTACCCCTCACTACAAAAGATCACTTCGAATTCCTCTTCCGGCAATTGTTGTGCTTCAAAAATTCAATCTTCTGATCTCTACTCAATGTGTTCTCCAAGTGCCCATCGATGTCCTCTTATAATACTCAAGTTGAGAACCAACGGCCCAGGTTAGATTCTAATGAATGGCTCAAATCATTTGGACTCGATCTTTGTCTTCTTCTAGAAGTTTCACCCACAGTTAGATTAATACCCTTTAATTATTTTAATTTCCTAAGTTTAGACTTAGGCACCCATTAAAAATAATTAATTATTTTAATAAAACTGTCTCTGGGTGGAATTTCCCAAAACGATTATTGGGTATTGAAGAATGCATATGTCCTAGCCTCCCTGCAAATTTTGAGCTAAGAGCACATCGATGCTACCAGAAATCAACACTCCCTCCTAGCGAGGAACGTGCTCTAGTAATGCAACCTGCTGAAGCATCACTCTGATTTTGTGACATCTCCCTCTGTGTTGCTGATGTCTGACGCCACTATCCATCAACTACTGCACAAATGTTGCATCTGTACTGCTGCTGGCCCTGCCACTGCCAACAATGCATCTGTACTGCTGCTGGCCCTGCCACTGCCAACAATGCATCTGTACTGCAACTCCATCTCAAATTCTGCTTTCATGTTGTTGTTGGCACTGCCACTGCCAATATCGCACCTGCATTGCAAACTTCTCCAACTACTATTGCTACTGCATCAACAACGGAAAAGCATCCAAAATTACCAAACATGTGTTCAGTATGATGCATCTTGTTGTTGGAGTTTTGAATGCTGCTAGTCTCTGCGTTGACCCTCTGAAGACTTTGCGTTGTTGTTGACCTCTGCTCTGTGCCCACTGCACTGCCGCCAACTCTAGCTCTGCGCTACTCAGTCTCTAGCGCTCCTAGCTACTGCAACTGTCACTCCGGCACTCCTCTACACCAACTGACAATGGTCCATCCTACTACTACTGATTTGGGCTCCGTAGCAAGGTATTGATCCAAGAGTTGGACTCCTCAAGGATCCTGCCCAACTGCAATTCTTTCGAACTACTGTTCTATATCACCCCACCTCTAGGCGATCATGGAAAACTGTTATGAAACCAGCTCAAGAAAAAGATAGAAAAGATAGATCTATGCCTTAAAATTCAGCCTCTTCGAGGGGGCAACCTTCTTTACATTACATAAATGAACAATTCTTGGATGATTCAAATGACAAAACCTCCTTTCTATATATAGGAGTCTAAGAAGTCACAATATAACCCAGCCGACCTAACAATAATAATATAAAGCCACAAAAATAACAATAGATGGATTCTATGGGGCACAGTAATAACAATATGGGGACAATAGGGGCACAACAACATTAATAAGGGGTACAACTACAATAGTAATGGGGTAATCACTAGTATTATAGGGACCCAACATGCCCCTCTCCTTCAAAAAAGTGTTGTCCTCAACGCTTGAGTAGTTCTGGATGCTTTTGTATAAAATTCTCATCCTCCCATCTGGAATCTTCAGCGGATAAGTTCTTCCACTTGATAAGATACTCCGAAATTGATCGATTTCGTAGCTGTCGAATTCTTGTTTCTGTGACTGCTTCCGGTTCCAATATAATTTTTCCTTCCTTGTCAAGTTCTGGCAATATTGTTTGAACTAGGAGCTTGTCACATATAACCTTCTTTAAACATGAAACATGGAAAACTGGGTGCAATCGAGAAGCTGCAGGAAGCTCCAATTTGTATGCCATAGTACCAATCTTTTGCAACACCTTGTATGGACCATAATACTTTGGTGATAATTTATTATCCTTCTTAGCTTGCTTGAGGGACATTTGCTTATATGGTTGTAGCCGTAGGAATACCCAATCACCTACGTCAAAACTTCTTTCGCTGCGATGTTGATCTGCCTGTTGTTTCATTCTATTCTGTGCCAACACGAAGTTATCCTTTAAGAGTTGGAGGACTTGTTGTTGATGTTTGATGTGATGTTCCACTGCTTGAACCTTAGAATTTTCTCTTAAATATGATGTGATGGATGGTGGCTGATACCCATAAAGTGCCATAAATGGTGTCATTTTTGTTGCTATATGGAAGGAAGTGTTATACCACCATTCAGCCAGAGGAAACCATTTGACCCATTATGTCTGTTTATCATATACAAAGCAACAAAGATATCCTTCCAAACATTTGTTTACTATCTCAGTTTGCCCATCAGATTGAGGATGACAAGATGAGCTATGAGCTAACTGAGTACCAAGACAAGAAAATAATTTTGTCCAAAAATTTCCAGTGAAAATGGGATCTCTATCACTTACAATAATCTTTGGGTTTCCATGTAGCTTTCGAATTGTTTCCATAAATGCAGTAGAAACTGTACTGGCTTTAAATGGATGTGATAATGCACAAAAGTGTGCATGCTTGGTAAGTCTGTCAACTACCACCATGATGACACTCTTTCCCTCAGAGTTGGGTAAACCTGTGATAAAATCCATTGAAACCTCCTCCCAACGTTGGCTTGGAATGGATAAAGGTTGTAATAGACCCGGTGTCTTAATTGTTTCAACTTTATTTTGTTGGCAAACCAAACATTCCGTCACAAACTTTTGAATATCTGATTTAAGGCCATCCCAAAAAAATTCCTTCTTAACCCTGTGGTAAGTTTTTAAAAATCCTGAGTGCCCTCCTAAGGGAGAAGTGTGCAATTCCATAAGAATCTTTTGTTTTAGCTGGGAATTCTTACAGAGGTATAAGCAATCTTTGTACCATAACGAATCATTTTGCCAGCTAAATGTATCAGACATACTGGGATCTTGTTGTAACTTTCGAATAAGTGCCCACACTTCTTCGTCATTCTTCCATTCCTCCCTTGCTTCGTTTATCCAATCTGGTTGGATAATAGAAATGGCGCACAACAATGCTTCCACATCCTCATCCTTTCTTGAGAGTGCATCTGCCACCACATTTTGCTTCCCCTTTTTGTAGATGATTTCAAAGTCATAACCCAACATCTTTGTGACCCACTTTTGTTGCTCTTCAGAGGATAATCTTTGTTCTAAAAATTATTTAAGGCTATTATGATCTGTTTTTACCTTGAAGTGTCTTCCAATCAAGTAGGGTCGCCATTTCTTAAGTGCGTGGAGTATTGCCAACATTTCCTTCTCATAAATAGCTTTGTGTAAAAACTTTCCCTTGATTGGACGACTTTCAAAAGAAATGGGTCTTTCATCTTGCATTAAAACAGCACAAATTCCATTTCTTGAAGCATCACATTCCGCAATAAAGGTTTTGTGAAGTCTGGTGTAGCTAAGACCAATGCTTGGCACATTGCCTCTTTAAGATGTTCGAAGGCCTTTGTTGCTTCTGGAGTCCATGAAAATGCATCTTTCTTCAATAATGTTGTTAGAGGTGCTGCTATTCTCCCATAATTCTTAACAAACTTGCGATAATACCCTGTCAACCCGAGAAATCCTCGCAGATGCTTTATGGATGTGGGGATTTTCCATTCCTTAATGGCTTTAATTTTGCTAGGGTCTACCTTAACTCCTTCATGAGATACAATATGACCCAGATATTCCACCTCTTGTACTCCAAAGAAACAATTGGATCTTTTTGCATATAATTGTTTCTCCTCCAATAGTTGTAGCACCCTGTCAACATGTTCAACATGATCCTTCCAAGACTTGCTGTAGATTAGTATATCATCAAAAAATACTAACAAAAATTTTCTAAGGAATGGTTTGAAAATTGAATTCATCAAACCTTGAAATGTTGAAGGTGCATTGGTAAGGCCAAAAGGCATGACCAAAAATTCATAATGACCCTCATGAGTTCTAAATGTTGTTTTCAGAATGTCTTTAGTCTTCATTCTGATTTGATGATATCCTGAACGAAGATCCAACTTGGTGAAGTAAATTGATCCATGCAATTCATCCAGTAATTCATCAATGACCGGAATGGGAAACTTATCTTTAATAGTGAGCTTGTTGAGCTCCCTATAATCCGGACACATGTGCCATGATCCATCATTCTTGTGCACCAATACTACTGGAGCAGAGAAAGAACTTTGACTCGGTTGAATTATACCAGCCTCTAACATTTCTGCAACCATACGTTCAATTTCACTCTTTTGGGCATAGGGATATCTGTACGGCCTGATGTTTGGAGGAACACTTCCTAGAATCAGATGGATAGCATGATCATGATCACGAATAGGTGGGAGACCTTTGGGAATCTCAAATACCTTGGAATGATTGTCCAAGACTTTTTGGAGATCTAGAGAAATAGATGATTCCAATGTGGAAACATCTAGCGAACATAATTGTGCAATTACACCTCTTTGTTCCTTTTTTAGAAGCTTTGTCATACCGTTAGAGCTTATTATCTTTCCCGGTTTCCCTGCAATACCCCTTAATTCAACTTCCTTTCCTTCCACAGAAAATTTCATGAAAAGTTCTTGAAAATTAAAAGCTATTGTACCCAAGGATTGTAGCCATTGGACTCCTAGTACAACATCAGCACCTCCCATTGGAATGGGAAACATTGGGCTAGTCAATACATATTCTCCCATGGATAGCTTGATATTATGGCACTTTCCAGAGCAATTTATTGTTCCTCCATTTGCAACCATCACTTGACACTCTGGTGCTGGATATAAGAAGCAATTCAATTCTTTTGCTACCTTACAATGAATAAAATTGTGGTTACTTCCCGAATCAATCAACACTATTACCTTTTTCTTCTTGATTTGTCCTTCTATCTTGATGGTTTGAGGAGTGGTAATTCCCGCCAATGCATTACAAGATATGGTCGGATTCATTTCTTCTTTATCTAGGCTTTGTTCCTGGAGTATATCCTCTTCTTTTGACCTTTCTTGCTCCTTTTCTTCTTCCTCTTCACAATCTATGTAGAATAATTTCTTCTCAGCACACTTATGACCTTTAGTGTATTTGCTATCACAACTGTAACAAAGCCCTTTTGCTCTTTTTTCTTCCAATTGTTGTGGTGTCAACCTTATAGGTTGTGGAAGACTAGGGGCAACAACACTTCCATCTTTATAGTTGTGAGTGGTGTGCTTCCTGGTTGCCATAATTTTGCTTTCCATTTTTCTTGCTAACCTGAATGCCTTCTCTAATGAATCAAGTTCTCAAAGGCAAACATCATGTTGGATACTATCCTTTAAAGTACCTATGAACACATCAATCCTATGCTCCTCTGGAATATTTTTTACCCTTATGTTCAATTTTTGGAACTCCTCAATGTGCTCCATTATTGAACCCTTTTGTTTGAGACTTATCAATTGGCTAAAAAAAGTGTTGCTTTTTGTATCCTCATAATGTGCTGTCAATTCTTCCGTAAAAATTGCCCCAGTGATAATTTGTTTACGAGAGCAAAGCCATTGATACCATACAAACTGATTTGGTTCCAAATATAAAGTTGCAATTCATACCTTTTGTGTGTTTTGCACATTATTGAGATCGAAAAATTGCTCCATCTGTAATATCCATGTTGCAGGATCCTTGCCATCAAACTTCCTCATTTCGATTTTTGGAATATGGTGGGTCTTCGATCCCACATTAGAGTGTATGAAATCATGATTAACATTTCTTTTGTTCGCATCATGAGTTTCCTTTACTACCTTTTCACCATTAGTAAGTATTTCTTGTAGAAAATTTGTCAAATCTGCCATGTCTCTCTTCAAATCTGTCTTCAAATCGTCCATCTTAGCTTCCATGCCCTTTATCTTAGCCTCTATTAGCTTTTGTGAGAGTGACATTTGTTGCACCTGGTCTTGTAATTTTGATATATCATGTAGCATTTCTTCCTCTTCTTCATGAGTCATGCTAGAGCTTTCAGGTTGCTTACTAGGTGTTTGCATTTTCTTTCCTCGGGGCATCAGTTACCGATAATAATGCTCTACTATGCCCTTTGAATTCCTTCAAAATAAATTTTCAAACCAAGCTTAAGAAAAAAATTTAAAAAATCTACACACCTTTTTTCACTTGGTAAGAGATCGATATTGTTTTTGATGTATCTCTTTACTTATGAATCATACAGTTCTGAAATTGCAACCTGCAGTAGCCCTCTGTGTCCTCTTTCCAATGCCACCAGTGTGATCCAAATTGGATTCTCCAAGGAAGAGTTATGCGAAATCTCCCACGGTGACCTGATTATAGACTAGTTTAGTAGAGCGAACTTGTACGATGTGCCACGAGTCACTGTTTCGACCTTTCGCTCTGAAAAATATATACAAGAAACTACAATCCGTCCTCTTTCTGTACCTTTTGACGAAATTTCAATCCGATGCTCAGAGAGAAAGTTATTACGATTTTCCCCAGGTCACCTGTTTTGAATGTAATTCAGGAGTCTACAGAAAGACCAACTTCCTCAAATCATATCTCCGCAAATGTAGCGCGAAAAGCTATGAAATTCGAACCCGAGATTTAGCGCGATGTCTTCTCAAATGGGTTTTTTTTTTAGCTTCTGAAACGTCGCAGAAAAAAAGCTATAGCGAAAATGCCACGATGACCTGTTTGGAGCAGCGAACCCCTAGAATCAAAAGCTCTGATACCAAATGTTATGAAACCAGCTCAAGAAAAAGATAGAAAGATAGATCAACGCCTTAAAAATTCAGCCTCTTCGAGGGGGCAACCTCCTTTACATTAAATAAATAAACAATTCTTGGATGATTCAAATGACAAAACCTCATTTCTATATATAGGAGTCTAAGGAGTCACAATATAACCCAGCCGACCTAACAATAATAATATAAAGCCACAAAAATAACAATAGAGGGATTCTATGGGGCACAGTAATAACAATATGGGGACAATAGGGGCACACCAATATTAATAAGGGGTACAACTACAATAGTAATGGGGTAATCACTAGTATTATAGGGACCCAACAAAAACTCCTCTTCCTCGATCTGTGCGGATGCAACCTTCGGATCATGCTTCTCGTCCTTGTCCTTCTTCTTGAGAGGACACTGTGTAGTGTAGTGACCAAGTTCACCACATCGAAAGCACTTGATCTTCGAAATACCTTTCTTCTACTTCCGCTACCCCTTAGATGTGAGAGTTGCATTCTCATCCTCCTCCTTGGGCTCCGTCCCACTGCTGCTACCATCAAGTTTGCACTTGACTAAGTCTCTCCTCATCTCTTCCTGCTGAAGAGCAGCCCACATTCCTTCCCAATCCAGCAATCTTTCTCTGCCCAGGATGCTTTGGACAAACACTTGTCATTCTTCTAAGACTGAATTTAGAGCCAGCCTCACCATCTCAGTAGGCTGAGGTGTTGACCCCATAGTTTCCAACTCGTCACGGGTCTCCTGGAGCTTTACAAGGAACGGGTCAATGCGTTCCCCCTTCTGTGTCTACGTGGATCTCATCTTCTGTTCCAAGTACATCTTCCATTGCTCGAAAGATCCTTGATATAGCGTGGACAAGGCAACCCACATCTCCTTGGCAATCCATTTGCCTGAGATGTGACATACTACATGATCCTTCACTCCGTCGAGGATCATCCGCTTGGACTTCACCATCTCACCCTTGTACTTTCTGATCAGATCTAGATCCACGGGCTCGGCTACCACACTGTCGACGTAGATCTTGAGAAAATGTTCATCCAGAAGGCATGACATCCTCACCTTCCAAATCACATAGTTGGATGCACCATCCAACCGATCCTGACCTCTCAACCCACTGGCTGCCATCTCTGCCAATCAAAAAAGTCGAATGATGTCCTCTCTCCTTTGCATGTTGTTGGGCTAGCTTACACACTCCCTGCTGGAGTCAATAGATCTGTTGCCCCTTTCTGCTACAGAAAACTGTGTCACACCAGAAAACTGCCTCTTCACTAAAGATGTTGCATTGCTCCCTCTGACACTGGAAAACTTCGATCTAGAAGTCTTACCTCTCTGTCAACTCACTCAGAGAGAGACCTTCCTCGAAAATATTTGCCCTCCTGGCTTGGACTGCACAATCCCTCCAGGGATTCGATTTGCTACCTACACAGCACTTGAACCCTCCTTCTCTTCAGCGTTGGGCTCTTCTGGTTTTGTTCTCTTGCTTCACCTGCAATTCTGATACCATGTGAAAATTCGATTACCCAAATCACCACTGCAACAACTGATTAAGTTCCTCCTATTTGTTAATCACTAAACAAATTATTTATTGTTTCCTACAGTAAACACCGAAACTATTACACTGCATTGTTGCAGTCTTCACCAATTAAGTTATATGCGGAAACAAGAAACTGAGCAAGAAAGAAATCCACAACACATTACACAATTATTTTTGGACAAAAGTCCTCGGAAAAAACCCAATGCGAGAAAACCGGTGCAACAACTGAGGGTTTTATTATTATGCAGTAGTAATTCTGAGTACAATTAGTTGGATGCCCAGCTGGATATCCGATACAAAGAGAAACTAGACAAAAACGAAATAGTGAGATGATCTCACCCTGTCACTAGAAAATCCAGCTCTGATCTGCTGGAAGTGAGCCTTTGCATCCCTTCTGCATCAGCCTCTACGTAAAACTGCGTCAACCCCACACAGTCTCTGCATCACCTCTGTTGGGGACTGTGCTGCTCTTCCTTCTGACCCTCTGTTGGCTGGAAACTTCAGCTCTCAGCCTCCCGGTCTCACACCCCGACTCTCGGCTTCTGAAACTTGATTTCCTCAGCAGGAATTCGATCTCCCTTCAGGCTCTGCACTGCCATTGCGTCAGCTCTACGTGGCCCAGGATCAACCTCTCTGGACATCGTTCTGCCCTCTCTACTTTGTACTCTCCAGCCCAAGAAAAACTTCCCTCTGGATACTATCTCTGCCCCTCATTGCAAAAGATCACTTTGAATTCCTCTTCTGACAACTGTTGTGCTTCAAAAATTCGATCTTTTGATCTCTAGTTGATGTGTTCTCCAAGTGCCCATCGATGTCCTTCTTATAATCCTCCAGTTGCGAACCAATGACCCAAATTAGATTCTAATCAATGGCTCAGATCATTTGGACTCGATCTCTGTCTTCTTCTAGAAGTTTCACCCACAGATTAATACCCTTTAATTATTTTAATTTCCTAAGTTTAGACTTAGGCACCCATTAAAAAAATTAATTATTCTAATAAAACTGTCTCCATGAGGAATTTCTCAAAACAATTTTTGGGTATTGGAGAATGCATGTGTCCTAGCCTCCCTGCAAATTTTAAGACTAAGAGCACATTCGATGCTACCAGAAATCAACTTACTAGTCTGGCCATAAGTGTGAGCACCCTGCTATTGGTTTGTGTGTCCATGCACATGGCTCCCTTCTCCTATTCTGGACACACCTTCTCCATCACTTGCTCCTCCCTATGTGTTCAGTAATTGTAGCCCTAACATCTGCCGCATTGTATATAAGAGCTGTTGGTTTTGTCCCATCATCTGTTGGTTCGGTCTCATCATTTTCTAGTTCGATCTCACTAGCTCCTCCAATAATGGGTCACATCCAGTCTATTTAGGTTGTTTGTTGCCCTCCCAGTTATCCATATTTTCTCCAACATTGTCAAGCACTGTGTCAGAAAAGGGATCAAGTGTTTCTTCTTCTCTGCCACATCCCCTTCCTCTACCTCTGCCTCTGTAACGATAACCTTCATCACCTTCTCTTGTGCCCACATCTGGCCAAGAGCATGCTCTAATACCACTGTAATGTTCCTAATTAGGAAATACAATGAATATCAAATACATGCACTAACTACAACAAAAATAAAATTTTGTATAACACAACTACAATCAGTACAATCATAAAATATGACCAAAAATCTGAGCCATGGCATTAATCTAAGCGATGAGAGGGCATCAATGGTAGAAAATGGAACATGGGCTTGCTACTGCAAGCTACGACAAACCCAGGTGTCAATACAAGAAATCTCAATGTCAGAAAGATGCCCAGAAGGAACTGCACACTACCTAGAAAATCTGTTGTTGTTAGTTGGAATCCACACTATGTTTGGACCTCAAATGTGCTCAGAAAATTCGGCCAAATTAGTTGAATCCTCCTCACAATAAACCCAAAAAGGGTTTGGGCTGAATCCAAAGCGCACTAGTGACCCCAAGAAGTGCGTATGGCTCTAACTGGCTGGCTGAAGATGCTGGAAGAAGAAATTGATGAAATATGCTTCCAAAAACACTATTGGGAATCCTCCCTCCAAATACTCTGCAAATGGCTACTCCAATCCTACTTATTCCTTGTCTCACCCCCATAAGTTGTTGCCCACAAGTTTGCGCTGGAGGAAACCAGAGACCCTTGTGTAGGCCTTTGAAAAGACAAATTCGACCTCCCAAATATTAGTGCTTCCAGCCCTGCGAACCTCCAAGGAAATTTTTGTCCACCATGAGGGAAAATCTCTGCAAATTCTCCTGCAAAAATCTTGTTGTTTGCTAGCCCTCCTCTACACCACGAATTTTCTTCTGTGCACTTGAGAAAGCTCACACCAGCTGAAAGTTCACTACAAAACGACTCTCCAAATCACTTGAGATCAACTCCCAAAATCTCTCCTAGGGTGACACTCAAAGTTCACCGAAGAAGAGGTGGAATTCCCACATGGAAATTCCTTGTGCTAAGCGGCACTAGTTGACTTGGCTAAGCAGCTCAAGCAAACTCTAGTTCTGAAATCGAATGGATACCAAAATGAGGCCCTCCTCTATTTATAGTTGCTGCTCCCTTTCCTCCTTGTGGCCCCCACTAGTTCAAACTTCTCTTTCTTGCCTCCTTCTCCCTCGGTTCGATTTTCCTAAGAGGTTCGAATTCCCCTTTTTGGGTGGCCCCTGCATACCACTACAAAATTAATCTTTCTTTTCTCTAATATTTGTGTCCTCCTTTCTCCAAAAATTGAGTGAGGGACTCCTCACCCACGTCTCCTAAGTTTATTTGCCAAAATATTTATCCATCACCAAAATTGCAAAATTGAGGATTTTTACTTAGCAAAATTATTTATTGGGGACATGACAAAAAGATAGAAATTCAATGATCTCACCCAACAACCAAGAGGCTCACCATTTTCACTATAAAATAGAGCTTGATGCTAACCAACCATCGATATCTCACTAGGGAATTTCCACAACATTCATTAACCCTCCTCTAAGTCAGTGTTCAATTTGGATAGCTAACAACTACACATTAATTATATCAAAATCCAATGCATTTGATGAAATAGCATATTCTAGAAGTTCAAGGATCCCATTACGTGTGGACAAATGCTCATGTTAGGACACTGTCTTCATATTCAGAAGATAAAGTACCTTTCTCTTCCCTGTTAGGGATCTGGTATTCCTAACTCTATGCAAATGAACTCAAGCTTAATTCTTTCCATCAACAATGTCTTCATTGTCAACCATCACATTACGATCAACTTCCATTGGCAGAGCCTCTTTTGCAAAGTAAATATGTTGCCCATCTCATCTAAATCCATGACTTATTTGTTGATGCGCACTTGAAGAGCAAAAAGCATGGCCTTTGCAACAGGCTCAGGGCTTCAATACACCCATTCTATGCATACACTGCAATCTCACATTCCATGACACAATGTCCTATTCATGCATTATGTCAAACACTTTACCTCTATCCTCTATCATCCCATATTTAGCATACATGTCCAAAAGAGGGTAGTCACAACAAATATGTGAAAATGGATTTCCTTTCTAATTAAGTCTTCACGGAACTCCTTTCCCTTTTCCAAATATCCCAAGTTGCCACATGTAAAGAGAACGATGTAAACTTATTAAGCCCAAAACCCATCCATTTCATAATGAAAAATAGTTTCAAGGTCAGTTCCTCATATCCAGTATATTCCTTACCCACCTTGCATATTTGCAATAGGAAACCGAAAACAAATCCTAACCCCACCCATAAACTATAACTCAACCCATTTGCAAGAAGCTAATCAGTATAATATGTAGGTAATAAGAGAAGCAACTAAGAGAGCAACAAGAGATGGAAGAGAAAACATTGATATAGGTAGGCATCAAAGCTCCCCCTACCTGTGTGCTTTGCATAACAATGGGGAAAAGCTCATGATCTTCGATTCCTAACTAGTTGAAAGCCAAGCATTTGAAAGTAAGGAAGCCAACTCTCACTGGTAGGATATGCATATTCATTTTGTCACACGTTATGAGTGTGGGATGGATGTTATACTTGTGGTTTATAATGAAGAGTATAATGTACTTCTTGCCATAGTTGGCAATAAACAATAGGCTTGGTTTTGGACCTCCCCCTTCTTAAAACAAAGGTAGGGCTTTGTATGGCAAGATAACAATAAGGATTGTGAAAGAAATCCTACCAAGGCAGTAGTGACACCAACATCAACATCATGTCTTGGAGATCACATGGAAAGCCTGTACTATGGCAATTGAGTTGGTCAAACATTCTGCACCCAGTCGTAGACTAATTAATGCTATATATACCACAATATACTCATTTGATTGAAGGTATTGCATATTAGATAATATATATCTTAGTGTATATGATACTAATGAATCTATTTTTAGGTGCTTATTGATTGCCATTGAGTTGATCACTGCACCAACAAAGGTGGACAATGGGAAGCCCATCAACGGTCATCTAATGCAAATGTACGGGAAGGGAATAAGACAACGGAAAGCTTATAAATGATAATCTAACATAGACGAACAGGTAAAGCATAATAAAAAACCATCCAAAGGCATAGACAAAGGACAGGCAGGGCATAAGATGGGAACCCCATCAACGATCATCTAACACAGATGGATGGACAAGGCATAATAAATGTCCAATCAAAGGCATAGACATTACAATAGAGAATATCATACAGCATAATTAAAATAATAGAAATGAAAAATAATATACAAAAAAATGATAGAAATATAAGAAAGAGGAATCACTTACATTACATTTCTGAGTTATGAAACTCAAGTGTTTTCTATACACAGAATGTTCTTAGGCTCTGATGGAAACATAATCTAAACTACCTTATGTGAGAATAACTTTGCACCAACCTCGGGAATTAAAAGACAAAATATCCTTAACTTGCATAATTACAAAAATTATGCAACACATATTAGTATTATAGTATATACATCATAGTCTACTTCTGGTTCATTTGAAAAGACTTGAGGAAAAATAATTAACGCCAAAAACATATAGATTTTTCTCAATGTCAAAAATGTCTATGGAAATCTCACTGAGCGGTATCACCGAGTATACTTGCCCCATTTTTAGACAAGGTCATACTCTACTGTAACATTATAATTTTTACTGTGTTCAATGTTAAAGTAAGTTCCAAAATTCAACTTTATCGTGTCAATGAAACAGGTTTTCAATCAGCTCTTTGATAGTCTAAAAGCCAGCATAAAATATTGTCATCATATGTCACAATTTTCATAGAATCATCCATGATCTTGGGAATATTCGACAACATAGAAAGCAAATAAATGCAAGTCATCTTTAAATGTAATATCTTGTATGAAACCCTTGACTGAAACATTCTGATCTAGAGTTACAAAAGTACAAACTGGGGATGAAGTGCAATCTGCAGCCAGGTCTCTAGGATGTTGAATTATATAAAGAGGGACTTACAGCAACAACGAAGCTAAAGTTGGCAATAGGACCCCAGAAATGAGTTGTTTTGGGGCCTACAGGACTGTTCCAAAAAGTTCTGAATGCTGCCATCCTTTGATTCAACTGTACTTAAATTACCCTGAAAGTACACAATTTAGCAGGCAACAACACTTTAATCAGTGCTTCTAGTTCGACAGCCTCAAAAGGTAACAGAACATCAACTCTTACTTTAGTATTTGGTTGACAACTTTTCACCGAATAAATGTCTCTTGCAAAAGAGTTAAAATTAATACGAGAAAATTGTACCATTAGGTGTACTATCAGTACCCGATTGATAAGCACAAATGCAATTGCCGTTTAAGCCAGATAATTTTTTAATAACAGCTAATGATAAACCCTGGTGAGCTGTGCCAAAAGGAATTTCAGCAAGGGCCACTCTCAAATTGAGCCCGCCAATTGATTGCAGATGATTTGTAGGCGAGAAATTTTAAGTGATAGTTTAGTAGATTAGATAAACAGATTAAATGCTTTGAATTTCATAAAAAAATATTTCAAACTATCTTAATTAAGATAAGTTTCTGTGAAATAATCTAATATCTGATGATTTCACAAGATAATTCTCAAAGATACTTTGACCTTTAAGGCTACAGTCCATACTTGAAACCGTACTCTTAACTTTTAAGGTTGTATTCCATGCTTGGAAAAATTACTAGGGAGACTTTTTTCCCTAATATAAGCTCTCTGCTCTGAGGTTAAATTATGATACAGACATATTTTTCTGAAATGTAATTCTTTCTCAAAATAATTCTCAAAGATACTTTGACCTTCAAGGCTACAGTCGATAATTTAAACCGTACTTTTAAATTTTTAAGGCTGTATTCCCAGCTTTAGACTGTTGGCAAAATTAACAAAGACATTTTTTCCCTCTATTACTTTAAAATATTTAAAATAAGTTGTGTTCTGAGATTAAATTATGATATACAGAGTTAAAGGACAACAGCTAGAGTGGAAGCTATTGGGTTTAATTCATCTTCACGAGGGTTATATTATCAGGGAGACATGTTAATTTTATCACAAAAAATTGTACAGGTTGAATATTGGTGAATGTTGGTGTATATTGGTGTACAGGTTGAATATTGGTGAATGCTGGTGTTAAGGAAAAATCTTATATTGGTGAATTTTGGTGTTAAGGAAAAATCTTATAAGTTTAAAATGGGAGGAATTTTGGAGGAATTTTTTAATATCATGAAATTGAGGTGAATAATAGCAGCCAGTATGATTTGGTCAAAATAAGAGAAATCTTTGAATATCTTGAAATTGAAGTGAATAATAACAGCTAATATGATTTGAGGCTCGATCTTACCCAGATTAATATTAAAAAAAAAAATATTATACACAGATAATTTTCTGAAATTCTTAATTGACACTAATGTCCTCATCTGCGAATTAAATCAAGATAATTTCAAAATGATTTAACCACTGCGTTGCACAGGATTCTAACAATTATGTTTAATTTAAGTCACAGAGTTTGACAAAAGTATGTGCTCTCTTGTTTCATCAACGCCATATTCTGCTTTAAACTGTTGGTGTCATCTGCGAATTAAATCAAGATCATTTTCACATGATTGAACAACTGCGTTGCACAGGACTCTCTAGCAATTCTGTTGCAAAATTACTAAGGGAAACTTATTTCCCTCTATTACTGTAAACACATTTAAAATTAGCTCTGTGCTCTGAGATTAAATTACACAAATAATTTTCTGAAATATAACTATAATTAACACTAAAGGATGTAGTCATCTGCGAATTAAATCAAGCTAATTTTCACATGATTGATAACAATTCTATTTAATTTAAGTCACAGAGTTTGACAAAAGTATGCACTCTCTTCTTTCATCACCGCCAGATTATGCTTTAAACTGTTGGCAAAATTACCAAGGGACACTTCTTTCCCTCTATTACTGTAAACATATTTAAAATGAGCTCTGTGATCTGAGATTAAATTATGATACATAGAAATAATTTTCTGAAATGTAGCTATTAATTAACACTAAAGGATGTTGTCAGCTGCGAATTAAATCAATATAATTTTCACATGATTGAACCACTGCTTTGCACAACAGAGTTGCGCAGGACTCTAGCTATTCTGTTTAATTTAAGTCAGAGTTTGACGAAAGAATGCGCTCTCTTTTTTCATCACCACCAGATTATACTCGAAGTTGAGGCCATTTCATAGGGACCATATTTATCCAGATAAAATCGATTATTTAGAGCAACTAGTTGTCGAGTTCTTAAAGTAGATTGCCATAAAAAGGCACCAAATTAAAAAGATAAATAGAGGTATTTTATTGAGGGAGGAGGATTGACAGAGAGATACCTTCAGATCTGCGCGAGAACTAAAGGATTGTAATGTTTTGCCGAAACGGAGACGAACGCCATGGACTGTTTTTTCTACCTTGCACGACAGAGCCTGCCTTAATATGCAGATGGCCCCAATGATCGGATGAGTGTGTCATTAATAAATAAAGTATAAATAGTAAACAACTCCCTAGGAACCATAGCATATATATATATATATATATATACTTTCTATTTATATTATATAATTATGAGTTATCGGGAATCTATGTATAATTCAATTTTGGAATTGGAATATATATATATACTTATTTATACTTTCTATTTATATTATATAATTATGAGTGGACTAGAATCTATGTATAATTATAAGGATGCTTCTTACCCATTTAGGATTTAAATATGAATTCATCAGATGGATAATGGGATGCATCTCCAATGTAAGCTTTGCAATTCTAATAAATGGTTGAGCCTCGCCTTTCTTTAAAAGCTTCAGGGGGTTAAGACAAGGCTGCCCCTTATCACCCCTGCTATTCCTATTGGTGGCAGAAGGCCTAAGTCACCTGATCCGATCAGCCAAAAGAGAGGGAGCAGTAAAAGGATTGGAAGTAGCAGTCAACATGTTTATCACACACCTCTTGTTTGTGGATGACATCTTACTGTTCACTAATGGAAGCCTGAATGAAATTAAGGAATTAAAAAATATTCTGGATCTGTTCATGAAAGTGACTGGAATGCAAATAAATTACAGAAAGTCCCAGCTCATCACTGAAGGTTAGGAATGAGAAAAACTAGATCTCTGCTCTTCTTCCCTTTGAGGTGCTCAGTATGGAGAATCATTTCAAATACTTAGGCTTTTGGTTGAAGCCTAACGCATATAGGAATCAAGACTGGAACTGGCTGGTGGCCAAAATTGAAGCCAGAATATCTCAATGGAGTTACAAATGGCTCTCCCGAGCAGGAAGACTGACTTTAATCAAATTAGTGCTCCTAGCCATGTCAGTCTATTGGGCTGCATTATCATGGGTTCCAAAGGGGATTCTAAGGAAAATAAATAGGATTTGCATTAGGTTCCTCTGGGCAGGCTCAAAGGAGGAACCTGTTCTTCCATGGGTAGCCTGGGATAAAGTAGCAAGACCAAAAGAATGGGGTGGATGGGGGATAAAAAACCTCACAGATTTCAGTACATCTCTGGCAGCAAAATTAGGATGGCGAATAATCAAAATGGAGAATCTTTGGACAAAAGTGGTAAAAAGGAAATATATAGACCCCACTCCATTAGAAGAATGGATAAGGAAGCCAGTTAAGAAGGAGAAAAATGGTTCGGTGGTGTGGAAAGCCACTGTGGAGGCTTTCAAGGTGATAGAACAAGGGCTGGCATGGCAGATTGGGAATGGGGAAAACCTGAAGGTTGGGAAAGATCCTTGGGTTGGATGTAATGAAAAATATGCCCTCTCTCCAGGTCTAATTAGACATCTAGAATCAAAAGGTATCAAGTACCTAAGTCAAGTTGAGAAAATTGGTTTCTCAACGATATGGGGGCAAGCATGGAAATCTGGTGAAGAGTTAGGCCTTCGCCCAGCCTGGTGGAACGAATGGAAGGTATACACTGAGGAATTAACTCGGTCTAATGTAAGGATAAGGGACAGACAGGATCAGTTGGTCTGGGCTCACGCGGAAAATGGATCGTACTCCCCAAAATTCGGATATAAATATCTAATGAACAGAAAAGGATGGGGAGACCCAGAATGGTGGGACAAGCTGATATGGAAACTAAAATGCCCAGCAAAAGCTAGACTCTTCCTTTGGTGCATTCTAAAAAGAAAAATTCCTACTTGGGACTTTCTTCAAGCTAGGTACAAACAAGGGTCGGGGAGATGTTCTCTATGCAAGTCGGATTCTGAAAATATAAGCCATATATTCCTCGCATGCCCTTTTGTCAAAACAGTCTGGGCAGAGGTCGGGAAACTCATTGGAAAAAGGATTGAATGGGAGGGGGAAAATGTTCAGGAGGTATGGGATAAATGGTGGCGCAATTATCCCGATGGGAAAATGAGGAATCTTCCACCTATCATATGCTGGGGAATCTGGATTGCAAGAAATAGGAGTATTTTCATGGAGAAGGAAACCACAGCTGAATCAATTGCAATTCAAAGTACTGCTATCCTTGAAAATATCCCTGATTCAGAGGAAGGAATTAATACCAGGCAGATAAGGGAGGAGCAGATCAGAGAAGGGATTCCATGGGCATATTTCGACGGGGCTTCTCAGAACAACACAACAGGAGCAGGAATGATTATCCATTTAAGCAAAACCCAGTCTTTAAAAGCATCTGTAGGGCTAGGCACAGGGACAAACAATTATGCAGAACTATCAGCCTTAAAACTCCTCCTATGTTGGCTTATTCACAGGAACATTCTCACAGTTCAGATCTTTGGAGATTCTTTATCTGTTATTAATTGGGTCAATGGTCAAAGTAGATGTCACAGTTATATGCTCAGACCTTTGTTAGAAGAAATTTTGTCCTTGAAGATTTCTTTTAATGTGTTTTCAATCTGCCACATCTACAGGGAGCGAAACGTTGCCGCGGACAACCTTTCTAAAGAAGGTATACAACAAGTTATGGGCAGTTGGAAAGTAGTGGAAGAAGATCAGGGACAGATCCGTGTGTCGGATCAACCTCCATACTCTTAATATTTCCTATCTTTACAGTTATATAGTTTTTCTTATGTTTTTGCATAAACAATTGGAACTTACTGTTTTTTGTTTGAACTACTTGTTGACAAACATCGCCACAGTTTTTTGTTGAATGTCGTTTCTATTTTCGTTTTGGGTTGTTTTCCTCTTAAGAGGAGGCCCAGGAAATAGTAAATGGACATAATCAGACGGATCACTTTCTTTTGGACTGTTCTTAGTTCTTAATGGGCTGAAAACGTAACTGTATTTTTACGTCTTTCAGCTGACCTTAAGCCAGATTTTGAGATACAGAAAGGACTGTTTCTTTTTGTAGCAGCTCTATGAGTTCTTCATACAGCAAACGGAATGCCTTTGGCATATACTTGTAACTTTTTATGTTTAATGAAAAGTTCGCTTTTTTCCTTGGAAAAAAAGAATCTATGTATAATTCAATTTTAGAATTGGAAAATTATAAAAGAAAATGTAAATAGATTTTATATGATTGAAAATTTGAGATTAATTTACAATGTTTTTGTTTAGTTTTGTTAAGAGATTGTTTTTTCTAACCCAAGGGAAATAGGTTAATGGTTTAATATTTAAAAGTATTTTACTTAGTGTGAAATTTTAGGGATTACCAATGAGTTATTGGAGGTGATTTAGTTTTGTTTTACGAGTTAACTTGTATTTATCTAGTGTTTTTGTAGATTTTCTAATGCTAATTGAGTTTAGGAGTCAATTAGTATTTTTGTGGATAAGATTAAATGATAAATGAGTTGTTGCAAAAAAAATTGGATATTGAAAAAAAATTATATTATATGATTTGTTTTTTCGTCTAAAATTTTCTATTAAAATTATTAAAATAAGAAAAATAAAAGAAGTTTTGAATTATGATTTAAAAATATTACTCTTTGGTAAGAGTTATTTTCTAAAATAGGTTAATGGTCCAAAATTAAAAATTATTTAGTAAGAATTAAATCCTATTTCATTGAGGGCTACTAATGAGTTATTCAAAGTGATTTGGTTTTCTTTAAACAAGACGAATAGTTGCAATGCAGCATAGTATGTGCCTCTACTGCTAATTAGTTGGTTGAAGGTTGTGTACTCCGCACAATGAAAGCCCTTTGCATGGTGAAAGCTCTTCACACAGTGAAAGTTATTCGCATAGTGAAATCTCTCCACACAATGAAAACTATCCGCACAATGAAAGCTCTTTGCACAAAGCTTTTTGCACAGTGAAAGTTCCCCATATAGTGAAGGCTCTTAATTGATTAAAAGTTGTGTTGAGTGTGGAGAAAAATCCACACAATGAAATCGCATCCCAGGTAGAATGACATGATTTTCATGTTGTTCGAGAAATCGAAGGCATGAAGCAATTTTTTGGTCACTAACACTTTCAACAATCAATTTTGTGTCCTCGACTAGAGCTACATTGCATCATGTTTAACGATTTCTCAGTAATGATTCAATGATCACATTGCATCCATCCACAACATTCCACGTGTAATTTGTTAAATGATAATTGCCCATCGCCCAGTGCAAATATTTCACCATGAACTTCCTATGAAATATCAATGCAGATGCAGATGAAAGCTAATTCTGGAGATCTTTTGTATTCTCTATCCACACAGTTGCCTCAGATGATCATTATTATATAATATTGGTAATATTTTAGTACTAAACAATGCATATCTTTGTATTCTAACTACTGTTAATTAATTGATTAAAGGTTGTGCAGAGTGCAAAGAAAACCCCACACAATGAAATCTCATCTTAGGTAGCACCACATGATTTGCATGTCGTTCGAGAAATCGAATGCGTGAAGCAATTTATTGGTCACCAAAAGTTTCAACAATCAATTCTATGTCCCCAACTAAAGCTACATTGCATCCTATTGAACGATTTCTCGGTAATGATTCAATGATCACGTTGCATCCATCTACAACATTCCACACACAAATTTGCTAAACGATAATTTCCCATCACTCTCTAGTCTAAATATTTCACCATCAACTTCCTGTGAAATGGCAATGCAAATGCGGAGGAAAGCTAATTCAACACATCTTTCACACTTTGCACAATAGTGTGCGGCGATGTTCCACACTCCTCCATGCATTCTCTAGATTCCACTTAGTTGTCCTGAATGATTATTATTATATAATAATGGTAATATTTTAATAAAGTTTATGGGATCGATGACATCCAATCCCCATTGTGCAAAAGGTGCCTCAACGAAGATCCTCTAAATTATTTAATCTTATAGTGGGGAAGATGTGATATTCGTTTTCCATGCAACTAAATTGGAGAGTAAACTAACTTAGGATTCCCCATTGTTTCGCACAAAGTTTTTTGCACAATGAAAGCTCTCTACATAGTGAAAGATATTTCCACAACACAAAATTATCCAATGAAGCGAATTAATTGATTAAAGGTTGTTGTGGAGTACGGAGAAAACTCTACACAATGAAATCTCTTTGCACAAAACTCTTCGCAGAATGAAAGCTCTCTGCACACGTGTCAAAATGGATACATGAAGCAAACACTGAGCAATATTACATATCAGTTACGCAATGAAGTTCTTTTGCATACAATGAACTATTTATTGAGATATTTCCACATAATGAATGCGTATCCATGTTGTGCACAACGAGTAGAATTTTTGCATAGAGCCATCCATTCATCCATTTATGCAAGTTTCGAATTCAAGTGCGGGAGAAAAGGTATGCAGTAAGTGCAGGAGTTTTTTCTCTTCGACATTTTGCATAAGGCATGGGGGGCAGGAGCTAATTGCTATCATTTTGTTGTGCGGAGAAAGGGTGCACATAAAGTGCAAGAGTAGGGATTCTATTGAGTGAAGCCTTTTTCCTCCGCATTCTACATAAGGTTAATTTAACAATGTAGGATAAATTTACTTCGTAAGAGGAAGTGCTCAGAGATTATTATGATCTATATTTATTTTCCTATATTATTGTGTGGAAGTGTGGAAAAAATAATGTTGATACATTGTGTGAAGTTCTTAAAGAGTCCAAAGACGCCAAAACTAACAGGATTGCAATTTGCTTACTGAGTGACGTTTTCTCTCTCCTTATTTCACATAAGGTTGATTTAACATTGTAAGAGAAATTATATTATGACTTATGTTGGGAAAAATACTAAAGGGGGGTGGGGGGGGGGGGGGGGGGGTGAATCAGTATTTACAAATCATAAATAACTTTTCCATTTCATATTCATATTTCTATATGCGACTTTATTGAATCGAACCTGCATGTGCACGTGACTATTCTTAAGACAACTAGCGTATATCCAATGAATTTATAATTCAATTAATCCATCATATGTTTGTCTTCAGCTAGTGCATTAGTTTTATTAACTATTATATAAACAGTAACCAGATGCAACAATAACAGAATAAACCATCACACATAAGCAACACATATGAACACCGATATTTAAGGTGGAAACCCAATGCGGGAGAAAAACCACCTGTTGTTGTCATCCATGTCTTCTTTTAATATAAAGAAAATCTGTTTACAATCTTTTACTGGTGTCGACTCATACTAGTATGCAGGCACCCACCTACAAAAGGCTACAACCTTCTCTCATTCTCCAACTTCTACTGGAAGGGAGCTACAAACCCCTGGCTCTTATACTGGCTGATATGTTTACCAATACATAGGCGTTGGCCTACAGAAGGCTACCACCTTCACTTATTCTCCAATTGCTACTAGAAGGGAGCTCCAACCCCCTAGCTCTTATACTGGCAGATATGTTTACCAGTCCGTAGGTGTTGGCCTACAAAAGGCTACCACCTTCACTCTTCCTCCAGGGACCACGTTTCATAAACTTTCATACTGGATACTCCTAGTACACAACAACACAATATATAGGCCATGTTTCATCAAATTTTCATACTAAACTCATCAGTAACATTGAAGCTCAAAATCAATCACCACTGCAATACAACCAATCAATCTGAACAATCAGATCATTGTCACCAAAACACAGCGTTGAACCCAGAACTTTACATCAACAACCAACACCAACTGCAACTTCATATGTCATAATGTATACGCTACTTCGAAGTGTTGAAACAATGTGTATACGCACCTTCAGCAAGGCGAACCAGCATATAGATCTACAGATAATAACTTATAACTTCACAGCTATTCCAGACTTCACATATACTTAGATCATAGCATATAAAGGATAAAACATGTGTTAGCAATCAGATCTAGACTATCCATTATCAGATCACATAATGATAATTCATTTCAGGTCTTATGATCCTAATCCATCATTAGATCTCATCCATCATCAAACACTCAGGTGCATACTTAGTTCAGATTAAGCACAGCATCTAAAACCCATAACATGCATATTTTCTTTTGATCTAACTCTTCATAAGATATTCATTACTTGCACCCTTAGCCCTTTGATCTTCTCCTTCTTATATACTTAGATCCTTTTTCAATACCTCGGACCAAAACCATAGTTATGCTGCTGGTATTCTTTGATGGTATCAATATTCTTTGTCGTGCTCATTACCATGGGTCAATACCATGGTAGGAACCCCTCGTATTCATTAACCTTCATTTTCCATCCCATACGCGTTTTTCCTTCTATGAAAGTGTGTGCATATGTATATACTCCTTTTGTTCTGTGAACCCACTTGTATACGCTACTTGGACAAGGTGAACCAATTTATACAATTTAAACCATTCTCTTTCTTCAATTTTTGGAGTCTGATTTGTAATCCTTTGTCCCATCATCCTGTTCTTCTGTACCATTACCCTGTTACCTCTAAATTGGCCTGTTACAATGTGAGTTTCCCTTTATCAAATCTAAACTAACCTGTGAGTGGGTTGCCATCAAGGACAACACCTGTACCATAATGCCAACAATATCCCCCTTTGGACTTTATGGCAACCATATTGGTGTTGATTACGTCAAGTTGTAGAACCTGTTAGATATATCAAACAACACCAAGATACTCTCCCCCTTTGACATCAAGGGCAAAGGGCGGACCAAGATATTCTCCCCCTTAGAGATGCACTGCACATGTTGAATTCTTTGATCATGCTCCCCCTGAGCTTTTACCGAAATCTCTGATGGATGTGAAATGAAGTACATGACTCTATCACTCAACTATGTGAGTATGACCTTCCTATCACCAATGACTCATACATACATCAATCACCCAACCAAGTGGGGATATACCAAATGTTCATACATGATTGAAAAATTGCAATTATTACATCATCCTTCCCATGCATAGTGGGGTTACAAATTCCATCATAGGTCTTTACATGACCTTTACATCAAATGATATTCATGACATCAAAAACCTAGGACTTAGACAAGACCATGATAGTTATCAGCAACTATCATACATAATATATGATCTGCACCATAAGCATTTGTCAGCAACAACCTGTATATGTCCATCATCAAAAGAGTCATCTGAATCAAAACAACTATGTGGCTCAAGCAATATAAGTATCATCTGAGATTTCATCATAGGCCACCTATGTCTGCAGCATAGTATGATGCATCATTTCAACAACATAAGCATCATTATGTACCAAGGTCTTCTAAAGAAAAACATAATGCCAACAATGCATTATTAGAAGCATAACATATGCTCCCCCTGAACCTGTGCCAATTGTTCACTGTCAGATCTAATCATTGCATTTGTCAGTAAGAATCATCAAGGCATCATCATCAACCAGTTATTCATCAAGTCATCAACAACTTATGAGGGCCAAAAGCACTTCTACATATCATCAACAGACTGTAATCATCATCAATCAGAACAGAAAAGACAATTGATAATTGACTGAACCATATCAAACCCCTTTTCCTGAGTTTGTCCCACTGCTTCTTCATCAAACCAACATATACGCGACTGTGCAGTTTCTAACTCGCATATATACGCAACCTGTCTTCATAATAACTGCGTATGAGAATTGGAATACTGAAGTTTCACACTTTCAGCTCCCCCTGAGTCTGTTATGTATGTATACTGAGCTAGAACATCATTGCCATGATGGTTCTTCATCAGATCACACCTTATCTGATCTTCCTTTTCTTGATTCTTGGTGGATTCACCTTTTTCAGATTTTTTGATATAAATCTGCTTATTTGTGTTAGAGTCCTATAGTGATAGGATTCATAATTTTGAATTGGTTGAGGTTAATTCTTGTAATAATGTACATACCTTTGCTTTCTACAAATGTTTTCCATATTAAAATTAAAAATGTAAAGAGGGTATGTCCTAAAATAAATATCAAAGGACAAGAAAAATAAGAAAAGATTAAAAATACAAAAAATGAAAAAATATGAACCCCAAACAAAAAACAGATCATGAAAGTGTGCAAGTCCAAGTGCCACTACTTTTTACTTCACTGTCTTAAATAATGGTTGTGTGCAGTTTGTCATATATGCCTCAACCCATGATAGTCAAACTGTTCAATCTTGACTATTTCATGTTTTAAATTTCATGTCATAGATAGAGAATAAAGTCTAGCCAAACTGTTTAATCTTGGCAGATTAGTAGATAGGTAGAGAAATAAAAATGAGCCCAACTGTTTAATCTGAGCCATTGGAAGAAATAAGGTTAGATTTAGATAGTTTTATTCAAATTAAAAATAAGGTAATAAATGGTTTTCTAGCTCAAGTGCACCCATGCAAAGGAAGAAAAAAATGTTAGGTTAAGAAAGGATAAGTAGAAGAAAACTTGCAGAATGGACCATGTGGTCAAAATACTAAGCGCATTTTACATGCTCAAATCATAATGTGCAGGTACATTCATCAAAGTACAAAGCTAAGCAAAGATGAGTTTAACTAACTCCCCATCCTTTCACAAGCTTCTCCCTCTCATGTTTATTAATTTCCTCATCATCCCTTGAAATAACCCCTTTTCCCCTCCATTTTTACCCTTACTTCATTATCCCATAATTTCCCCTAGAAATTCCCTTTAAAATCCCTTTCCCCTCGCTAAAATCATCATTATGTTCCATAAATCCCTTTTCCTAGGGTAAAAACCCTTTTCCCCCCTTTATGAAAAGTTATTTTCCCCTTTTCTAATCTAAAAACCCATAAATCAACTTATCATAAGTTGAAAACCCTTCCGCCTTGCAAAAACCTGCCTGATGGATCATTTAAGTTAATCCGCGATTTAAAAGTTAATTAAACAGGCTTAAGTGTATTTGATTAGGCAGGCCCCTCCTTAACCATTCCCCCAATCCCCTCCGTGCATCTTTTCAGCGCGACCAACGTCCAATTAACACCCATCTCATCCAACGGTTATCACTCCATTTCACGCGCATTCCATTTCCGAACTTTAACGACTTGATAGCACCCGAAATGGGCAGTTTTTCCTGAACCCAATTTCGCGATGTGTCACCTTTGTGTCATTTTGCATCCCCTCCAAATTTTACCACCCTATCCCAAAAAGTGGTGTAAAGAAGGGCAAAACCACCCTCTCGAAACCAGTCACTATTAATAACCAAATTTCCCGCTTTTCTCACTTCTCACCAAATAACGCCTCGCAAACGCCATTTTTACATTTTCGACCATCCGCAAATTGAAAGCCTCGGCTTTCTTGTGCACTAGAAATCTACAACCGCCAATCAACTGCCAGTCGCCATCTTGCCTCCAACACTCGTCCAGAGCCAACACCTGTCGTCTGCGACCTAAAACCTCGACTAAATTCACAAAACCAACCTCCAGTTTTAGGTATTCTACAAAATACACCACCTTTGCCCATTTTTAATATAAAAGTTCAAGCAATTCAAGATTGAATAAATTAAATTAAGCTTTCTACCCTCGAATTAATTAATTTGCACCTTGACCCTTAAAAGCCTCGTAAAACCCAGACCACTGGTTGAACCCTGCGAAGTCAATTTCTGGTTTTTACCTCTGTTTTCCACACAATGTCTACCCACATTTCCCTAAATGTTAACATTGTTTCAACCCCCCACCTTAACCAAGACCACCTACCTTTGGCTAATAGAGATTTTCAAATTAAAGGTACATCCTCTGCCTCTAAAAGAATGAAGCTCCACTTCTGGAGCAAAGACAGATTTTTAAATCATGCTGATGACATTCACCTCTGGGAGTCAAATCTACCCCTCTACTCATTCCTAGAAGTCCACAGTCTCCCAGACATTATCCACTATTGTCAGACCTGCTACATCCCCAACCAAAGGGCTATAGTAGGCGCCAATCAACATCTGCTCTTCACTATCACTCTAGAATCCATAAATCAGATGTTACAGGTCCAGCCTAGCCCAAATTTAGCTCATTTTCCCATTGGAGGACTTCTAGAACTATACAACTCTATTGATGAGGACAAGGCTAAGCAAGTGTTCAAAAATTTCATAGTTGTAGAAAAGCATACACCAAATTTTACTCCTCCACACATGGCCCCCATATTTTCACAAAATGCTGGGCATATTATCACCATGGTATCTTCCATCCTTAGATACAGGACATATGAACATGTAGATGAAGTAATTTTTGCATTCCTGTCCCTTTTTACCCCTGGTAAACCTCCTGCCATCAAGTTTGATTATGCTCAGTTCATTGCAGACAAAATGCATGAACAAATCATCAGATTGCCCACTGAAAGAGTGTTTAAATTCTCTGCAGTATTGTAAATTTGTTTTTGTACTACCAAACTGATAAATTCCCCATGAAGATCATTAGTAGAGGAAAAGAGAGGTTTGTGCTCTATTGGACACCTATTGTTCAGAGATATTCCACTGTCTCTAATTATAAGGACTTCATAGATTCCTTTGTCCACCCAGTGATGAATATGCTAACAGGGACTGTGCAACCTAGGATTAGTCCTTAGATCAAAAAGGTACTTCAGCTGGCTAAAAACAGTAAGATAGGAGACTGGTACTTGTACCAAAATCACACAGAGATCAGAGTCTATGGCTGCCAACTGGCTCCATATAAATTGCCAAAGTATCTTCCCTTGAGAATTTTTGCCTTGGAATATTTCAAGAAAATCATCAACTTAGATGATGTCCACTTTGTGGCTGCAAAGAAGAAGACCCAATTCAGAGTCAAAAGTGAATTGGGCCCCTTTATTTGCAATAATAGACAAGTTGGACTAGAGGCAGACAACATGTTACAGGATTTGAAATTTACCAAGAGTTTTATGTGGCAGTATGACCCTCATGGAGTAATAAGCAAAATGAGAACTAGGGTTAAACTAGCTCCTTATGCACATTATTCAGTACCTAAAATTGAATGATATGCCAACCAAACTAAATGGTTGGAAAACACTTTGGTAGATAAAGATAACACAATTATTGATGTTGAAAATGCTTTATATGATATTGAGGAGAAGATTGACCTGGGTGAGTTCCTGCAGGTCCCAGATCAAGGTCAAAAGATGGATGCTCCCTCTGCATTGCAAACACCTTTGAATAAGGAGAAAAACCCTAAAAACAAAGAAAAGACTTCTAGTTCCTAGATGGAAACAGTGGAGGAGCAAGTAGACCCAAAGAAAAGGAGAAAACTGAATCATGTTTCTGAACAGGAGGAACACAGTGAAGCAGAAAGGGCAGAGCTAGAAACAGATTCAGAACCAATGCTAGAGATAGTGCCAGACACAGCAGGACAGAAAGGAAAAGAGGCAATCAATGAACCCACAACTTCTAACACTCAGCTGTTAGAGAGACATAAGTCAACATAAGTTTCTTCCTTTTTCAGACCAGCTGACAAAGAAAGAACCATGAAAAATGAATGTAAGGAGATCAAATTAAGAAATGAAAAATTGAAAGCTGAGACATATGCTCAGTATTTCAAGCTTTCAGCCCCTAACCAGAACCGACTAATGTCTACATTTGATATTGAGGAAGGAAAGATGCAAATGTCATATATGCATCCAACAGTGCCACACTCCAAACCTTCATCCGATTATAAGAAGGCCACATTTGAAGTGTTGGAAAAGGACATCCATCCCTTGGACCAAATAGAGTTTCACAAACAAGCTGAAGAAATGATATACTCCACCTTGACTGGTAAGGCCATGGATGCAAATAGGTTACAAGAGTCCATAAATAATATAATTGCATAGATGAAGCTAAAAAAGGCCTCCTCTCAGGCCAAGGACAACAGGATTAAATCCTTAGAAGATCTGGTCATAGAAATGGGTCATGATCATGTAGATATTAAGGCAACAAAACAATTGATCAAAAAGAAAAATGAAGATATAACAGCTTTGAAGAAGCAGTTAAAACTCCCTGCTTCATTAAACCCACAAACCACCGAGGTGTTAGAGAGCCAAATTGACCATGAGGAAATGCTTGACTTGGTGTTACACTTGAACACCGAGTTGAAAGAAATGGAGAGAGAAATGGATAAGTTTACCAAGCAGGCCAGCCTCCAAGAAGCTGCGACCATTGTCATCCCAACAGTCACCACAACAGTACGATCTATATTGGCTGAAACACTAGCTCTGACAACTCCATTTACCACTGCATTGCCTGCAACAACACCGTCTACTTCAACAACAGGGTATACCGCAACGGATTCTACAGGTGAAGAAGCCAATAAGTTGGCTAAGGAAATGGAAGAGATGTTCCTCAAAGCTATTGAAAACAAGAAACTAGAAGAGAAAGTAAACAATCTAGAGACAGACTGTAAACTTGCTAAAATTATGAATAAAGAGGAACAACAAAAGGTAGCAAGGTGAGCCATTGGGACAGGCAAAAGAAAAACTTTGGACCAATATCATTGACTCTATTAATGACCATTCAAATAATTTTTGAGCAGATTGACTTGGTTAAATAGGCCATCCAAAATTTCAGAATGGAGCTGGAAGGGATGCCAGAAGAGGCAACCAGAATCATTAAATTTTTGAATTATAAAAACAAATATGAACTTGAAGAATTGAATATTGATGATAGGACAGGGACATTCCTAGAAGTAAAAAGAATCCTTACTAAAAGGAATTTGATGCAGAACTTAGAAGACAAGTGTCAGACCATGCAACTTTCCATAGATAGATTTAAGTTCAAGTTTGACACTTTGATATAGAAAGGTTTACCAAGTCCTTTGGTAATTAGCGATAAATTGATGACACGGGAGGACTACGACAGGAAACTCAGGGAACTGGCCAAAGATCAAACCAATAAGGCAACCATCCAAAACACAACAAAACAGGGGATGCCCTCTGGTAAAGTCCTTTACCAAGCTTTGGAGAACTAGTTTTACCTCCAGCATGAGGTAAAACACCTATTTGTAAATAACCCTACATTTGCTAAGTACACAGAGGCTAATGAGGTCTTCAGAAAGTTGAAAAACATTCAGTTACCAACTTAAGAGAGATGGGAGAAGCTAAATCACTTACTTTAATTCAAATTAAGTCCAACAATTAAAACACTTCGGTAAAAATAGAATGGTGAAAGTAAATGGACAGTTGTCCTAGTCAAAGAGTATCAGTAAAAGATTTTTGCCGAAAAATCTCTCCTAACTTGATATGGATCACAGAAGCCTGAACTCTATTAAAAGAAGATAAGTCGAAGTGTATTAGATGACAGCTAAAAGATCAATAAGCTAAAATATCAAAAGAAATCAGATATAATAGTGCCAGAAAGCAATCAGTTAGAAAGGTGGCATTACCTTTTTAGAATTAGATATTTTTTCCCTAAAATAAATCCCAAGTCAGTTTGGGATATTTTGTAAATAATTTTGTATAAATACTTCATAATTCGAAGTATGTAGTGTGGATTTTACTAGACATTTCTATAGACTTTTTTATCAGGAGACCCAGAGGGTTATTGTATCCTTTGTTGAACCAGCGAGCTGGATTGATAAATAAAGATCAGATATTTCCAAGGATTCATGTGTTGAGCGAATTTCAGAGAAGTATTCTCATGTGTTATTGTTATTTTTCTCAAGTTATTCATAATCTTTAATGTGTTTCTGAATCTAAATGTTATAACTGGAATAATACTTCAGAATTTGTTTAATTACACTCTGTCTTAACAGTTATACATTTAAATGTTTTCTGCTGATATCTAAGTTAAGGAATTCTTAATTGCTCCTTGGTTTAGATTGATTTCTTGAATATCCAGGTTAAAGGATTCTTAATTGCCCTTTGATCTCGATTACCCCTTCATTCCTCATTCATTATTCGGTTTGAGAACCCTTAATTGCTCTCTCACCCCTAGTGAAACCCTTTCACCCCTCTGTTTCAAATATCTGAAAACACTCTGCTATCTTGCCCTTGAACTTTCCCTTTAGTGAGTTAAACCAGTTTTTCTTCCTTATTGTTTGACTCCATAACCCAATGGTCGAAGAGACATCATTCTATCCATCTATCTAAGTGATCCCACCACCCAATCTCAAAAACAAATCAAAAACCCCTAGAACAATCATAACTAGCCTAAAATCAAAGCAAACAAAGTTAAATCATACAGAGAGAGCCATCTCTGAGCATCAGGAAGGCTAGGTCCTGATCTCCAAAAGTGGTTTGTGGTTACCTTTGGTTTTTCTTTCTTCTTACTTCAAAAGAATTATCAGAGTGATAACATTTCTGGCGACCATACTGGGGACTTCGATCCTCAATCTCATAAAACTTTAAGGAAACCTTAAATTAAATCTTGAGCCCCTTAAGGTCATTATCCAAAGTAAATTTTCAAAAATTTCATAAAAACAGTTTAAAAAACTTAAAATTCTGGCTCCTAAGAAGATTCACTATACCAGGGCAAACCCAGATCCAAACCCTGCAACTATAGTTGATGACCCAGACAGAATTCTAAGGAAACCAAAAAATGAAGAAACTCAGGCAAGTAGTAGCCAACTAGATAGAGCCAATTCACTCCCTGAGGAGTTGTCAACTTTAGAGGAAATCCCTTTTGATTTGTCATTTGACCTCTCACTATTTAGAACTAAATCTGAGAATGATATCCATGAAACAGTCTTAGACCCTGAGTTTACTCAACTCATTGAATCAAAAAGGGTTATCCATCTAGATTTAGATAAATTTGTCTTGGACGCTTTTGACAAGTTAGAAGCCTTGACCTCTATGTTGATTAGCAATATAGATAGTGCTTACCTTCAACAATCTGTTGAGCTAGTTGCCCTTACTGCTGCTGCCTCTCAAATTTTTGCATAGTCTTCACTCACTGTAAATACACCTTCCTTTACCACAACTTCACCAATTGTATCTACCACAATCCAATCACCTAAACCACTTATTAATCAATCATCTTCATCATCATCTAGTTCACCTCCATCAGTTTCAAGCCCTTCTTCAACCACCACAACTTTACCCCCAAGTCAAACCAGAATCACAGCAATGGAAAACCGATATGATCCTCTTGTTTTACCTGCCCAACTCCATGCCATGCCTGCAGATTATCAGAGTAAGATCTTCTTGTTTGATGCTACTGGTCATTACACTGCCCAACAACATGTAAACAAGATGTCTGACTTTTTTGAATTGCATGAAATAGATGAAGCAGATGTCCAAATGAGATTGTTTGCCCAAACTTTAACTGGGGATGTCAAGAAATGGTTCAAAGCCTTTCCTGCCAACCATATTGTAGACTTAGCCAATTTTCAAAGGTTATTCATTGATAGATGGGAGAGAAAGAAAAACCCATTGCAAATACTTTCTGAATATGACAATATTAGAAGAGCTCCTAATGAGTCAGTCCAGGACTATTGCACTAGGTTTAATAATATCTATAATGCAATTCCAGCCAACATTAAGCCTCCACCTGACCTAGCATTAATTAAGTTCCCTGATGGTTTTGATGCTGACATGTCATACCAGCTAAGGGAAAGAAACCCTAAAACACTTGAACAAATGCAGAGCAATGCTGTCAGTGTAGAGGCCAACCTGTTAGCTAAGAAAGCACAAATGAGGAATGAAAATAAAGTTGTATTTAAAGAGGAAGCTTCAACTTCAGATGGAAAAGTAGATGTTTTAGCTAAGAGTTTAGAAAGAATCATGGATAGGTTAGAGAACATGGAGAGGAAAAATCAATGGGAAAATCAACAACAACAACCCCCAATAAGAAACCCAAATTTTAGGAAGAACCCTAATGCTACAAAAAATGCTACACCAGACCAACAGATTAGGCCTCCATTCTAAGAAAACTATGTTGAAGATTCACAGAACCAAGAAGCAGAGGATGATACCCAGATTAACTTACTGGAAACCACAGAGGAAGACATTGTTTTTCTTACTCAAGAAGAACAGGAGTTGTATATGCTTCAGCAGTTGCAGTTAGAATCTGGTGAATCTTTTGATTTTAAACAAGGATATGAGTCAAATATATATGAGGTACATAATTATATAGCTTGAGAAGTAAGAAGAATAATGAGACTCCCATTAAAACATCCATCCAAACCCAGACTAAGATAATAAAAGAAGCTCCAGTTAACAAAGTGTTGCAAATTCTCCCTAGGGGAACACTGGAGACTTCAACCCCTAGGATTGTAGATATAACCTCCACTGAAACCCAAACAGAGACAATTACTGAAAACAATCAAAATAAAAGAAATCAAGGCAAAACAATAGAAACACAAACTGAAATGCCTACCACTGAGAAACATAATAAGGACACTCAAACTACACACATTAAGGAAGATCTAAATCAAACAAACAAACCTTAGTGCCCTTTCAACATTAAAAATGAAATAGCTAAATTAAATATATTAGTTCCTTTGACCAAACTGGTAAAGAATCAATCTTATAGGTCACAGATAACTGAGACTTTGAACATAGGAGAGGGAGAGGATTCTATTAATTTGAATGATGACCAGCTTGAATTATTATTTGGCCCCGAGGCCAATGGTATTCATTAGCAAGGGGGAGTTCCTCCTTTTTACATCAGCCTAAACATTCATGATAAAATTTTGCATAACGCTATGTTGGACTCAGGGGCATCCCACAATCTGATGCCAAAGGCAATAATGGAAAGACTGAACCTAGACATTACCAGGCCTTATAAGGATTTGTTTTCTTTTGACTCCAACCAGGTTAAATGCCTTGGTCTAATCAAAGACTTATGTGTGACTCTTGTCTAGTGCCCTACAAAGAGAATTCTAATGGACATTGTAGTTGCAGACATCCCACCAAAATATGGAATGCTACTATCTCGCTCATGGGGAGCAAAACTGCAGGGATCTTTGCAGTTGGATATGTCTTATGCCACCATATATGTTTTTGGCCAACCAAGAAAATTATATAGGGAGACCTTGATGAAGTACATGGTCAGTAGTGAGGAAAAGCCACAAAAATTTCCCATATACTCCATGCATTCAGATATGGACTCTTTCATCTTATACAATGTAGAAAATGATAAAAAGGAAATCACAGCCAAAGACCTTAAATACAGAACAATTGATAGTGAGAACATATTCCATGAATCACTTTGGCATTTAGACTTTGATGGGTCAGTAAATAGGTTAGGGGCTGGTGCAGGAGTGTGGATCCATAATATGGAGAATAATCATGTTGAGGGACATGATTTCAGATTGAACTTCAAATGTACCAATAACATGGCCGAATATGAAGCCCTGATTCTAGGGTTATAATTGGTTAGGAAATTGGGAGCCAAAAGAGTTTCCATCATGGGAGACTCAGAGCTGATTATTAAACAGATCAGTGGTGAATACTCTGTCAACAACCCTAGGCTTGGTAGATATAGGGATATTGTTTTAAACTTGATCAAGGACCTCCTAGAATCAAACTTTGTTTCCATTCCTAGAAAACAAAACATGCAGGCCCACAGTCTGGCCACCTTTGCTAGTACTTGTAAACTGTCATTTCAAACAAACCACCAATACACTGCAGAAGTCATACATAGGCCTATTATACAAGACAACCTCAAGTATTGGCAGATTTTCTCCCATGACTCTCAGATCTACGATTTCATGAGCAATGAAGGTGAATTTCAAAATTGCAAGATAGATACTAACCGCACAATAGACAATAATATAGAAAGTAGTTTAGATGTAAATATTTTCGATGTAGCTAAACCAACTAAATTTACTAGAGTAGAAATAGATAGTTTATAAAATGTAGAGATAGATGAAATAATGGATGATGATCCTGAGATTCTTAATTTGAAAAATAATTTCTTGCCTAAAGGATTAGTACCTTTAGAAGATTTGTTTGACTCTAATGATGTAGCTAGGAAACCCAAGATGGAACCTCTGAGAGCTAACATAGAAGAGGTTAATATAGGAACTGAAGATAATCCAAAGCTCATTAAGATATCTAAAGCCTTACCCCCAGAGGAAAAGGTCAAATATATCAATTTGTTTAAGGAGTTCCAAGGATGTATTTGCCTGGAGTTATGAAGACTTAAAATCTTATGACACCAGCATAATCCAACACAAAATACCTCTAAAAGAAGATCATAAACCTTTCAAACAGAAACTTAGGAGGATAAACCCAGTTCTTATGCCATCCATAGAGAAAGAGGTTAAAATAATGTTTGATGCCCAAATAATATCCCCCATTAGATACTCAGACTGGATTTCAAACTTAGTTACAACTAGGAAAAAGACAGGTGAAATTAGACTTTGTGTAGATTTTAGAAACTTAAACAAGGTCTCTTTAAAGACAACTACCCCTTACCAAAAATGGACCATATATTGCAAAGGGTAGTAGGCTCATCTAGGATTTCACTGTTAGATGGATTCTCTGGGTATAACCAGATCTTAGTCCAACCTGAGGACCAAGCCAAAACTGCATTTACTACTCCTTGGGGTACCTTCATGTATTTGAAGATGCCCTTTGGATTAATGAATGCAGGTGCCACATTTCAAAGAGCTATGGATATAGATTTTGCCAAGGAAATCCATGATTTCTTAGTAGTATACCAGGATGACATCACAATCTTCTCTAAATCTGACAATGAACATTTAGACCACCTGAGAAGAGTATTTATCAAATGTAGGAAATTTGGGATTTCTTTAAATCCTAAAAAGACACTTTTCGGTCTAGAAGAGGGAAAGCTGTTAGGACACATCATATCTAAATATGGGATTAGGATAGACCCTGCTAGAATAGAAGCCATTTTGACCATTTCCCATCCCCGAAACATTAAAGAGCTACAATCATTTCTAGGTAAGATTAATTTTCTTAGGAGATTCATCTCAAATCTAGCAGAATTAATTAGGGAATTAAATAACATGCTAAGAAAGGACTCAACAATTAAATGGACATTGGAGGCCAAACAATCCTTTGAAGCTATCAAGGAAGCTTTAACCAAGACTCTAGTCCTGATTAGTCCTGACTTTAACAAAGATTTTATTATTTTTTCTTTTGCTTCAGAACACACCATTGCAACAGTCTTGTTGTAGAAGAACAATCAAAGATATGAAAAACCAATAGTATTCTTTAGTAAATCCTTAAGAGATGCCACACTCAAATACAATATCATGGAAAAACAGGCATTAGATTTAGTTAAGGCTATCAAAGACTTCAAAGTATACATTCTGTACTCTCACATTATTGCTTATGTTCCAAATTCTATAGTTAAAGACATATTGACTCAAAATGGGCCTGAAGTTAAAAGAGGCAAATGGATTTCCACAATATTGGAATATGACATAGAGATAAAACCCTCCAAGCTCATCAAAGGTCAAGGTTTAGCCAAATTGATGGCTGAATCGAACTGTCAGGCCCTTGATATCAACTTCATTAGTGCCCTTGATGATCAGGAGGAGATGGCGACTCCACAAATCAGTGAACCTTTTACTGATTCACCATGGTATGCAGATATTACATTTGTATTACTAAACTTACAAGCTCCTCCTGGATTGACAAGAACTAAAGCTAGATTCTTAAAAATGAAGTCATTAAGATATTGTGTTATAGATAATGCATTGTTTTGGAAGGACAATAGTGGTATTCTTTTAACCTGTTTATTGAAAGATGAAGCTGACAAGATTTTACAAGAGTTTCATGCAGGGGATTGTGGAGGACACTTGTATTGGAAGAGTACTACTGACAAGATTCTGAGGGTTGGTTTCTATTGGCCTACTTTGTTTTCAGATGTTAAAAAACATGTGACCTCCTGTCATAAATGCCATATTTTTTAGGGAAAGAGAAAAATTTTACCCTTGCCTCTTAAACCAATTTCCACTGAGATGCCATTTCAACAATGGGGGTTAGACTTCATTGGAGAAATACACCCAGCCTCCTCAGCTCAGCACAAGTGGATTCTGACAGCCACAGACTATTTTACCAAATGGATAGAGGCCATACCTTCTAGGCAAGCCACAAACACTGTCATAATCACCTTCCTAGAGAGTAATATCCTGTCAATATTTGGATGTCCCTAGAAGCTCATTACCGATAATGCAACAGCCTTTAAATCCAAAAGAATGATAAATTCCTGTAACAAATACCACATCACCCTTGGCCATTCCACAACATATTACCCTCAAGGTAATGGACTAACAGAGTCATCCAACAAAAGCCTGGTCAATATTATTAAAAAATTATTGGAAGATAACAAGAAGACTTGGAACAAGAAGTTAGTAAATGCCTTATGGGCAGATAGACTGACTACTAAGAAGTCCATTGGAACATCACCCTATCAGCTGGTTTATGGGATGGATGCAGTTTTCCCATCATCCTTGGGAGTGCCAGTCATGAAGATCCTCCAGGAATTACAGGTGGAACCAAATGATATTCAGAGAAGAATAAATCAAACCATACACCTGCAACAGACCAGAGAAGAAGTATATGTAAAATCACAAGTAATCTAGGAAAAGATCAAGAAAGTCTTTGATAAAAAGACTAAAGTAGATGATTTTTACATAGGAGATAAAGTCCTTAAGTGGGATTCAAGGAGAGAAGACAAAGGCAAGCATGGAAAATTTGATTTTTTGTGGCAGGGGCCTTATGTCATTTATGGCTACAGAGGCAACAATGCCTTTTTCTTGACAAACATAGATGGATCAGATCTACCAGGAGGACCTATTAATGGTAGGATGCTGAAGCATTATTTTTCCACTGACTCACAATAGTTCACTTTACTTTGCATCATTGTACATGACATTGTAGAGTGTAGATTGGATTATATGGTAATCCTTTGAAGTTGAAGCCCGAAGAGAAGGCCCAGAACGTTGGAGGATTTATTGTCATAAGTATCAATAAAGCAGGAATCACAAAAGGACAATTCAAAAGGTAACTACAGCGACAATTCAAAGGCTATTGATCTTCATAGTTCTTGACATTTCACCAAAAAATGCCATCCGCATGTGGAGCCATTGTTAGAGTCCTATAGTGACAGGATTCATAATTTTGAATTGTTTGAGGTTAATTCTTGTAATATTGTACATACCTTTGCTTTCTGCAAATGTTTTCGATATTAAAATTAAAAATGTAAAGAGGGTATGTCTTAAAAGAAATATCAGATGACAAGAAAAATATGAAAAGATCAAAAAATACAAAAAACGAAAAAATATGAACCCCAAACAAAAAATAGATCATGAAAGTGTGCAAGTCCAAGTGCCACTACTTTTTACTTTACTGTCTTAAATAATGGTTGTGTGCAGCTTGTCATATATGCCTCAACCCATGATAGTCAAACTCTTCAATCTTGACTATTTCATGTTTTAGATTTCATGTTATAGATAGAGAATAAAGTCTAGCCAAACTGTTTAATCTTGGCAGATTAGTAGATAGGTAGAGAAATAAAAATGAGCCCAACTGTTTAATTTGAGCCATTGGAAGAACTAAGGTTAGATTTATATGGTTTTATTCAAATAAAAAATAAAGTAATAAAGGGTTTGCTAGCTCAAGTGCATCCATGCAAAGGAAGAAAAAAATGTTAGGTTAAGAAAGGGTAAGTAGAAGAAAACTTGCAGAATGGACCATGTGGTCAAAATACTAAGCACATTTTACATGCTGAAATCATAACGCGCAGGTACATTCATCAAAGTACAAAGCTAAGCAAAGATGAGTTTAACTAACTTCCCCTCCTTTCACAAGCTTCTCCCTCTCATGTTTATTAATTTCTTCATCATCCCTTGAAATACCCCTTTTCTCCTCCATTTTTACCCTTACTTCATTATCCCATAATTTCCCCTAGAAACTCCCTTTAAAATCCCTTTCCCCTCGCTAAAATCATCATTATGTTCCATAAATCCCTTTTCCTAGGGTAAAAACCCTTTTCCCCCTTTGTGAAAAGTTATTTTCCCCTTTTCTAATCTAAAAACCCATAAATCAACTTATCCTAAGTTGAAAACCCTTCCGCCTTGCAAAAACCCGCCCGATGGATCATTTAAGTTAATCTGCGATTTAAAAGTTAATTAAAAAGGCTTAAGTGTATTTGATTAGGCGGGCCCCTCCTTAACCATTCCCCCAATCCCCTCCGCGCATCTTTTCAGCATGACCACCGTCTGATTAACACCCATCTCATCTAATGGTTATCGCTCCATTTCGCGCGCATTCCATTTTCGAAATTTAACGACCCAATAGCACCCGAAATGAGCAGTTTTTCCCGGACCCAATTTGACGACATGTCACCTTCGCGTCATTTTGCGTCCCCTCCGAATTTTACCACCCTACCCCCAAAAGCAATGCGAAGAGGGAAAAACCACCCTCTCGAAACCAGTCATTGTTAATAACCAAATTTCCTGCTTTTCTCAGTTCTCACCAAATAAGGCCTCACAAACACCATTTTTACTTTTTTGACCATCCGCAAATTGAAAGCCTGAGATTTCTTGTGCACTAGAAATCTACAACTGCCAATCAACTACCAGTTGCCATCTTGCCTCCAACACTCGTCCAGAGCCAACACCTGTGATCTGTGACCTAAAACCTCGACTAAATTCACAACACCAACCTCCAGTTTCAGGTATTCTACAAAATACACCACATTTGCCCCTTTTTAATATAAAAGTTCAAGTAATTCAAGATTGAATAAATTAAATTAAGCTTTCTACCCCTGAATTAATTGATTTTCACCCAGACCCTTAAAAACCCTGTAAAACCCAGACCACTGGTCGAACCCTGCGAAGTCAATTTCTGATTTTTACCTCTGTTTTCCACACAATGTCTACCCACATTTCCCTGAATGTTAAGCCTGTTTCAACCCCCCACCTTGACCAAGATCACCTACCTTTGGCTGATAGATATTTTCAAATTAAAGATACGTCCTCTGCCTCTAAAAGAATGAAGCTCCACTTCTGGAGCAAAGATAGATTTTTAAATCATGCTGATGACATTCACCTCTGGGAGTCAAATCTACCCCTCTACTCATTCCTAGAAGTCCACAGTCTCCCAGACATTATCCACTATTGTCAGACCTGCTACATCCCTAGCCAAAGGGCTATAGTAGGCCCCAATCAACATCTGCTCTTCACTATCACTCTAGAATCCATCAATAAGATGTTACAGGTCTAGCCCAACCCAAATTTAGCTCCTTTGTCCATTAGAGGACTTCTAGAATTATACAATTCTATTGATGAGGAAAAAGCTAAGAAAGTGTTCAAAAATTTCATAGTTGCAGAAAAGCATACACCAAATTTTACTCCTCCAGACATGGCCCCCATATTTTCACAAACTGCCAGGCATATTATCACCATGGTATCTTCCATCCTTGGATATAGGACAGATGAACATGTAGATGAATTAATTTTTGCATTCCTGTCCCTTTTTACCCTTGGTAAACCTCCTACCATCAAGTTTGATGATGCTTAGTTCATTGCAGACAAAATGCATGAACAACTCATCAGATTGCCCATTGAAAGAGTGTTTAAATTCTCTGCAGTATTGTATTATTTGTTTTTGTACTACCAAACTGATACATTCCCCATGAAGATCATAAAATGTGATAGTAGAGGAAAAGAAAGGTTTGTGATTTATTGGACACCTATTGTCCAGAGATATTCCACTATCTCTAATTATAAGGACTTCATAGATTCCTTTGTCCACCCAGCGATGAATATGTTGACAGGGACTGTGCAACCTATGATTAGTCCTCAGATCAAAAAGGTACTTCAGCTGGCTAAAAAGAGTAAGATAGGAGACTGGTACTTGTACCCGAATCACACAGAGATCAGAGTCTATGGCTGCCAATTGGCTCCATATAAATTGCCAAAGTATCTTCCCTTGAGAACTTTTGCCTTGGAATATTTTAGGCAAATCATCAACTTAGATGATTTCCACTTCATGGAAACAAAGAAGAAGACCCAATTCAGAGTCAAAAGTGAACTGGGCCCCTTTATTTGCAATAATAGACAAGTTGGACCAAAGGCAGACAACGTGTTACAAGATTTGAAATTTACCAAGAGTTTTATGTTGCAGTATGACCCTCATGGAGTAATAAGCAAAATGAGAACCAGGGTCAAACTAGCTCCTTATGCACATTATTTAGTACCTGAAATTGAAAGATATGCCAACCAAACTGAATGGTTGGAAAACACTTTGGTAGATAAAGATAACACAATTATTGATGTTGAAAATGCTTTGTATGATATTGAGCAGCAGATTGACCTGAGTGAGTTCCTGCAGGTCCTAGATCAAGGTCAAAATATGGATGCTCCCTCTGCATTGCAAACACCTCTGAATAAGGAGAAAAACCCTAAAAACAGAGAAGAGACTTCTATTTCGTATATGGAAACAGTGGATGAGCAAACAGATCCAAGGAAAAGGAGAAAATTGAATCCTGTTTCTGAATAGTAGGGACACAGTGAAGTAGAAAGGGCAGAGCTAGAAACAGAGTCAGAACCAATGCCAGAGACAGTGCCAGACACAGTAGGACAGAAATGAAAAGAGGCAATCAATGAACCCGCAACTTCTAACACTCAGCTGTTAGAGAGACAGAAGTCAACATAAGTTTCTTCGTTTGTTAGACCAATTGACAAAGAAAGAACCATCAAAGATAGATATAAGGAGATCAAGTTAAGAAATGAAAAATTGAAAGCTGAGACATATGCTCAGTATTTCAAGCATTCAGCTCCTAACCAAAGCCGACTAATGTTTGCATTTGATATTGAGGAAGGAAAGATGCAAATGTCATATATGCATCCAATAGTGCCACAACCCAAATCTTCAGTAGATTATAAGAAGGCCACATTTGAAGTGTTGGCAAAGGACATCCATCCCTTGGACCAAATAGAGTTTCATAAACAAGCTGGAGAAATGATATACTCCACCTTGACTGGTAAGGCCATGGATGCATACAGGTTACAAGAGTCCTTAAATAATATAATTGCACAAATGAAGCTAGAAAAGGCCTCCTCTCAGGCCAAGGACAACAGGATTAAATCCTTAGAAGACCTGGTCATAGAAATGGGCCATGATCTTGTAGATATTAAGGCCACAGAAAAATTGATCAAAAAGAAAAATGAAGATATAACAGCTTTGAAGAAGCAATTAAAATTCCCTGTTTCATTACGCCCACAAACCACCGAGGTGTTAGAGATCCAAACTGACCATGAGGAAATGCTTGACTTGGTGTTACAATTGAACACCTAGCTGAAATAAATGGAGAGAGAAATGGATAAGTTGACCAAGCAGGCCAGCCTCTAGGAAGCTGCAGCCACTGTCATCCCAACAATCACCGTAGCAGTTCCATCTACATTGGATGAAACATTAGCTCCTACAGCTCCATTAACCACTGCATTTCCTGCAACAGCACCATTTACTTCAGCAACATGGTCGACCGTAACAGATTCTACAAGTGAAGAAGCCAATAATTTATCCAAGGAAATGGAAGAGATGTCCCTCAAAGCTATTGAAATCAGGAAACTGGAAAAGAATGTAAATTGTATGGAGACAAACTGTAAACTTGCTCAAATTATGAATAAAGAGTAACAACAAAAGGTAGCAAGGTTAACAGAGAGGATAAAGAAACTAGAGAAAGAAATGACTCTAGGTGAGCCACTGGGACAGGAAAAAGAAAAACTTTGGACCAATATCATTGACTCTATCAATGATATTTGGCCATCCATTCAAATAATTTTTGAGCAGATTGACCTGGTTAAAGAGGCCATCCAAAAAGTCAGAACAAAGCTGGAAGGGATGCCAGAAGAGAGAACACGAATCATTAACATTTTGAATTCTACAAACAAATATGAACTTGAAGAATTGAATATTGATGATAGGACAGGGACAATCCTAGAAGTAAAAAGAATCCTTACTAAAAGGAATTTGATGCACAATTTAGAAGACAAGTGTCAGACCATGCAACTTTCCATAGATAGATTTAAGTTCAAGTTTGACACTTTGATACAGAAAGGTTTGCCAATTCCTTTGGTAATTAACGATAAATTGATGACACAGGAGGACTATGACAGCAAGCTCAGGGAAGTGGCCAAAGATCAAACCAACAAGGCAACCATCCACAACACAGCAAAACAGGGGATGCCCTCTAGTAAAGTCCTTTACTAAGCTTTGAAGAACTTATTTTACCTCCAACATGAGGTAAAACACCTATTTGTAAATAAGCCTACATTTGCTAAGTACACAGAGGCTGATGAGGTCTTCAGAAAGTTGAAAAACATTCAGTTACCAACTGAAGAGAGATGGGAGCAGCTAACTGACTTACTTTAATTCAAAGTAAGTCCAACAATTAACACAGTTTGGTAAAAACAAAATGGTGAAAGTAAATGGACAGTTGTCCCGGTCAAAGAGTATCAATAAAATAAGATAAGTTGAAGTGTATCAGATGATAGCTAAAAGATCAATCAACTAAAATATCAAAAGAAATCAAATATAATAGTGCCAGAAAGAAATCAGTTAGAAAGGTGGCATTACCTTTTTAGAATTAGATATTTTTTCCCTAAAATAAATCCCAAGTCAGTTTGGGATATTTTGTAAATAATTTTGTATAAATACTTCATAATTCGAATTATGTAGTGTGGATTTTCCTAGACATTTTTATAGACTTTTTGATCAGAAGACCCAGAGGGTTATTGTATCATTTGTTGAACCAGCAAGCTGGATTGGTAAATAAAGATCAAATATTTCCAAGGATTCATGTGTTGAGCGAATTTTAGAGAAGTATTCTCATGTGTTATTGTTATTTTTCTCAAGTTATTCATCATCTTTAATGTGTTTCTAAATATAAATTTTATAACTAGAATAATACTTCAGAATTTGCTCCCGGATGTGGGTGGCACCATCACCCTTAATGCTTCTCATGCAGAGAATTAAAGTCTGGTACTGCCAGCTGCAAAGCAGCGTGGCTTCACGAGACTTAACCTCATGCGAGCAGGAGGTAGGTATTAATGCAGGATCGGTTAGCAGACCTGCATTAATGCACTGCGCTGATCGACGCAACATTCTCTCAGTTATAATCATGTTGTTCCTCAACGGTTTTATCATGCCTTATGCTCAGTCACTCGACAATGGAACCTGGTTAGCGGAGGCTGTTGGTGATGGAATGATTTTGGGTCACCACCGCGAGCTCCAGGCCAACTCTATCAAGGGTAAGTTCTCCCCTGTTCTGGATTTACGCATTGGCTATATTGTGTTGTTGTCTGTAAGTTCTGTTGGGCATCTCTCTCGCCTCAACTGACTATGTTCTGTCATCTCTCCTGTCTATAATATCTCTACGCCCTACCTCCTGTCTGTCATTATGGTTCGTTTGGGCAAGAGGCATCGTTCAGGGGGGCGTCGTGAAAGCCTCTTGCATCCCCCAGCCGGTCACACTATGGAAACTGTGTCGGAACCCTTCAATCCCCCCCCGTCCACGAAGTTGGGCCTTCATTAAGCTCTGGTCGTCAGCCTATTCCGAACAGTGCCTTCCAAACCACGCACTTTAAATTTCAAAGTAATTTGCACAGGCCCCTTATTAATGCTCACATCACCATTATTCTTTCGGAAGAGGAAAATCAGGTCTCCCCTTTGGCTTGCATTGCTCCTGATCCTTCCCAAAGCAGTGAGCATTCCACGGACAAAGACAGCCTGGAGAATTGGAAAAATGAGAAGTCTGAACAGGAGGAATTTCTCAAAAATCTTCCTCCCTTTGAAGATACAGGACCTATTGCTGAGGAAGGGACTCAAGGTGAAGCAAGCCATTCCATGGCAATCCCTGGCAGCGACTTGGGCGGCAATGAAAGTCTGAGAACTGGCGGTGCAGGTTTGGCTGAGGAGAAGTATCATGGCACGGCAAAGGAGGGGTAGCGCCACTTGGGACTGCCTCTTTATTTTTTGTTTCGGCTACTGTTTCAGGCTCACAGTCAGGGTTCAGCGCTCATGACCTACTGTTTTTGGCTTCCAGCTAGGGATTTGGTGATACATTTTGTGCTGGTTTGCATTGATTTTGTGTTTCTGTGGCTCAGCTCTCTTTCTCGGCTAAACATGTCACTCTCTATGTCTCTTATCTGGTTTCTTGATCTTTGTAACTGGTCTCCCCAGCTTCTATTTGTAAGGGGTCAGTTCTGTTCTGTTGAGCGCTCTCAGTCTCCTGAGGTCTCGACACTATGTAAAACTATTTTGCCTTAGAGTTAATAGGATTTAGTATTTGCAGAGAAAAAAAAAAAAAACTTCAGAATTTGTTTAATTACACTTTGTCTTAACAGTTATACATTTAAATGTTTTCTACTGATATCTAAGTTAAGGAATTCTTAATTTCTCCTTGGTTTAGATTGATTTCTTGAATATCCAGGTTTAAGGATTCTTAATTGCCCTTTGATTCCGATTACCCCTTCATTCCTCATTCATTATTTGGTTCAAGAACCCTTAATTTCTCTCTCACCCCTAGTGAAACCCTTTCACCCCTCTGTTTCAAAGATCTGAAAAACACTCTGCTATCTTGCCCTTTGAACTTTCCCTTTAGTGAGTTAATCAAGTTTTTCTTCCTTATTGTTTGACTCCATATCCCAATGGTCTAAAAGACATCCTTCTACCCATCTGTCTAAGTGATCCCACCACCCAATCTCAAATACACATCAAAAACTCCTAGAACAATCATAACTAGCCTAAAATCAAAGCAAACAAAGCTAAATCATACAGAGAGAGTCCTCTCTGAGCATCAGGAAGGCTAGGTCTTGATCTCCAAAAGTGGTTTGTGGTTACCTTTGGTTTTTCTTTCTTCTTACTTCAAAAGAATTATCAGAGTGATAACAATTTGATTGCTTACCATATTGTCTGCAGTGATCCATAGACTTGTTCCTGCATTCTTTTGCTATATTATCAAACTTGTTACAAGCATAACATCTTATATGTTTCATATAGCAATCAATAGCTTTGTGACCAAACATATTGCAAGAAAAACAATATCCCTTAAAGTACCTGGAAGCTGATGATATTTCTGTGAGATGGTTATTAGCTTGAAACATTCTACTTCTCCATCTGGCTACAATATGTCCAAAATTATGGTATCTGAAACGTTCAACATTATTCATCAGGGAAAGAATCGATTAGTACTTCCCTAGTTAGGAGTAAATGATTTTATTTGAAGACTTTCTTTCCTTGGTTGTTGAAGGGGTTGACCTCTTATCTCCTTGTTGAGAATTTCAGATTTTGTATTAGAGTTCCTTGCCTCAGTTGGTGAGCTAGACTCACCTTTAATAGTTTCATGAAAACCAAGACCAGATTTGATTGTAGGAGACCTTTGACTACTAAGGATATTATCCAAAATCTTAGTACTATCCTGAAATCTCAAAAGTTTATCTTTTTCTTCTAATTTACCTTATAAGATATTTACCTTAACCTGAAATTGCTCTTCCTTTTCTAGATATTGTTTCTTCATGATTTCTTCAACTTTTCTTCCTTCTTCCACTTGTTGTCTTAATTTGAGGATCTCATTTTCTTGTTCTTCATATGCTTGAAGTAGCTCTTCATTTTGCTTATTTGAATTTTCAAGATCTTCGTTTAGAGAGACAACCTCAGCTTCAAGACCTTCACAGTAACTGGTTCTTTCTATAAGTTCCTTGGTTGTTGTATCATTTTCATTCACTTCATTTCTCAATGATGTCACTTCATGCTGTAGCCTTTGACTTTGATCTTCCATTTCCTTGTACTGCTTCCTTATTTTGTTTCCTTCCTCCAATTGAGTTTTTAATATGATAATATCTTCTTTGTAGGAACATTCCCTTTTATCAAACATATCTTGTTGATCTCTAACTTTATCTGTGAGCCTTCTTCTCACACATTCACTATCTTCAATATAACATAGAAAGGGATCACCAGAGGACAAAGAATCAGTACCTGATAATTCTTTTGCTTGTTCATCTTCATTCTGAGGTGATTCTGAATCTGAATATTTGCTTCCACCAATGTCACTGTTTCTTTGTGCTATCTTCTTCTTAAGAGTTGTTTTATTCTTTTGCTTCTTTCCCATTGTCTCGACGGATTTCCTTCAAGCGATCAAGCTTCTGCCAAAGAACCTTCTTTGATACCAATTAGTGGGAAAAGTACTGGGGGGGGGGTGAATCATTATTTACAAATCATCAATAACTTTTCCATTTCATATTCAGATTTTTATACGCGACTTTACTGAATCAAACCTGCGTGTGCACACAACTGTTCTTAAGACAACTACCGTATATCGACTGAACTTATAATTTAGTTAATCCATCATATGTTTGTCTTCAACCAGTGCATTAGTACTTTATTAACTACTAGATAAACAGTAACCAGGTGCAACAATAACAGAATAAACCATCACATAAGAAACACATATGAACACCAAGATTTAAGGTGGAAACCCAATGTGGGAGAAAAACCACCTGATGTTGTCATCTCTGTCTTCTTTTAATATAAAGAAAATCTGTTTACAATATTGTACTGGTGCAGACACATACCAGTATGTAGACACCCATCTGCAGAAGGCTACAACCTTCTTTCATTCTCCAGCTTCTATTGGAAGGGAGCTACAACCCCCTGGCTCTTGTATTGGATGATATGTTTACCAATATATTGGCGCTGGCCTACAGAAGACTACTACCTTCTCTCCTTCTCCAGCTTCTACTGGAAGGGATCTCCAAACCCCTAGCTCTTGTATTGGCGGATATGTTTACCAGTACATAGGCACCAACCTAAAAAAGGCTACCACCTTCACTCTTCCTCCAGGGACCACATTTCATAATTTTTTAGACTGGATACTCCTGGTACACAACAACACAATATGTAGGCCATGTTTCATCAAATTTGACCCATCAGTAACATTGAATCTCAAAATCAATCACCATTGCAATAAAACCAATCATTCTGAACAATCAGATCACTGTCACCAGAACACAGAGTTGAACAAAGAACTCTGCATCAACAATCAACACCAATTGCAACTTCATATGTCATAATGTATATGCTACTTCGAAGTGCTGAAACAACGTGTATACGTGCCTTCAACAAGGCGAACTAGCGTATAGATCTGCAGATAATAACTTATAACTTCACCGCTATTCCAGACTTCACATATACTCAGATCATAGCATATAAAGGATAAAACATGTGTTAGCAATCATATCTAGACTATCCATTATCATAACACAAAATGATAATTATTTTAAGGTCTTATGATCCTGATCCATCATTAGATCTCATCCATCGTCAAACACTCTGGTGCATACTTAGTTCAGATTAAGCAAAACATCTAAAACCCATTACATGCATATTTTATTTTGATCTAACTCTTCATAAGATATTCATTACTTTCACCCTTAGCCATTTGATCTTCTCCTTCTTATATATTTAGATCCTTTTTCAATACCTCAGACCAAAACCATAGTTATGCAGCTGGTATTCTTTGATGGTATCAATATTCTTTGCCGCACTTATTACCATGGGTCAATACCATGGTAGGAACCCCTGGTATTCATTAACCTTAATTTTCCATCCCATATGCGCTTTTCCTTTTGTGAAAGTGCGTGCATATGTATATGCTCTTTTTGTTCTGTGAACCCACTTGTATACACTACTTGGACAAGGTGAACCAACGTATACAACTTAAACCATTCTCTTTCTTCAATTTCTAGAGTCTGATCTGTAATCCTTTGTCCCATCATCCTATTCTTCTGTACCATTACCCTGTTACCTCTGAATTGACCTGTTACAATGTGAGTTTCCCTTTATCAAATCTAAACTGACCTATGAGTGGGTTGTCATCAAGGACAACACCTGTACCATAATGCCAACAACTTAAGGTGCAAAATAAGTACAACGTTGATACATTGTGTGGAGTGCTTAAAGATTATATGGATCTTTAGTACAAGTTTCTATTTCATTTCATATATGCAAAGAACTGGATATAGCAGATACAAAGGAGGGGCATCATTTTTTAGAGCTTGTTATTTCACTTAACAAGCCGATTCATAATTTTGCACTCACTATAGCTAGATTTGCTAGTGGTGCGGAGTGAAGGATGTGCAAGTGAAAGCGTATGTGTGGAGATAAGGGAGTGTAGAGAATAAGACACAAATATAACACAACTTGGAAGTATATTTCAGAGAACCAAAATAATAGAGAACATTATTTTTTTGTGTGAAAACAGAAGGAATCAAAGAGTTAATGCTTATGTCACGGTTGTATAAATTGTGCAGGATTTGTTTTAGGTTGTGAAGTGTTTTTTTGCGCTTATTCTACAAATACTACATATCAGAGAGTACATAGAAAACACCTCTTAGAAAATTTATCATTGTCTTAATTGAAACAATTTTTTAATTGAAAGAATTGTAAACACTAAATACACTTAGACAATCATTATTACAAAGATTCTCAACAATAACTCGTGGTTGTCGCTCTTCGTTAACTAGTCCAATAACATGTTGTACTATTTTTTCCTCCATTCTCACTTTTTACAATATTTCAAATGAGTATCATGTACAGGGTAGCAAGCTTTGATTGTGCGGAATGCAGAAGTGTGGAAGAAACACAACGAAAACTTTATTTGTATTTTTGAATTCCGTAAAATGAAATTTATTCAATTCTAAAGACTTGATGTTAGCAATTGTATTTTTTTAAATATCTATGCTTGAGATCCAAAATTGTTGTCAAATATTCATTTTCATTTTAATCAATAACACAAAATTAGATATAAAACAAATTCGTAAAGAATATGTTTGAAAATCTATGGAATACATTATCATAAAATTGATACAAACTCAAATTGAGTGACGATAATTATATCCATATTCAAATGACAATCAACATAGCTATAACTTAGATATATATGAGATCATATTCAAAACATAGGCATAAAAAAAAACTTGTTGAACTGATACAGGTAGATATTGGTGACCACCCACCTATTCCACTTGGAACCCCACCATTTTTCCTTTTAGTTTCCTTAATTATAGCACAATTTCAGTTTCCTTAATTGTAGCACAGTTTACTATTTTTAGCAGTTTTTCGGGCCCTAAACTTCTGGAGCCGTTTTGAGGCCCTAAACGATGTTTTTTTGGAAAACAGGAAAACTTGAGTTTTTGTTTAATGTTTGTAGTCAGAAGGTGTAGTCCTTAGATAGATATTTTTAACGAGATATTGTGTGCGCCAAGCGCAGATCGTATTCCAAAGTTATGACCCCGGGAAGTTGATGTACCAATTTACCCAAACAGGGCCCATAGTTTTGGCGCTTCATCTCCTAGGGTTAGTTTTTTGGATGTTTAGGGTTTTCCTTTGTTTCTCAATAATAGATAGGCCTTCGATCCTCATTTTAACACATTTCAGAGGCATGTAGCCGACACATCTCTTCTTAGAGATAAGCTACCATCGCTCGAGCTAGTTTATTTCCATTCTGTATGTAAGCATATTTCAGTTCTTTGATATTAATGAAATGAAGTTTATTTTTTGCTACATATATGTGTTTATGTTTATATTTGTATTTTGTTGCGTTCTTGCATAAGTCTGAATTAGTGGTATTAGAGCGGTTTTCTCTTTCTTTGTTTTCTTTACATGTCCCCAACGAGGTCAGGGTATAAAGAGTTAGGGCTTGAACTGGCTGAACCTTTGCAAGACCAACCTTGCAAACCCTGACTGTCCCCCATGGTGAAAGAGAAGAAAGAAGAGGGGGCAAGAGATCCTTTCAAAATATTGCACGAGGAGGCCCTCGAGCGACAGAGCAATGCGATGATGGATAGCTTTGCCCAGATCCTTTGATGACTACCCACAAGCGATGCATCTTCATCCATTAGCCACTCTAGAGGCACCACTCCTTTTAAGGTACAAGTAGTTTTTACATTCCCATATTTGAAGGTCAGATAGATGCAGACGCCGTAGATAGATGGTTAAATATGTTGGAAGGATATTTTTCGATTCATGACCTTTCTAATAAGGAAAATATTACTTTTTCACTCCTCAAAGTCACCCCCCATGTCAAGGACTGGTGGGAAACCTACTGTGAGCAAAAGGAAGAGAGGGAATCCTCACTGTTCTCAGTCGCACCCACTTGGAACTCTTTCCGAGACGCCATCAAGGAACAATATTACCATGTGAGGAGCTATGAAGATAAATACATAAAGTGGACCACGTTGCAGCACAGAAGGGACCAAGATGTGTCAAATTTCACCTGTTATCACTCAGGGAAAACCTTGGTTGTAGGGAAAAACCCTAAGGTAGCCTCAAAACCTATTTTAGGTTGAATTTGACCCTTGAACCTGGAGATGGATCTCTCTGTAAAACTCAACTACCCTATGGTCATTTTAGTAGAAGGTTTTGTGCAATTGAGTTTAGGTGGCCAGATTTAGGCCTAGGGATAAATTGGTTGGGTGATCTTCAAAACATACCATTTGGTATGGAGTTCGGCTATTAAACAAATGAGATCACAGATCTAATGAGCGAGTTGTACAAAGCATGAAAGTCACAAGTCCTTTGATTGTTTGGGAGATTTATAAGAAAGGAGGACTGAAAGAAAATAGAGTTTATAAATGACTAGAATAACAAATATTAATGACTAATAATTTTAAGAGAGGAGCATCAATGAAATCCAATCTCATAAACTAACATTCTCAAACATTGAAGAAAACAAGTATATAACAAATAAATACGGACAGGGAGAAGTAACACATGAATTTCCTACTAACTGCTCATTAAACATTGTGAATACATTCAATATTGCTCAAATATATTTACAATGCAGGTGTTTTTCCAATAATATTCCAACATTCTTTCATTATTCATAAATTTTTTATATAAGGTTTACATAACAACTTGCATAATAATAGTCACCACATAATTACAAAAATTGAGATATTTTAAATATCTTTCAAGTTCATGTATGCAAAAATATAAACTTAAATATTATGTCTTTCCTAGAATAACTATAGGAAAATATGCTAATGTTTAGGCAAAATGAAATATCTGGTCAACTGCCTCCCTTGAAAGTAGAATAGGTCCCTAAATTGTAGCTCAGCCTCCTTGCTGGTGAAACAGGTCCCTCTACAAACTCTATCAAAACTACTCCTTTGTTCATCCTATTTTCGTTCGGTTCTGTTGGAAAAAATGTTGATAATGCAGATGTCAACGTTATTGGTTTTCTATTCATATTTTTCGCTGACAACCGGGAGGTCAACTTTTCCACCAATTTAGATATCATTAACAACAGAGATGTGAGTGTTTCTCGCTTGCCCCAAAATTTCTGACAGGCAGACTGTCGACCTTTCTCTTGTATTATTTTCTTATCAACTGGTATACATAGTTTTTAGTTCAAAATAGATGACAATGGCCCTGTCAAGATTTTCAAAAATGCTAACAATGATATTGCCAGCTCTCCTGACTATTATGTTGTGTATAAAAACTACCAAGTTGACTGTCAATGATAAGGTGAAAATTGTGTTTTCATTGGATAGGTAGGAAAAATATGAGTCTTAATACCCTGGCATCCTAGCTGAGGGTACTAGCAGCTTCAAGCAACACATCTACCTTATCCAACCTCTGTTTTTTACTCTTCCTGGTCTCCATGGGTCTTCTTTTCATAGTTCCTTTGTTTCAGCTCTTCCTAGAGTCTGTAGGCTTCTTCTTTCTATTAATAATTAGGTCCTTCAGGGGCATATCATCAACATCGATTACCTCTTTGGCCAACTCCGGGTTACTTCTGAGTTTAATATTATATCTCAGTTTGTTAGTTGGTCTGGTATGTCTATTTCCCTGCTTGAATACACTAGGTGAATGCCCATCTTCTTTGTTTTCTACCTTTGTTTCCTTGCCCTTCAAGTCCTCTGGTTCAACTATGTATGCAGGGTAAAATTTTGAGAGTATGGTCGAAGTATGGGAAGAGTCAATACCAACTGCTAGGTTCTCCAGGGATGTAGGCTCTACTTTATGAAGTTGAGCACTCTTTCTTTGATACACCTTAGGGATTTTTAGACCAGATGAGGTAGATGGGATCCCAAGGGTTTTGTGACTGGTAGGGGGTTCAACAAGAGCCTGACTTCTTGTTTTATTCACCTTTCTTTCTGTGTGTGGTCTACCTCTTTTTCTCCTGATGGGTTGAGGTTGAAAACCTCCCTAGAAAAGGAAATGATTCCATGTTCTCCCTAGTTTAGCTAACTGGTTCTCTATCAACAATTTAATTAATGCCTTATGGTATATGAAATGAGATGAAGGATTAACTCGGGCTTTGTATCTAGCAGCCATATGTCTCATAATCTCTAACAGGTAAAAGCATGGATTAATTCTGATCTATCCAGCTAGATGAGCTAGAAAATAAAAATGATACAAGTTCACTCTATTATACCGACCTTCACAGGAAAAATATTGTTGATAGATGTGTAGGGGGACATACCACTGATCCCGAAACCACTCTTTTCGAACTCCATACCTTCAATTCTTCCCTTTATGTTCCTCTTTGAAGAAGAAGGGAACGTTGATTCCTGCCAAAACGTGACTGTGAAATATCTTCTCACCATCCATCGGTAAGGCCATGGCCTCAGTGATGGTGTGCTCTGTAACTTTGAACAACAAACCTCCCACCTCCACATGGTTCCCATCAAACCCTTATGCAAAATATTGAGCCACCAAGTCGTGGTAGTTAGAACACCAGTAGAGAAATCCTCTCCACCCTACCTGCTGAAACAAATAGAGAATATTAGGGTAGATGTCCAACAAATCTAGCCTCTTGGGCTTGGTCCGGTCTAGCTTACCCCCTTTTCCCATTTCAATGTATGTTATCCCTGGGATTTGATCCTGAAACCCTGCAGCAAAAATATCTCTCAATGCCAAGTGTGAAAAACCCTGGATTAATCACCAACTAACTGCTTACGGGACAGATTGAGATGGTTTTGACATAATGATCGAGGTAACATAAGGTAAGTGGAAGATCAAATAATTTCCTGTTAATGATTGTGAATACTATTCACATCATACCAAAGAATGTGATACATGACCCTTTTACTGATTACAGTGGATAAAACATGATTTAACCTTGTACTTTACCCTTTTGAAAACAATGGAGACACGTTCAAACAAAATCGCTGACGCTGACGTGGACAACACAGTCACCATTTTTTAAATTTGAAAACTCATTTTGGTGCTGACAATTGACCTGTCAACCAAAACGAAAATGGTGCTACCCTCATTGTCAACGATTTCTTTCACAAGACCATATCGGATTTCAAAAAACGCTGACAGCCCCACTATCAGAAAAGTTTCCCTGTTTATTACAATTTTAAATGTTGACACTGCAACTGTCAGCATTTTCTAAAAGATTTAAAATGTGAAGAGTTTATTGTGATAACAGTTGGCTTCACGAGGATGTTTTCGATCAATGATGGCAGTAAGAACTCCCCATAGACTAGTTGCGTCATCCATTCTTGACTTGTGAATTGCAACCTCTTCCAATCTTCAACCGAAACTAAACCCACTCTAGAAAACAAAACTCTGAAACTGACATCCTTTGTATAAACTCGAATCATAATGCCAAACTGAAGCCCAACTGCAACTCAAACTATATACTGCAAACTAAAATTTGAAAAATATCACTGAAAAAGATGCTCAAAATGCTAAGCTTAGTCACAGTCCTATGTACTTTAAGTTGTTGATACCCCTGAAAAATCAAGTAATAGAAAATTTCCAAAAAAACCAATCAAGTAGCTGCATACTTGATGTGATTCCTTGAATGTGTTTCAACAAAACAAAAACTGGAAAATGTAAGTGCAATGAAAACTAATTGTAGACTTGGTCTTCACAGCAGAAAAATAATCGGAACTGTGTAGTGAACAATTCCTCCATATAGACAAGTATGGGATCATGAAAGACATGATTTATTTGGTGATCTTCAAAGTATTCTACAAATTGATCATCATGCTTGGATAGTTCATATATGCTTTCTTTTCCATCATACAGTTTCATCCGTGAGTCATCAAATCCATTCTCAAAACATTCCTCAATCCCAATATCAAAATCCAACACTACCACTTCTCGTTTCGGCAAAAAATTTAGTTCAAAAGGATGATTTTTGACAATGCAAGCAGTGGGATTGAATTTGAACTTTCAAGGCTTGAAGATATTTCTCAAGTTTTTCAACAAACTCTTCTAAAAAGTTGGTCTTGGTTTCATAGCTACATTTGCATGACTTTAATAAATAGGTAAAAAATTTGAGAAAGCATCATCAATTTGATCATCATCAAAATTACCCTAGTATTCTTTGAAACCTTCAATAGAAATAGGGTCTGCCACATACCCTGTCATCTTGTTTGAAAAGAAACCAGATCAACAGTTTAAGCTCTGAATGCTTCGGACAATGGAGTTTCCATGAGTGTTCTGCAATCTAGATTCTCTGAAAATAGCCTCCATATGTCTGACTATTGTCCACCATCAACAACCAGATCTAGGTCGTTGTCATTCTTTCCTAGGGAAGATAGAGCTTTTGCTCCCTGACAATGGTGCCAAAAAGTTATCACTTAGGGAAAACCCTGGATGTAGGGAAAAACCCTAAGGTAACCTCAGAGCCTCTTTTAGGTTGAAGTTGGCCCTTCAACCCAGAGAGGGATCTCTCCGTAAACTCAACTACCCCATGGTCATTATAGTAGAAGGTTTTGTGCAATTCAGTTTAGGTGGCCAGATTTAGGTCTAGGGATAAATTGGTTGGGTGATTTTCAAAATCTACCATTGGGTATGGAGTCCAACTATTAAACAAATGAGATCACAGATCTAATGAGCAAGTTGTACAAAGCATGAAAGTCACAAGGCCTTTGACTGTTTGGGAGATTTAGAAGAAAGAAGGATTGGAAAAAAATAGAGTTTATATATGACTAGAATAAAAAATATTAAAGATTGATAATTTTAAGAGAGGAGAATCAATGAAATCCAATCTCATAAACTAACATTCTCAGACATTGAAGAAAACAATTATATAACAGAGAAATACTGACAGGGAGAAGTAACACATGAATTTCCTACTAACTGCTCATTAAACACTGTGAATACATTCAAGATTTCTCAAATATATTTAGACTACAAGTGTTTTTCTAATAATATTCCAACCCTATTTCATTATTCATAAACTGTTTATATAAGTCTTACATAACAGCTTGCATAATAATAGTCACCACATAATTACAAAAACCTCAATATTTTAAATATCTTTCAAGTTCATGTATGCAAAAATATAACTTAAATATTTTGTCTTTCCTAGAATAACTATACAAAAATATGCTAATGTTTAAGCAAAATAAAATATATGGTCAACTGCCTCCCTTGAAAGTAGAACAGGTCCCTAAACTGTAGCTCAACCTCCTTGCTGGCGAAACAGGTCCCTATGAAAACTCTATCAAAATTGCTCCTTCGTTCATCATGTTTTCCTTCAGTTCTGCTGGAAAAAATGTTGATAATGTAGATGTCAAGTTACTGGTTTTTTATTCATAGTTTTCTCAGACAACTGGGAGGTCATCTTCTCCACTAGTTTAGATATTGTTGACAACGAAGATGTCAGTGTTTCTCGCTTGCCCTAAAATTGCTGACAGGAAGACCACCGACCTTTCTCCTATATCATTTTCTTATCAACCGGTATACACAATTTTTACTTCACAATAGCTAACTATGGCCCTGTCAAGGTTTTCAAAAATGCTAACAACGATATTGCCAACTCTCCCAACTATTATGTTGTGTATGAAATCTACCAAGCCGGTTGTCAATGATAAGTGAAAATTGTGATTTCATTGGATAGGTAGGCAAAATCTGAGTCTTAATACCCTGGCATCCTAGCTGAGGGTACTAGTAGCTTCAAGAAACACATCTACCTTATCCAACCTCTGTTTTTTACTCTGCCTAGTCTCCATGGGTCTTCTTTTCATAATCCTCTGTTTTGGCTCTTCCTAGAGTCTGTAGGCTTCTTCTTTTTGTTAATAATTAGGTCCTTCAGGGGCATATCATCAACATCGATTACCTCTTTAGCCAACTTCGGGTTACTTCTGAGTTTAATCTTATATCTCAATTTGTTAGTTGGTTTGGTATGTCTATTGCCCTACTTGAATACACTAGGTGAAGGCCCCTCTTCTTTGTTTTCTACCTCTGGTTCCTTGCCCTTCAAGTCCTCTAGTTCTTTCTCCTTAGGATTTTCTGGTTCAACTATGTCTACAGGGGAAACTTTTGAGGGTATGGCCAAAGTATGGGAAGAGTCAATACCAACTGCTAGGTTCTCCAGGGATGTAGGCTTTGCTTTGTGAAGTCAGACACTCTTTCTCTGATACACCTTAGGGATTTTCAGACCAGATGAGGTAGATGGGATCCCAAGGGTTTTGTGACTGGTAGGGGGTTCAATAGGAGCCTGGATTCTTTTTTTCTTCACCTTTCTGGCAGTCTGTGGTCTGCCTCTTTTTCTCTTAATGGGTTGAGGTTGAAAACCTCCCCAAAAAAGGAAATGATTCCATGTTCTCCTAGTTTAGATAATTGGTTCTCTATCAACAATTTAACTAATGCCTTATGGTATATGAAATGAGATGAAGGATTAACTCAGGCTTTTTATCTAGCAGCCATATGTCTCAGGCTCTCTAACAGGTAAAAGCATGGATTAATTCTGATTTGTCTGGCTAGATGAGCTAGAAAATAAAAATGATACAAGTTCACTCTATTATACCGACCTTCAGATGAAAAATATTACTGACAGATGCATAGGGGGACATACCATTGATCCTGTAGCCACTCTTTTCGAACTCCAGACCTCCAATTCTTCCCTCTGTGTTCCTCTTTGAAGAAGAAGGGAATGTTGATTCCTGCCAAAACGTGACTGTGAAATATCTTCTCACTGTCCATCGGTGAGGTCGTGGCCTTAGTCATGGTGTTGTAGAAATTCTCACTGTAGATTAAACTGATTATGCAATGTACTAAAGCAAAATACTTAATTTACTTCTACAATCAAACTTGTGGAAGCTTAATCGATTTTGAGAAAGATCAAATAGAACACATATAACAGATGAAGAAGAAATTAATCACACATGAAACACAGAAGAATACTCTGGGGAAAGCCTCAACTAAAAACCCCGATATCTGTATTATCATACAAATGGAAATATCTCAGGATTACACAAAGCTTTAGCTCACAAGCTATCCAGCTCTCAGTACAATCCCTCACTGCTGCTCATAGACAGAATAGACAACACATATGCCTTCCTTTAGTCCTCCAAGCCTCCTATTTCCTTGTGCAGATTCTCCTAGGTCCTCCAGCTGTAACCTGTGTGATTCTCACCTCACACACAACACTGACCTCTGAAATAGCTGCGCAATCCTGAAGGAGATAATTCCTTCTGCATGGATGAGTTTCCTTTATAGGAAATTCCTCCAACTGATAGTACACTGTCCCTTCCTTTAATCTTAACCGGGTCTCTGTCTAAACTGACATGCATGAGTTATTTATGAGAGAATATTCAGTTATCTGGAGAACACTAGTTGCATGCATGCATGCAATAACTGACTGAACTCACAGTTAGTTCCTCCAACTGTTTGGAGCTAATTTATTAACTCAATTAACCGAGCTAACTAATTACAACTCAAATACAACTCATCCTTATCTCCTTAATTAAGGGATAACTTCCTCAATCAAAGGAATAACTATTGCATGTCTTCACAAAGACTTCATGTTTGATTTTCTCCAACTAATTAACTCAAGATGAATTAATTAATTATTTTTCAAACAACTAGTGAGACTAAATTCGAATTTTAATTCTCAATTTTAATTCAGGGACTAATTAAAATTGGAATCTATCCCGAAATGCTATTTATAGCAATGCTATTTTTAGCATTTCTATTTTTTGCTATTTCCAACAGAGTTGGAGTATATCCTGAAATGCTATTTATAGCAATGCTATTTTTAGCATTTCTTGTTGCTATTTTCAACACTCCCTCTCAACAAGAAAGGCATTCAACTCGAACCCGATCCTAAACCTTTGGAATGTTTTGCATGCAACACTTCTCTCAAGTGTTGTTGCTCCACCAACTCCAATAACACAAAAAATATCCAACTTGAATCAGAATGATGCCTCTGTCATCAAAGTCTGTGACTGCTATTACCTCTATCGACTGAAAACACTACACCTCTGTGCTTTTTAGTATCTGACTGCTCTAGCCTCTGTCACTTTGATTTCTGACTGCATCAATCACACTGATTCCTCCTGTTGCATTCGTGCTACTACTGGTCCTATCTCCCAGCATTGCACCTCCTCTCATCATGTTGCATCGTGCTGCCCACTGCTGCACTACAACTCAGTTACTGAGAAGTAAGTAACTGATCTCACAACTGACCTCCCTGTTGGGATAGAAACACCCTCTGATGCTAAAGATCCCTCTGTCGCTCCATCCGCATCTGTCTCTACCCACTCAACCAGTCCTGCTACTCCTCATCGGGGCTCCCGTAGCAAGGTATAATCAAAGAGGTTGGGTACCTCAAGGACCCTACTCCTATTTCAGCCTTTTTGGGACTATCACTCCACATTGCCCCACCTCACACCTGGAGGTATGGCTGCATGTGATCCCTCTGCCCACTTGGCTCGAAATTTCCCACTACAGGAGGTCTCTGCATGAGTGGATGCCTCCACTCGGTCTCCTCTCAGCTTCTCTAGTTGTGGCTACTCCATAACCTCCTTAAGCTGCTTCACCAATTGTGGCTCCTCCACAATTGTCTGAGACTTCTTCTGGCACCGCATGTTGAGAGGTAATGTACTCTCCCTCTCAACCACCAAGTCTCCAACAGTTGCCTTGCTCCTCAAGGCTTTGCATGCATCTTGAACCTCAAGAGCATACAGGTTCTTGACTCGTGAACTGATCTATTTCACCTGTCTCGTGGTGATGTGTCTAAGGAACACCTTTCCCTTACTGAAGACAACATCGTAGCCTTTGTCCTCCAACATTGCGATCGATACCAAGTTCTTCTTCAGTCCTGGCACATACTTCACATCTGTCAAGGTGATGCAAGCTCCATGCTCCCTCTGAAAAGCAACCGTGCCCACTCTTGAAACACTATAATTTTCATCATTACCCATCTCTATGAGTATCTTGAGGTCTTTCTCCTCCAAGGTACTAAACAAACTTTTATCGTCGGTCATGTGGAATGAGGCTCCACTGTCAAGAAACCAACCACAACCCATCATCGATGAAACTATGCATGCGATGAGGGTAAAATCCAATTCGAACTGAGAGGCCAATGCCTCACCTTCCGATCCTTCCGAGGATCCCTTCTTGGATTTCTTCAATGGACAATTAGTTGCATAATATCCCACCTCGTGACAATTAAAGCATCGCACTTTATATTTTTCAATCTTCTTCCCACCAAGAGAAGAACTCGATTTGGGATGAGAATCCTTCTTTTTCCCTTTCCTTGCCTTACTCGCTAAGGCAAAATTTTCTTCATCCTCCTTGGATTAAGAACCATCTCTGGTGCTTCTTTTGATCTCCTCCTCCATCAAATCCAACCACAGTCATTCCCAATCTGGTAGTTTCTCTCTTCCATTCACTGAGTCCTAGTAGCTATGCCAGCTCTTAGTAAGACCAAGGAGAGAAAGTCTCATCATATCGTCATCAGCTACTGTGATTCCTACACTTCCAAGCTCATCTCTAAAAGTGGTGAGCTTGTTCAGAAATGTAGAGATCGCATCGCCCTTTTCACACTTGATTTTCGGAAGCTTGTCCTTCAGCGCCAACTTCCTCTGGTCGTTGTTGTTTTGATATAGATCCTTCAATGTTTTGCACATTGAAAACGGTGTCTCCTTCCCATGGAGACTCGAGACAATATGGTCTTGAACTCCCTCCAGAAGAATCCTCCTCGCTCTAGCCACACATTTCTTCCATTCTGCCAATTCTCGGGCATTAGCTGCTACTGGCTTGGGGACTTCTTGATCAATGAAGTCCTTTAAACAATTTTACTCTAATACTGCTTCCATGCAATCCTTCTAGGCTATATAATTCAAGCTTCCATCCAGGGCATACTCGAGTCTCAAACCATTGAACGCCATTGGTGAACTTTGAAATGTGATAAGAATTTAATTTCTACAATCAAGAACTTCAAAATTCGAATTTCTCCCTTCTTTGTATACTGTTCTCTGCTTTGGTCACCTTGGCTATGATACCATGTAGAAATTTCTCTATAGATCAGCTAGCTCTGATACCATGTAGAAATTCTCACTGTAGATTAAATTGATTATGCAATGTACTAAATCAAAATACTTAATCTACTTCTATAATCAAACTTGCAGAAGCTTAATCGATTTTGAGCAAGATCAAATAGAACACATATAACAGATGAAGAATAAATCAATCACACATGAAACACAAAAGAATACTCTGGGGAAAGCCTCAAATAAAAACCCCGATATATGTATTATCATACAAGTGGAAATATCTCAGGATTGCACAAAGATTTAGCTCACAAGCTATCCAGCTCTCAGTACAATCCATCACTACTGCTCATAGACAGAATAGACAACACATATGCCTTCCTTCAGTCCTCCAAGCATCCTATTTCCTTACGTAGTTTCTCCTGGGTCCTCCAGTTGCAACCTGTGTGATTCTCACCTTGCACACAACAGTGACCTCTGAAATAACTACGCAATCCTGAAGGAGATAATTCCTTTTGCATGGATGAGTTTCCTTTATAGGAAAATTCCTCCAACTGATAGTACATTTTCCCTTCCTTTAATCTCAACTGGGTCTCTGTCTGAACTGACATGCATGAATTATTTATGAGAGAATATTTATTTATCTGGAGAACACTAGTTGCATGCATGCATGCAATAACTGAAAAAACTCACAATTAGTTCCTCCAACTGTTTGGAACTAATTTAACTAGACTTAACTCAGTTAACTGAGCTAACTAATTACAACTCATCCTTATCTCCTTAATTAAGGGATAACTTCCTCAATCAAAGGGATAACTGTTGCATGTCTTCACAAAGACTTCATGTTTGATTTTCTCCAACTAATTAACTCAATATGAATTAATTAATTATTTTTCAAACAACTAGTGAGACTAAATTTGAATTTTAATTCAGGGACTAATTAAAATTGGAATCTATCCCAAAATGCTATTTATAGCAATGCTATTTTTAGCATTTCTATTTTTTTCTATTTCCAATAGAGTTGGAGTATATCCTGAAATGCTATTTATAACAATGTTATTTTTAGCATTTCTTGTTGCTATTTTCAACAGGTGTGCTCTGTAGCTTTGAACAAGAGACCTCCCACCTCCAAACGGTTCCATCGAACCCTTGCAAAAAAGACTTAGCCACTTAGTCGTGGTAGTCAAAGCACCAGTAGAGAAATCTACTCCACCCTGCATGCTGAAACAAACAGAGAATATCAAGGTAGATGTCTAGAAAATTTGGCCTCTTGGGTTCGGTCCGATCTAGCTTACCCCATTTTCCCATTCCGGTGTATGTTATCCTCGAGATTTGATCCTGAAACCCTGCAATGAAAATATATCTCAATGCCAAGTGTGAAAAATCCTAGATTAATCACCAACTAACTGCTTACAGGACAGATTGAGGTGGTTTTGACATAATGATCGAGGTAACATAAGGTAAGTGGAAGATCAAATCATTTCCTGGTAATGATTGCGAATACTATTCACATCATATCAAAGAACGTGTTACATGACCCTTTTACTGATTACGATGGATAAAACATGATTTAACCCTATACTTTACCCTTTCGAAAACAATGGAGACACGTTCAAACAAAATCATTGACGCTAATGTGGACAACACAATCACCATTTTTTAAATTTGAAAACTCATTTTGGCGTTGAAAATTGACCTGTCAACCAAAACTAAAATGGTGATACCCTTTTTGTTAATGATTTCTTTGACAAGACCATATCGGATTTCGGAAAACGCTGACAACCCTGCTATCAAAAAAATTTCTACGTTTATTACAATTTTAAATGTTGACACTACAACTATTAGTATTTTCTAAAAAATTTAAAATGTGAAGTGTTTATTGTGATAACATCACCAATGCTTTTCATAACCTTCACACGAATCTAGGTATCAAGGATTCTGAGCAACATTTGGTACTCAAGTATTGCGACTGTCTACTTAAGTATATCTAGGATGAAATGTATTTCTTGAGCATCTCATCGCTCGGTGTCGCATATTGATATGCTGTCAAGATCGAGTAGAAGTTTAAACAGAAGTAGCGATACTTTGGGTCTGTGAATGCAAAGCAAGGGAAGGGTGACCCCAAACCACATAACTAAGGACAAAGCCAAGGCGGAGTGACCCAGGACAACATGTCGAAGCTGCAAGCAAAGAAAAACACCACTAAGACAAAGAAGGACACGAGAAAGTGGTGTGAGTTCCATAAGAGCCCCACTCACAACACGAGTTAGTGTCGAGCCAAGCAGTTGCTGGTAACTGAGCTGAAGGGTTTTGAATCAGATGCATGTTCTGATTTTGAGTCAGAACACGATAAGGGGAATGAAAAAGGGAAGCAAATTATTGATGCAGATCCGAGTGCCACTGTTGCCATCGCCAAGATCCAGAATAGTGAGCCCGAAGATCTAGAGGAGGGGGAGTGCCTCTTCCACTCATAGATTTGGGTGAAGGGTTCCCTGCTACAGTTCATTGTAGACAACAAGAGCCAAAAGAAACTCATTTCAATAGAGGTCATGAATATGTTGGGCCTGCCAACCACACCACACCCACAATCGTACACCATTGTGTGGCTTCACCAAGGATGAGATCTTCGTGTTAGCCAATAGTGTCACCTTCCCTACAACATCAAGACCTTCACAAATGAGGTACTGTGTGATGTTGCTCATCTTGAATTTTGTGATGTATTATTAGACCAACCATACTTATGGAAGTGTCATGTTGTGTATGATTCTAGGCCTCACATTGTTATTATTACTTTGGGAAATAAGTTGTACAAGATACTGGAGGTAGCACTGCCTACTACCATCTCTTTGATCTATGCAAAGAAATGTAGTAAGATCATATCTCAGATGAGGAAATTTTTGTTCCTCATGATTCGCCCTAAAAGTAAGAAGAAAATTGTGGCCACCTCCACGGCCTCCAGACAGGGCTTCGCCGCACAACAACGAAAGGTGGACAAGGTCATGGAGGAATACAGGGACATCTTCACCTCACCCACAGGGGTACCTCTATAATGTCAAGCCAAGCACTCCATGACCTAACCCCAAGTGCACCACTACCCAATGGACTAATCTACCGACACTCTGTTTTGGAGAATGATGAGATCAGAAGGCAGATTCAGGAGCTCTTGCCGAAAGGGCACATCAAGACAAGTTCATCACCTTGTGGGAGCCCGATCATGTTGGTACAGAAGAAGGATGGAACCTGGAGGCTTTGTATTGACTATTGGGTGCTGAATAAGATCATTGTCTAGAATAGGTATCCAATCCCACAGATTGATGACCTTCTGGACCAACTCAAGGGTGCCAAATACTTCAGCAAGATTGACCTAAAGTCTGGTTATCAACAGGTACCTATTCAACCCCCTGATGTATGGGAAAATGCCTTCAAATAAAAGGACAACCTTTTTGAATGTTTCTTCATGCATTTTGGTTTGACGAATACCCCCACAACCTTCATGCGGATGATGGATGACATCTTGCAGCCGTTCACCAACTCGTTCGTAGTAGTGTACCTAGACGACATCTTGATATTCAGTCAGAGTTGGTGATCAAGTCCTCAAAATTATGCTCAAAAATCAAAGTGACAGAATCTGGATAGCTTCAAATTGATGAGCTCGTCATTTTGAATCCAACGGTGTGAACGACACTCAAATCTAAGTTCATATGCAAAAGTTAGAGAAGGTCAAAGTTCAAGTTAGACTTATCTACATGGTAGGATTGGATGACATGGCATAGCCCTTTTAGTGAATGAGGAGGCACCAAGTGGCAGCCTGCCATTGGCCCTCGCATATCGCATATCATAGCGACAAGTGGTTTGGGTTAAGAATCGGCCCCCAGACAGTGTTGATTGTGATATGCGATATCGCAATCGTAGGAAAGGATCAGTGAATAGAATCAACCCCGACGTAGTTTTGATTGCAATAAGATATCAGCGAGTATTGTGATGCGATGCGAATGCATATCACAATCACACAAGAGAACAGATCTTGCAGATGTTAGTACCAATTGCGATTTGCTATACGACCGACAGGTTATGGCCTACGACGCGACGAATTTCTCACTCAGTTAGTGGATTTTGGAGCGTAAATGTGGTTTTTGATCAGTTTTGGAGAAATTTGTGGAACAAATAGTGGGAGAAATGGAAGAAGTCATAACTTCTTCAATTATTATCCAAATTAGTTGCAAAAAGAATTAATTCTAGTGGTTTTGGCTATTCTGAACTCATTGAGACAAGTTTCGAAGGCATCTGCTCATTGTAAACACACTTTTGTTGTAATTTGAGCATAATAGAGAGGCCCAAGCCATTGGAATCTGGACCAAGGAGACGTAGTCTAGGATGGGTGAATTCCTTTATCATGTGCTTTCTATGTGTTGTATTTTTATGACCCTTACCGTTATTTTGTTATTGTTCAACGCATGTTTTTATGTTAAATTGTTTGTAAAATTTACATAAGAAACTCTCATGGGAATTAGTTAATTAAGAAAACATGGTGAATCCTTAAGCACTTGATAAGAAAATGATAAGCATCTTGGGTTTTATTATGAATTGGGAATTATCATGACATTACAAATCTGCTCCAATTCAGATCAAGTTGGTATTAGAGCACTGGTTTTTTTGCTTACCAGATTTTCTTTGTGAAAGAAGGATTTAATTGTTTGCAGGTTTATGTCATGATTACAAGGTTAAGACTCAAAACAGGTGAAGGAAAGCTGGTTGAAATCACTAAAGTTGGGTCAAGGGGAAGAAGAGCAAGGTTTTCAAAGTCCTCTATGCCAGTTCAACCTCAACTTGTAGTTGAGACACCAGAGACCATGTCTCATGAAGGAGAACCTATCATGATAGAAGATGAGAAGACCTTCAGAAAGGCTTTCTTTGATATGATAGAGATGGTGAAGGTCCTCTATGAAGAGAGGAATAGTAGATTGCAAGGAGAAATCTCCAAGCTTCCCAATGGAGAAGGTTCTTCAAGTGGAGGTAATGGAAAAGGAGGTAATGGGAATGGAGGAAAACCTCCACCTTCTCCACCATATTCTTCATCTTCTTCTTCACAATCATATTCACACTCTTCCACTAATACAATCGCTACTCATACTCATCATCATTCTTTAAAAGGAACTGGTAAATCACCTTTTCTAAAGCTTCATGTTAAATTTGAGTTGTCCATGTACAATGGTAAAGTGAATGCAAAGAAGCTAGATAATTGGATTCGTCAGTTGGAGGTGTATTATAGAATTCAGAACCTTCAAGATGATGATATCAAAATTCAGTTGGCTTCATTAAGAATGGAGGGTGTAGCACTTATATGGTGGGAATCAAGGACTCAATACGAGATCAAAAAACATTGTAAGATCTCTATTACTTAGTCTAATTTCATTGCTGCTATAAAAAGAATGTTCTACCCTTTGGCTCATATGCAAAAGGATATCATGAATTGGCAAAATTTCAGACAGTTAAAAGGTAAAAATGTGCAAGAGTATACTCAAGAATTTAGGAAAAGAGATCTTATGCTAGGATTAGACTTATAGTCACAAGATACCTTGTTGAAGTACATAGGAGGGTTACATAGCTATCTTTGACATACCATTCTTATGTTTAGTCCCACGAATCTTGATGAGGTCTATGTTTAAGCTACACACTTCGAAGGAAGAGGGAAAAATGTATAGGAAGATGGTAAGAAGAAGCCGTTTCAGAGTGGTGAAAAGGGGAAGCAATTTAAAGGAAAGTAGAAGAAAAATGCTTCTATTAAGAAAGAAGGGGAGAAACACGTGTGCAAGAATTGTTCCAAAGAGGGTCATGCTGAAGTGCATTGCTAGAAGCTTCATCCCAAATTAAGACCGAAGAAATTTAAGAATAAAGGGAAACTGAAGACAAATTCTGCTGCACAACAATACTTTGGTTCAGACCAAGGAGATGAAACAAAAATCACGACCACGGTCACTAAGGGATAAGTCGTGGCAAAATCAAGCAAAGAGGAAGTCGTGGCAAGCACCAGCACAAAAAATAACTCCAACAACATTTCAAATGAGGAAAATTGAATCGAGTTGTTCCACGTCCGAGTTATTTCCAAACATACAAAAATCGATATGTTGTTTGACAATGGATCTCAGGCCAATTTGATCTCTACATATTTGGTCAAGAAATTAAATATGGAAATAGTGCCTTGTCATAAACCGTATCCGTTGGGTTGGATAGCAAGGATGCCAATTTGCAGGTCACATGGAAATGCGTTTTCAGGTTTGCAATCACTGCCAATTTCGTTGATGAAGTCGAATTAGACATTGTGCCACTGGATATTTCTGGAATTGTGTTGGGAAGCCCGTATCTATATGATAGGAAATTCATTTTCCATCGATTTGAGAACAAATATCATTTGTTTAAAGACGAAGTGGAGTATATTGTGAGAGCCCATCACAGAAAGTTCATTCTGTCTTTGGCAAGCGCAGGGCAAATGAAACGACTGGTCAATTCCATCAAGAGTTTCGTGCTCCTTATGATCAAGCAAAAGAATGACATAGGGCAAGAATCCTTTGCAGGTTGTGATGTGAAGCTGAAAGATGAATTGGTTGATGTGGTCAATCAATATGGAGACATATTCCAAGAACCAAAAAGATTGCCACCAAAAATGTGAATTCAGCATGAAATACAACTACAACAAATCTGTCCACTCCCAAATATCAGTATGTATCGAATATCAATTTTGGAAAGTTTAGAAATTAAGAAACAAGTCCAGGAATTGTTATATAAAGGTGTAATTCGTCCCTCCACTTCGCCATGTGGTTCACCAATTATTTTGGTACTTAAGAAAGATGGAACCTTGCACATGTGTGTAGATTATCGAGCTTTGAACAAAATTACCATAAAGAATTGATACCCACTGCCCATAATAGATTATTTGCTAGATCAGTTGAAAAATGCAAAATATTTCACTAAATTAGACTTGAGAAGTGGATATCATCAAGTTAGAATAATTAAGGAGGCTATTTGGAAGACTGCTTTTAAAACCAAACAGGGATTGTTTGAGTGGCTGGTTATGCCTTTTGGTCTTTGCAACGCTCTAGCTACATTCATGAGAGTTATGGATGATAAGATCTTTTCTTAATGAGTTTGTAATTGTCTATTAGGATGATATTTTGATATTCGGAAAATCACGAGAAGAGCATGTCAAGCATGTAAAGAAACTGTTGAATGCCTTGAAAAAAGAATAGTTATTTTTGAAGATGTCTAAATGTGAATTCGGGAAAACTTCCTTAGTGTATTTGGGCCACATAGTTGGAGGAGGTGAGCTAAATATTGACCCCTCTAAAGTTTCGGTCATTATGAATTGGCCAATACCCAAATCAGTCATAGAAGTAAGGAGTTTTCTGGGAGCAGCGCAGTACTGGAGGAAGTTCATTGCCAATTTCTCTTCCACAGGAGCTCCACTACATACTTTGACCAGCGTGAAGGTTGTCTTCCAGTGGGGAGGCAAATAGAAAAAAACATTCGATGCTTTAAAACAAAAGATCAGTTCAACCCCAGTTTTAGCATTTCCATATTTGAAACAACCATTTGAAATACAAACACATGTAAGTGACTATGCCATGGGTGTAGTTCTTTTATAGCATGGTAAGCCCATTTCATTTCATTCTAAGATTTTTAATGGTGTTGTTATTAACTATCCTACATATGATAAAGAGATTTACGCATTGGTGCAAAGTGTGAAGAAATGGAAGCATTACTTGATGGGAAAAGAAACCATTATTCACATTGATAATTAGCCTTTGCAATATTTGCAATCTCAAACAAAATTGTAGCAATCAAGACACTTTCGTTGGATGGGATTTTTACAGCAATTCCACTTGGTAATCAGGTACAAGAAAGGTATTTATAAGAGGGTTGTTGATATTCTTTCTAGACCGATTGTTAATGCAACCATTTTACTCAAGAATCATTTTGTTATGCCTGAAAGTTATGTTGAACAATACGCACAAGATACTGACTTTCAAGAGGTATATTTAAACTTGAGTCAAGGCCACCAAGTAGAGGAATTAGACTACCATGTACATGATAATTTTTTGTATCATTTAGGAAAACTTTGTGTTCCACAGGGAGAGAGAGTAAATTTCACAAGGGAAGTGCGCACTTCTCTTATTGCTGGACATTTCGATGTAAGTAAAACAATGAAAAATCTTGAGAATTATTTTTATTGGCTCCATATGCTTGAAAGTGTGTCATGTTTTATCAGAGGTTGTTCATTGTGTGCAGTCAGTAAGCCTAGTAATAGGAAACTAGGATTGTACACACCACTTTCAGTGCCTTGACGACCATGGGAGAGTGTTTCTATGGATTTTGTAGGAGGTCTTCCTTTATCAAGGAAAGGTCATGATTATTTGTATGTAGTTGTGGATAGGTTCAGAAAGATGTGCATATTAATGCCTTGTAAAAAGAAAAGTATAGTTGAACAAACAACTCAACTTTTCTTTCAAAATGTATGGGTTCATTTTGGATTACCTACTTCTATTGTAAGTGATCATGATTCCTGATTTGTTGGGAATTTTTTGTCAAGTTTATGGAACTTGATGGACACCAAGTTGAAGAAAAGTACAGCCTTCCATCCACAAATAGATGGTCAAATTGAAGTGGTTAACAAGATAGTTATTCATTTTCTAAGAGGATATTGCAGCAAACATCCTAAGTTGTGGGATGAATAGTTGCATTATATTCAACATGCTTACAACCGAGCAAAACACTCTTCTACTCTAAATTTTCCTTTTGAGGCATGTCTTGGTTATTTGCCTAAATTACCTTTGGATTTCATTTTTGAGAAAGATGTAGTTGTAGATGGACATAACAACATAGACAAAGCAAAGAAATTCATTGAGAAAATTCAGTTGATTCAACAAACAGTTCAAGAACAACTAGAAAAGAGTCAAGGTAAGTATAAGGCAAGGCATGATAAGCATCATGTGCATCATCAGTTTCAAGTAGGTGATGAAGTTTGGATTTACATCAGCAAGGAAAGAATTCAAGGTGAAGGTAAAAATATGAAATTGATCTGTTATGGTCTATTTAAAATTATGGAAAATATTGGTAATAATGCTTTCAAGCCTGATTTTCCTTCATATATGCAAATCTATTTCGTTGTTAATGTTGAAAATCTGAGATTGTATGAACCTCCTTTGATTGAAGATCAAGGAGAGAATGTCCAAATTCTATCTATTGAATAATTTTCTCTAGAATTCCTTGATGTGCTTCAACAAGACACTATATTTGAACGAAGGACAAGGACAACTAAAAGGGGAAGTATTGATTATCTTAGGGTGGGTCTCAAAGGTACATATCCATAAAAGGAAAAATGGACTGAAAAGAGAAAGGTAAGGGAACAATACCCTCATCTGTTCAATAACTGAATATAATCTTTTGGGGTCCAAAAGGCTTCCACCGGGGAGAAGTGATAAGGTGCTCAAAATTATGCTCAAAAATCAAAGTGACAGAATCTATATAAACATAGCTTCAGATCGAAGATCTCATCATTCTGAATCCAATAGTGTGAACGACACTCAAATGCGAGTTCGTATGGAGAAGTTAGAGCAATTCAAAGTTCAAGTTTGACTTGTCTATATGGTAGGATTGGATGACATGGCATTTCCCTTCCGCGAATGAGGAGGCGCCAAGTGGCAGCCCGCCATTGGCCCTCACATATCACATATTGTAGGGGCAAGTGGTTCAGGTTAAGAATCATCCCCGAGACAGTGCCAATTGTGATCTGCGATATTGCATATCGTAATCGCAGGAAAGGATCGATGAATAGAATCGGCCCCAGTGCAGTTTGGATTGCAATGAGATATCAGCAAGTATTGCGATGCGATGAGATCGCATATCACAATCGCATAAGAGGATAGATCCCGTAGATGTTACCGCTGATTTTGATTTGCGATACGATAGACATGTTATGGCCCACAAAGAGATGAATTTCTCGCTCAGTTAGTAGATTTTGGAGCGTAAATGTGGTTTTTCGTCGGTTTTGGAGCAATTTGTGGAATAAATAGTGGGAGAACTGGGAGAAGTCATAACTTCTTCAGTTATTATCCAAATTAGTTGTAAAAAGAGTCAATTCTAGTAGTTTTGGCTATTCTGGACTCATTGAGACAGGTTGTAGAGGCATCTGAGCATTGTAAACACACTTTTGTTGTAATTTGATCATAATAGAGAGCCCCAAGCCATTGGAAGCTGGACTAAGGAGACGTAGCCTAGGAGGGGTGAAATCCTTTATCATGTGCTTGTTGTGTTGTATTTTGATGTTCTTTACTATTTTTTTGCTTCTGTTCAACACATGTTTTTATGTTAAATTGTTTATAACATTTACATAAAAAACTCTCATGGAATTAGTTAATTAAGAAAACATGGTGAATCCTTAATCACTTAATAAGCAAATGGTAAGCATCTTGGGTTTTATTTTTGAAGAGGTTTTCCATTACAACAAAAACCGCCGGTGTTGGTAAATGTTCCAAACTAGTAACTAGGATCCCCAAGGTGGAAATTACCGATTCCATAGAGGTGCGGTGATTCTTCCAACACCCCCCCTCAAACACAACTTGGGGGAATCGAACCTGGGTCCAGGCTCTGATACCATGAAGAGGTTTTCCATTACACCAAAACCCGCAGGTGTTGGTAAACGTTCCAAACCAGTAACTATGATCCCCAGGGTGGAAATTACCGATTCCATAGAGGTGCAGTGATTCTTCCAACAATTTTGAATAGATAATTAGCACAACATTACTAATATGCTCCATTTCAGATCAGTTGGGAAGAGAACATACACCATATTTGACAAGTCCTGTTACACTAAAATTTGTCACCATGACTATCTACAGTTAGTATGGCTCTATCAACTGTCATACTATCCTCCTTGGCAAGTCTCATACCTCTGCTCCTCATGTCAAACTCCAAGAAAGAGAGAAATTCCTTTAAAAGTCAATTAACTCTGGTTACGCAGTTTCTCTTAGCCCTACCTGCGTGTACGCACCTCCAGTTCATAAAACCTGCGTACTTGTACGCTCTGTATGTAAAGGTCTCGGTGCGTACTCCTGTAAAGGTCAAAAGGCGCACGTTTCACTTCAAAAAAGTTACTTGTGGTCATTTCTAGAGCATTCTAGAAGATGGTTTGACGTGGATTGAGCGCCTCCAGATGGTTCATGCATCCCTATGTAAGAGGAACTTATCCCATGAAGAGGGGAGCTATCCCATTGAAAGAGGGGCTTATCCCATTCATGGTGGACCTGATTAACTTCCTCCAAAGCACTATAAATACAGGCATTGGGCCAGAGGGAGGGGAGGTTGAAAGCTGAACATTCCTAAGGGTAGATGCTGCTGAGATTAGGACTCCCTTATAGAGCTTGAGAGGAGAGATTCCCATCCTTTCTTAGCTTCATTTGGAAGTGGGTGAGCTGATCAAAGTAAAGGAAAACTCTTGCTGGACCCTGGGAGGAACCTACACAACACCAAGGCTCAGGTTGTAATGGTTTCTTTTGTTTCCACTTAATGCAAATAAACTCATTTTTCTCAACAAGTTGTTATACATGATTTATTTCATATACTCCTTGGTCTGTATGATGAATATGTGTTATTTTATAAGTTATTCAGGTGCTATGTAATCTTTTGGCTTTTTAGTGAATGCAGGTTTCGAAGAGAAGGAGGAGCTCATCCGGATCGGCGAGGCTGGACTACTACAAAGCGTTGGACTAAAGGTATGTTATAAACACCTGATTACTTGTATTCTAAATGCATATTTAGAGAAAGGTAGTGTTTACTTGTCTTGTTTGTCACTAGAAAGCCTTAGCTTCTAGGGAGGTCGGTTTTGTCCGCAAAATTGACTCTTTCCGCATGACAAAATGGCGACTCCAATGGCGACTCTTAGTAATTAAACCGCCCGCCAAGGGTGTACTTCGAAGGTCTGCTTTCAATCCACATGCGAGATTGGCCCAAAATTACAACATTGTTGAGGATTTAGCTGTTTCACCCTCAGCAATGTCGGCTTTAGAAGTGCTGCAATCATGCCTAGCACAACGAAAATTACTTTTGTCGGCTATAGGAGCTGTTGATGTTCAGGACCCGAACCTAATAATCTTTGATCTAGAAAATAGTACACCGCGTTTACCTCATCAGATGGCTTTCCAGATCCCAGTGATAGTAAAAAACAGGCCTATTCATCGGACTGTAATTGATGAGGGAGCTTCCACGTGTATTATGTCGATACAGTGCTGGAGATCACTTGGTTCTCCTTCACTAAATCAATCCCCGACAATTCTTAAGGCCTTTGATGGCCGTGGGTTCCATCCGTTTGGCATTCTACAGGATTTTCCTATAGGGGTTGAAGGAAAAACCGTTAGTCTGGATGTGGAGGTGGTTGATGCCCCTCTAGACTACAACCTTCTCTTGGGTCGAAGTTGGTCTTACGCTATGACAACGGTCATCTCATCGATCTTCAGAGTAATAAAATTTCCACATAATGGCAAGATCGTGACCATAGACCAGCTGGCTTACTTTTCATCCGACCCAGCCTCTTCAGAGAGTATCCAGCATGTCGGTAAAACGACTATCCCTTATAAGTATGTTGGCGTAGGACTAGTTAAAGATGTCGGTTTACTGGTAACTTTTCCTTTTCCTCCAATCAACGCCGTGTCTTCGTTTGCATCCATTCATATGATTACATCAGATACCATTGTTTATGCCGATCCTTGGATCGTTCCTTCTGAATCTGATATAGACTCATTTGGTGATACTATGCCTTTGAGTCCATATGAAATTGCTTACGAAGCCGTGCAGTCTTTTACCGACTCGCGTTCAACCAAAATTGACCAAATGAATGTGGTCCGTGAGAGATCACTTTTCACTTCAACCTCGGAGTTAATAACGTTTCCCGAAGTTGTGTCATCTGACGAACAACTTTGTGAAGTCCTGTGTGTAGACGATTTACCATGGGAAGCTCTCCATCATAGATCTTCGTTTTTACCTGAGGATGATCGCTTTGAAAACGATTTCTCATCAGTTTTTACAGCTGAATATGTCAAGGAAGCTCAGAGTCCAATGAAACATCCTGATTCAGAGCTGAATTTTGGAAACATCTCTCGCACTGTTCCCATTGACATTTCAGTCAAGCCCGGAATCATTGAAAACATTCATATAGGTGCCTCGTGTTCAGATGACGAAATTCAGACATACAAGGCCCTATTTCAAGAATTCCACGACGTGTTTGCCTGGTCCTATGAGGAAATGCCAGGAATTGATCTCGCAATTGTTGTCCATGAGATTAAGACTTACCCGGACGCTAAACCCGTCCGGCAACATTTGCGTCAGATTCACCCACGAAAAGCGGCTGCAATTAAAGCAGAAGTTGAGAAACTGTTGAAAGCAGGTTTCATTTATCCGATCCCCTTAACGGATTGGGTATCGAATATTGTTCCGGTTAACAAAAAACAGGGAACAATAAGAATATGCATCGACTATAGGGATATCAATCGTGCTTGTCCCAAAGACAACTATCCCACACCTTATATCGATCAAATAATTGATGATTGTGCCGGCAGTGAAATATTTTCCTTTATGGACAGTTTTTCCGGTTACAATCAAATCAATATTCTACCTGCCGATCAACCAAAAACGGCTTTCATTTGTCCATGGGGGACATTTGCTTATTGCAAACTACCTTTTGGGCTTAAGAATGCCGGAGCCACTTCTCAAAGGGCGATGTCTTATGTGTTTCATGACATCAAACACATTGTGCAACCATATCTCGATGATTTGCCCGCTCATTCATTACATCGAGCTGATCACCTTGTCCATTTACGAGCAATCTTTATGAGGTGTAGGCATTATCGTATACAGTTGAACCCTCACAAATGTGTCTTCTGTATAGAAGTGGGATGATTGCTGGGATTTGTAGTTTCAAAAGCCGGCATTCGCGTCGATCCCTTGAAGGTAGAAGCTATCATCAAATTGCCTCCTCCTTCGAGTCTTCGCCAACTCCAAAGTTTGCAGGGGAAAGCAAACTTTTTACGCCGATTCATTCCTAACTACGCCGAGGTTACAAAAGGTTTTACACGATTGTTGAAACAGAACGCTCAATTCTCTTGGGATGAGATAGCTCAGCAATCTTTTGATGCACTTAAACAAGTGTTGACCCATGCACCGTTGTTGCATCCTCCCAACTACAACCAAGATTACTTTTTGTACCTCGCCGCCTCTCATTCCACTATTGGAATGGTGTTAGTTCAGGAAGACGAATTCGCAACGGAACATGTGATATATTATCTTAGTAGGACGTTAAATCCCACTGAGCTAAAATATTCGCATGTGGAGAAATTGGCCCTGGAAGTCGTTCAGGCTGTCCAACGTTTTCGTCACTACATTCTTCTCCGTAAAACTACAGTCATTTCAGATTGCAACCCTATGATTTACATTTTGACTAAACAATTGCTAGGGGGCAAGTACTCTAAATGGATCGTTATCCTGCAAGAGTTCGACTTATAATTTGAAAAATCTAAGTCTAAGAAATCTTTAGTTTTTGCAGAGTTGATGTGTGATTTCCCGCGTGCTGATACGGAAACTGTGGCAGAGGAACCCATTGCGGACGAATCTTTGTTTCTCATCAGCACTTTAGATTCGTGGTATGGGGATATAATCGTCTATCTCCAAACCCAATCATTTCGGCCCGAAGCTTCAAAATCGGAACGTCAGAAAATTCGATTCCAGTCCCAACAGTACAAAATTATTGGAGATACTCTTTATTGCTGTGGGGCAGACTTAGTTTTCCGGCGTTGCTTAACTCATGAAGAGGCAGAAAGGGTTTTGAATGATTGTCACTCTGGGGCGTGTGGCGGTCATATGTCTGGGTATGCCACAACTCAGAAGGTGTTGCGTGCTGGCTACTTCTGGCCGTCCATGTTTAAAGATTGTATCATTGCGGTCCGAAAATGCCACAACTGTCAAGTGTTTGATCGCAAGATGCGCGCACCACCAGCTCCTCTCCACCCTATAATTGCCGTTGGTCCTTTTGCCAAATGGGGTATTGACTTTATTACATGTAACCCTCACTCGGCCAGGGGGCATGCGTATATCATCCTTGCGGTTGATTATTTTACTAAGTGGGCCGAGGTGATGCCTACATTCGAGGCAGACAGCAAGACAACTATGATTTTCGTATTCAATCACATTATTGCTAGGTTTGGTGTCCCATAAGAGATAATCACTGACCATGGGCGCCATTTTCGAAACATTATGATGACAGAACTTACAGGCCAGCTTGGTTTGCGTCATGATAGCTCAACTCCTTATTATCCACAAGCCAACGGTCTGGTTGAGTCCATCAACAAAGTTTTAGTTATCATGATCCGACGAATCATTGGTATTCATCGGTCGAATTGGCACAACATGTTATTTTCCGCGCTTTGGGCATACCGAACCTCAGTGAAAACATCAACAGGGTTCACTCCTTTCCAACTAGTTTATGGTTTGGAAGCTGTGCTGCCCATTGAATGCGAAATCCCGTCACTTCAAATGGCTGTCGAATTACTTCCAGCTACTTCCGAAGAGGAGAAGCGTTTATTATACTTAGCTCAATTAGATGAGACTCGACGCGATGCTGCACTGGCAATCGAGACTCATGGAAAACGAATGAAAGCTCAGTATGATCGAAATGTGACCCCTCGAAATTTTTCGGAAGGAGACCTAGTGCCATTGTATGATCAAGCTAACGATAAATTAGGTGCTGGAAAATTCGTTCCTATGTGGCATGGACCCTACATTGTTAAGCGAAAGCTAGCAAAAGGGGCCTATGAGCTGGTTGACTTTGACGGGGACTCTTTGGGTAAACCCAGAAATGGAATTTACCTAAAGAGGTATTATGCTTAAATGATGGGTGTGGAGATTTTAGTTAGGTTAGTTAGGTTAATTTTTCTTTCTAGCTGGTATGTTTGTTAGTTTAGACAGTGTGTTTAGCTTAGAAAGTGTGTTTCTCGTCGTTATTCTGCTTATCTTGGTTTTACCCTTGATGTTTGCAGATGTCGATGCCTCTCCAAACATACATTGGATTTGCTGATGGTGCTTGTCGTAGTACACGAAATATCTCTTCCGCAGCTTGGGTTATTTATTCACCCTCTGACGAGTTAGTTTCTATGCATGGGGTGAGCCTCGGTCAAACAACAAACAACATTGCAGAATACAGTGCAGTGATTGAGTTATTGTCTGAATCTATTTCGTTTGGGATTCAGAGTTTGATAGTGAGGTTAGATTCTGAACTCGTTGTATTACATCTTAATAGAGTTTATGCCATTATAAATCCAGTGTTATTAAGGTTATTTTTGAGAGTGCGTCTCTTGGAACGTGAGTTTGATTACATTGAATATCAACATATTCCAAGGTCTTTAAATACATTAGCAGATGCAATTGCTTCTCGAATGTTAGACAGACATTTGCGATAATCATACATGTAAATTTAAAAACATTTAATCACACATGTTTAACAAGATAAGCCGGTAATAATGATATATATAGATAGGAGTGTGTCAAAAATACATCGTCTTCGATCATAGGTTGCAAAACACCTTATGATCGGCAAAAATGATAAGTACAAAAAACCAAAATGTCACATGTGTCTACAAAAACGATCATCCAATCACTGGTGATGATCTCTATACGACACCACTGCACGAGCTACCCTACATAAGAACCTCCTAAAAGGTCCTGGAACTCCGACTACATAGCGCTGAAGCCTGATAGGAATATCATCTATAGTAGTCTCTGGTATATCTGCCGTCAGACGCTCTAGGTCTTGTTCCAACTCAGCTAAGGTCTCTGTAGCCTCGTTCTGTGGGACCGGTGCCGGTGCAACTGGTTGTCTCCTCCCGAAAGGCCGGAGATTGGCTGGACGTCGTGGGCCTACATCTGCATTTTGAAAATTGTCACTGTCATTTTTGAGATGATATAAAAAAAAAAAAAAAAAGTAGATAATTTAAAAACTTGTGAAAATGAAGTACCTGTGTCATCCCACTATTCTCCCGGTGGAAGAATCATGTCCGGATCGCCACGAAAATCGACTCTGGCATAAGGAAAATCCTGTATCGAGAAGACTTGGTCCTCTAACCAGTGAAAGTACTCCGGTCTAAATCGGACAACCTCCGTGCCCTCATCAGGATGACGGGCCATCACCGCAACCCATCGCATCAACTTAGGCTCTCGGGGAAGCCCAGCCTCAACAGTGAGCTGCTGCGGGATCAACATCGGAACCCTCTCTAGAGAAAAACTCACAACTAAAGGCCCATAACCAAAAGTCTTCAGTTGCCCGTTTTTTGCCCTAGTCAGTTGGCCCTTTAAATTGGCCAACACAGCATCGCACCAGTTGAAAATGGTGCCCTGATAGCAATCAATCGCCATCTGCATTTGGGACCCGGTGGCAATGTGCAAAGCGGCAGCGCCGCAAAGTCTGGTAACTGTAAAGGCAATTACCATAAGTTCAGGTCGGGATATCTTTTTAATTTCTATCCCCCTCTCCTGGTTTTGATTATTGCACCACTCTAGACGGAGACTAGCGATGGACTGGCCACCCGGCCTAGTCTCGGACAGAGTCAATTGTTCGCCCCTCTTGGGCAAACTAGTGAGAAAGTAAATGTCTGAGGGCTCTATCTCAAGTTGGTGCCCTCCAATGTAAAAGCACTGATCCTGGATGTTCCACCTTTCAACCAGCCACTCTAGAAAGCGCACCTGGGCCCTCATGCCAGGTATGGCCCAGTATTTGTAAAGACCGCATGCCTTTAAAGCATCAATGGAAGGTTGGTGATTAATCGCGGCCAAATCAACATCTTCGTGTTCTATTTCGCGCCAATCAAGCATGGTGGGCAATCTACACACCATAGAACATCTGTTAGAGTCCATAAAATTGAAAGTTTTTGGTTCATTTTGGAGAAATTGGAGTTTAAAAACCCACTCCGCGGTGTACGCAGCCTGCCTTTAGAGACAGAGCGTGTGTATGCAGGCTCTCTTAAGGCAAGCTGTGTACGCCCGGCATTTTCCCAACTGAGAAAATGTCGGGGTACGCAGGTCACCTATGGAGCACCTGCGTACCCCAAAAAGTGGCCTTTGAAACCCCAAGCCCTCCAAAAAATGAAACTAAAGCTTAAAAACAAATTCTAAACGGATGGAAATGCAAGAGAGGATGTTGTAGAATACCTGATGAGACGGCGTTCGGTTTCGACGGTCGGATTCTCCGCAATGACCACGGGAAGTTTCTTGCCAAAAGCCCTTTTTCTCTCCTCAACAGTAAAATGGTAAAAATGAAATGGTAAAACCCCTTTTTATAGGTTTTTTGAGTAAATGAATGTTAAATTTGTTTATTTTCCACCATGAAAAGGTATTTTGCAAAGTATTTTTATCTATCTTTAAACAGGTATGAGTAATGTGTTGGTTTTTGTGCAGGATAAAGGGTTTTCAGGGAAATTCTCATTTTTCACAAACAAAAACATCAGAGTCATCTTTTAAGCTCTTTTTTGACTCCTAAAACATGAAAAGATCACCGAGCGTTTCTTTTACACTCGTTAAAACGAAATTAAAAGACGGTCCCCTTATAGCCCTTTTCTGACCGTAAAAATAGGAAAAGATTGCCGGGTTTTTGTCGTTTCAAACTCGATACTGGAAATAAAACGACGTGTCCTTGATCGCTTTTTACTTTTCAGGTCAAAGACACTAAACTATGAAAGTACTCCTTGGTCGTAAAAAAACCAAGCGGTTCTCTCAAGTATTATTTTATACTTTTTCGGGCTTGGGAGACACAAATTTACGAAAAAGTTCAACCCTGGAGTCTTCTTAAGTTTTTCAGACTCTCTAAAATTGAAAAACGCTAAGTTTCTCCTATACTGGACTCGTTAAAATTTCACAGTAAAGGACCTGTTCGATTACAAACAGGAACAGACCACTCCTTCTTAGGGTGCGAATCTAAACTAAGTTGGACTCATCCGAAGGATGAGCTTATAATCAATCATATGTTATCCTCCTCAAGCTTGTAAAAAATAAAGAGGTACTTTCCAGAAATGGTGGGGGAAAAGAGAGAAAAATGAGCCTATTTGTTATCCTTTGTCTCAGAAGAAACCTTATCACCACTCTTGAACACGAAACTTTTCATTCACCTGGGTTGGGAAATCCTTTGCCTCACAGTTGATTGAACCACATTGAAAGTCTTCAGTCGGGTATTAACTTTGGGTCAAATGTTACCAAGCCATCTGTTGTGTCGTTATGTGTTCAAGAGGTCGCTGCAAATAAGCCATTCATCTGCAAAATACCTGTCATCCATCTCGACCATCCCTGAGTCAGTCCTTACAGCTACATTTCTTCAACTTGATTTATGATTTCGTGTCGTGGGCTTGCCTACGACGGATCGCTTTCTATCGACATCAGCACATTATCTAGAAAGATGATCTAGAAATCGTCAGTACCTTGAGATCTGCATGCATCAATGGCAGATTTCTCGCCTTCGACGACAATTTACATCATTGACTTTCGATCGAAGGATTCCGTGACATGTTCGACATCAACACATTCATTCACATCTCATGGATTGTACTGGGTACTTTGAGAACCATTGACATCACTGGTGGATTCTCTCACGCTTGTTAACAGTTTACATCATTGACTGGTAATCAAGTGGTTTCTACCATGCTCGACATCGACTCATTTATTCGCATGGATAGAATCGTACTATTTCGAGAAGTAGAAATGAAGACCCTGGATCTAGTTTCCACCATCCAGGCTGCGAGGAGTTTTGTATTCATTGTATAGTAGACTAACTATAAACAGATGGCTGCGTCCATACTGTATCTACATGAGTCTATGATTATGATGTACTTCGAAATCATTCCTGTATCAGAGCAGTAGTTAGTTTGCTAGTTAAAGTTTTTGATCTGAGTATGGGAATGCCTACCTCAGCGATGATATGATCTCATACATGTATTTTGTGTTGAATACTTGCAGGTTCCAACCGGGCTCTCCACAAGATAATCCTTGAAATGATAAAGTACTTCACCCTTCCTACATGATATGAAACCCTAAATCTACTACAGGCTTCGCACTTTAGGGGGCAATCTGTTACACTAAAATTTGTCACCATGACTATCTACAGTTAGTATGGCTCTATCAACTATCATACTATCCTCCTTGGCAAGTCTCATACCTCTGCTCCTCATGTCAAACTCCAAGAAAGAGAGAAAGTCCTTTAAAAGTCAATTAAATCTGGTTACACAGTTTCTCTTAGCCCTACCTGCGTGTACGCACCTCCAGTTCATAAAACCTGCGTACTTGTACGATCTGTATGTAAAGGTCTGGGTGCGTACTCCTGTAAAGGTCAAAAGGCGCAAGTTTCACTTCAAAAAAGTTACTTGTGGTCATTTCTAGAGCATTCTAGAAGATGGTTTGACGTGGATTGAGTGCCTCCAGATGGTTCATGCATCCCTATGTAAGAGGAACTTATCCCATGAAGAGGGGAGCTATCCCATTGAAATAGGGGCTTATCCCATTCATGGTGGACCTGATTAACTTCCTCCAAAGCACTATAAATACAGGCATTGGGCCAGAGGGAGGGGAGGTTGAAAGCTGAACATTCCTAAGGGTAGATGCTGCTGAGATTAGGACTCCCTTATAGAGCTTGAGAGGAGAGATTCCCATCCTTTCTTAGTTTCATTTGGAAGTGGGTGAGCTGATCAAAGTAAAGGAAAACTCTTGCCGGACCCTGGGAGGAACCTGCACAACACCAAGGCTCAGGTTGTAATGGTTTCTTTTGTTTCCACTTAATGCAAATAAACTCATTTTTCTCAACAAGTTGTTATACATGATTTGTTTCATATACTCCTTGGTCTATATGATGAATATGTGTTATTTTATAAGTTATTCAGGTGCTATGTAATCTTTTGGCTTGTTAGTGAATGCAGGTTTCGAAGAGAAGGAGGAGCTCATCCGGATCGGCGAGGCTGGACTACTACAAAGCGTTGGACTAAAGGTATGTTATAAACACCTGATTACTTGTATTCTAAATGCATATTTAGAGAAAGGTAGTGTTTACTTGTCTTGTTTGTCACTAGAAAGCCTTAGCTTCTAGGGAGGTCAGTTTTGTCCGCAAAATTGACTCTTTCCGCATGACAAGTCCTCCAAACCCTGCAATAGCACAAATTGTAAGCCAATTTGGAGAAATTCACTTTTGGTCTGACCTAGGTTCAATATCTGGGGTACATCATTGATGAGTGAGGTGTGCATGTGGACCCAGCCAAGATACAGGTTATTCAGGATTGGCCAGCCCCAACCACTCTAACAGAGCTCCACAACTTCTTGGGTCTTGCCAATTTCTATCGTAGATTCATGTTGGGATTCTCTCATATCACTTGGCCTTTGAGTCAAGTCACCAAGGGCGGAGCGAAAGCAAAGTTATTTTGGTCTAGATCCCAACAAAAAGCATTTGTCAAGTTGAAGCATCACCTCTTCTCTGCACCAGTGCTCACATTTCCGGACTTGTAATAACCATTTGAAATTGATACAAACGCCTCTGACTATGCTATTGGTGTAGTTCCTACCCAGCAGGGGCATCTGGTGGCATATCATAACGAGGCACTTTCGGATACAGTCCAAAAGTATCCCACTTATGACAAAGATATGTATTCCATTGTGCAGGCCCGCCGAAAATGGAAGCTTTACATTTTGGGGAATGAAATGGTCATCCACATAGAACACTGACTCCTCAAGTTCATACAAACACAAGGAAAGTTGAAGAACGATCACCATCATAAATGGTCAACATATCTGCAATAGTTCCATTTGAATATTAAATACAAGAAGGGAATCACCAATAATGTTGCATACTATCTCAAGCGGCCACCGGTTATGGCGATGACCACTGTGCTCGACTATTTTGGTCATGAGACTTCGAGATGGTCACATCTTTAGAAGAGTGATCCATAATTTGGAAACACATACCAAATTCTCTTGGAAGGCAAGCGAGTTACAAATTTTCACCTCCAGGGTGCACTGTCATGCCACCTAAAACACCTATGTGTTCCTTTAAGAAAGTGTGCCAAGATGATTTGGGAGGCACACTACAGTCAATTCGCTAGGCATTTCAGAGTTGAGAAAAAAATGGTGGTGTTGCAAAAGTATTTTTATTGGTTGAATGTTTGATAGGATGTCGGGAAGTACATTAGATCTTGTACTGCCTACGCCATTGCCAAACCGATGATCAAGAAGCAAGGCCTATATACTCCTATACCTACTCCTAGTCAGCCTTGGGAATCCAACTCCATGGATTACATGTCGGGCCTTTTGTCTACTAAGCTATTGATCGGCGATAGATTCTCTAAGACAACCATTCTAGTGGCCTACAAAAGAGTATCACCACAGAAGCCATTGCTAAGCTCTTCTTTGAACTAGTTTGGGTACACTTTGGGATCCCACAGTCCATTATCTCAAATCAGGACAACAGGTTTTTGAGTACATTTTGGTTGAGCCTCTAGTCAATGCTGGATTCCAAGCTCAGTAATTCCACGACCTTCCACCTCCAAACTGATGGCCAAATAGAGGTCGTCAATAAGATGATCATGCACATTCTACGCATGTACAACTCGAAGCATCCTCGTACATGGGATGAAAGTCTCCCCTATGTCTAGCATAGCTACAACAAAGCTCTCCATGGATCAACTGACCACAACCCCTTTCAGGTGGGGTTGGGATTCCAACCATTATGTCCCATTGATGTAGCCATACCATTTCCAGCTACTTAGGCAGGTTCGGCTCATGTCCAGTCTAAAGTCGATAGGGCTAACAACTTCATTGGGCACATTCAGCACATCTGCCAGCAATTCCATGACATATTGGATAGAGCCAATGCTAAGTACAAGCATCGTCATAATCAGCATCGAGTTCCACATAACTTCTAGGTGGGCGACAAAGTTTGGTTACATTTGCAGAAGGAGCACCTTGCTAGGCCCAATTGCAAGCTTTGCCTACTTTGATATGTTTCATACACCATCACCAATGCTGTAGGAGACAATGCTTTTGAGCTCAACATCTAACCATTCCTTGTCCTGCACCCAATGTTCAATGTGGACCGCCTTCAACCATACTTTCCACTTTTACTGGACACATCATACATTGCAAAACAACTTACACCAACCGAGATAAACCCAGACTACATGGAACAAGTCACAACTGATCGAATCATGGAAACACAGATCAAGAACAATTGGCAATAGAAGATCCAACTGTATCGGGTTGTCAAAGTTGACCAACTCCTGCACCAAGGCAAGTGGCTCTCTAGGGACCAAGTTCAGCAAAAGTTTTCCCATCTCATGGAGGCACTCAACGCAATGGGGACCATTATTTCATAAGGGGGGAGGAATGATCTAGGTGGATATTGGTGGCTACCCACATATTCCACTTGGACCCCCACCATTGTTTCTTTTAGTTTCCTTAATTATAGCACAATTTCAGTTTCCTTAATTGTAGCACAAATTACTATTTTTGACAGTTTTTTCGGGTCTTGAAATTCTGGAGCCATTTTGAGGCCCTAAACAACGTTTTCTTGGAAAAATGGAAAACATGGGTCTTTATATAATGGTTGTAGTTGAAAGTTGTAGTCCTCGGATATATCTTTCTAAAAAGGTATTATGCATGTCAAATGAAGATCATATGTGAAAGTTATAACCTTGGGAAGTTGATGTACCAATTTACCCAAATGGGGCCCATAGTTTTGGCGCTTCATCCCCTAGGGTTAGCATTTTGGATGTTTAGGGTTTTTCATTGTTTCTCAATAATAAATAGGCCTTCTAGCCTCATTGTAACACAGTTCAGAGGCATGCATCCGGCACATCTCTTCTCAGAGATAATCTACCGTCGCTCGAGCTAGTTTATTTCCATTATGTATATAACCATATTTTAGTTCTTTGATATTAATGAAATGAAGTTTATTTTGTGCTGCATATCTGTGTTTATGTTTATATCTATATTTTGTTGCGTTCCTGCGTAAGTCCGGATCAAAATCAGAACTGTAATATCGAGAGTTATTTCGTTGTACATAGAAAGGGTGTGCAAAAAACATAATTAATTAATTAATGTGTATGCATAATTAAACCGAGCTTTGATTGCACGAAATGAGGGAGTGCGAAGGAACTACAACGAAAGATTTATGCGGACTTCCATATTCCACAGAATGAAATTTATTTAGCCAATAACACAACACTATATCATACAAAAGCTCAAATCATATGTTCAAAAATTGATAGAAAACATTGTCATAAAATTGATACAGACTCAGATTCAGTAATAACTGTAGCCATATTCAAATGCCAATCACCATACCCATAATTTAGATATACACGAGATCTTATTCAAAACATAGTCATAAAAAATTATTTTTGAACAAAGTTAGAACTGTAACATCGAGAATTGAAAATCCGGATACAAAATCGTAAAAGTAAATGTGTTTGTTCCAATGGGAACTGAGATTGGGCTCCCATGAATCATAATACAAAAAAGGCATCTGCAACAAAAAACAAGAATTTGTACACAATAATTAGCTAAGGTCATCATAACATAATAAACAAAGATAAATGATCTACTATTAGTTAATATAAAATCAGATGTTGAAGTTTGAGAACATTTACAGTATGCAAAAGCGTCCACCATTGACTCTTTTAGCTAGTCCAATCTAGCTTTTAGCATGTTCCTTGAAATTAATTCAGAATTCCGTACGATGCATGGACCGTTTAGGTTCTCTATGATTTATACCATCGTCAGATAAGCATCACCTCTTCTCCTGGTTAGCTTATCACATTCAGAAATGATTTCCTCTAGTGCACGACCATCAAGCTTCTAGTTGCTTTATTCGATTAACATTTGGAAGTCTTTTTTTTTTCTCTATATCGGAGAGTAATGCAAGCCTCTGACTAAGATTAACTAAATGATTATCGATGAGTTTCCTATCTACCTTAAGATTACTACCAACCAAATTCACAATGTCTTAATATCTTGTTGCAAACACAATCACATTAAAAGATGCTTGCCATGCATGATCAATAGCTTCTAATATTTTGCATATGCTATTGATGATATATGATTTTTTAAATATATATATAGATAATTATAATCATATCTTTAGATGATCATGATCAATAACTTCTAATCTTTAGATGATCAAATTTTAGAGGGTGAAAAAAAAAGCTACTTTTTCAACTCATATTTTCAACTTACCTTGCTACGGTTTTACTCAAATTTCGAGCGGAAGCACTTGTTGGATGCAAAATTTAATTCTTCATCCAAGGAGTACCCATGTTGCATACTTTCGATGGACCTTTCTATACAAAATATGAGAAATACATGAAAAAACATGATTGCAATTACATTTTCATATATTTCTCAATTTTCATGTAGCACGGTCCATTGAAAATATGCAAAATGTGTACTCCTTGGATGAGGAATGAAATTTTGCATCCAATGAGTGCTCTAGCTTGAACTTTGAGTAAAACCATAGGGATATAAGTTAAAAAAATAGTTTTTTATTTTATTTTTTAGTCCTTTTACCTTTTTACTCCAAAAATGGTGGATCATCCCCCATGGTTGACATCGTCATCTTGAATCTTTTTGGTTCTTATAAAGTTGATTTTGGTTGTACATTTTTGTTTTGAGGCCCATCTTAGACCTCAAAATTTCTCTAATGCGTCATTTCGGCAACCTAATAGATCACCATGAACTAGTTTTCCAGTGGCAGAAACTTTACTCTTTCCTGGACTGGAGGATGAGGTTGCACTGGTAACGAGTGTGGAAGCTCGAGATTTTTGTGTAGGATTTAGGCCTCTTTTCCTATGTTTTGCTTCCATGTGAATGTTGGTTTCTTGAACAATTTTTTCAGCATCCATTACCGGTATTTGATTTTTGACTCTTTGTAAGTCTTATAAATAATCTACTGTGTAAACATATTTTGAATTAAGCAAAGTGATCAATAAATTTACGTGGATATTCCACTAGACATTACGACACAATATATTTGATAATATTATATTAAAAATATGAAATTTTACACTATTACAGTTTTATTAAATTTCTAGATCTTTAGATTTTACTGCAATTAGTGCATGCATGCGAATGGAAATTATGCAGAAAATAGAGAACGGCGAAATAAAAGCTCACACACACACTCACATAAGACACAAGATATTCTCTAGGAAACCCTTTTGAGAGAAAACCTAGCTGGAAGCTGAGGTTGCTCCACTCTCTTTCTTTGTCTGGAAATATTGATGTCGATACAAAGAAGTATGGCCCATGGCCTGTGGGCTACTACAATGCACAAATACTCTCTATGTTCTCTACCTCATATCCCTCTTGCCTATTTTTTTCAACTATGGAACAAATTCACTCAAAAGAAAGGAAAATGTATCTTCCTCCTAGTGGTCTAGTTATAACACAACTCGATAGCCTACTAGTGGTTAAGTTTGACTGCCTCAACTCTTAACCAAAGTTACAATATAGAATCTTCTAGAGTATTTTACATAAAAATCACATGGTTAGCCCATTTTTCCATGAATAATGGAGGCTGACGTGACATCCTCTTGAACTATGGTGGTGAAAATAGGAAGGTCAAATTCTGAGTGGCATAACTTTTGCATACAAAATCTGAATGACGTGCTTCTTACGTCATTGGAAAGATATTTGTGTGTAGAATAATATTAAAAGTTGTGGCCCTATTGGAGCAATTTTTTCCCCAAAAATTGTTGTTTTATGCCTCAAAATGCTCTCAAAAGGTTTCAGACCCCGTTTTGCCAAATTGGGTCCCACTAGTAAAAATCATGCCGTGAGTTGATTCATCCACTTTTTCCACTCTAAATTCATCGAGATGGATGAAAAACAATATAATCATCCAATCTGGATCACACCTCCCCATTTTGGGAGGATTTTGGTCACCAAAATCTTCTACTAAACACAGTGAGGAAACTTTTCCTCCACCTTCTCTCTGGTGTACCATTTAGATTTACCTAGAGGTTGTCCCTTCAACCTAATCTGCCAAAGTTCATGCTGCCCTTGTCTTGTAGTTCTAGACCTATTATGCAAAAATGTATCTTCTATCAACTTTTCCTGAGCATCTAGTGCCAAATCCTCCACAGAAGGTAGGACCCGTTACTTTTTTTGATCTAACATGGAAGGCTCATAGAGTTTCAAATCATCGACATTCAAAATTGAGTAAATGTGCATATATGGTGATAAACTGAGTTGATAGGAATTATCACCCACCTTTTCCAGTATCTCAAAGGGACCATACCTCAGGCCTTGATTTTCTTACCAGGCCCTTGCAACCTCTCCTTGTTCAATTGCAACCATACTTTGTCTCCCACCTTGAACGATTTCTCTATTTTGTGCTAATCATGTATGGCCTTATACTTCTCCTGCAAATTCTGTAGTGATCTGCTTGATCTTCCCTATAATTTTTTCATCCCTCAAAGCATCTCCTGTAAGATCTTCCCTCACTCCTCCTTGCTACCCATATACAATACCCAAAAGTGAAAGTGGCAAACATCCAAAAAAGTTTCAAATAGGGGCTTTCCTATAGAAGTGTGGACTTCTCTATTATAAGAATGTTGTATATATAACATATTTTCATCCAAGTTCTTCAAATTCTTCTAGTTGTATCCCCTCAAAAGCTGCACCAAATTCCTATTGACTACTTCTGTCTACCCATCTTCTAGGGATGGAATGTGTTAGATCTCTTCAACTTTGTGTCCATCTTCTCCCACAATGTAGTCTAGAATGCACTAATAAATATTACATCCTGGTCTAAAACGACGCTCCTTGGTATTCCAAAGTGCACCCAGAATTTCCCATGAAAGAGCAAGTTTGCTTCTTCTTTCCCGCTGATGGTCTTTTTATAGGGCATCAGAACACACATCTTGTTGAACCTATCAACTACCACAAACAAGTAATCATGTACCTTCCTGTTTGTTGGTAAACCTCCCACAAAGTCCATGGAAATGCTTTCCCAAGGATGAGTAGGTGTAGGTAATGGATGATATAGACCCTGTTTCCTGTGGCTAGGCTTGCTGGTATAACAAAGCATGCATCCTCTTATGAACCTAGCCACATGCTCTTGGATCTTGGGCCAATACACATACCTCTGCAAATTAGGCATGGTTTTCCCTACACCAAAGTTCCTTACAACCTTGGAGGTGTGAGCCTCTCTAATCAACTGCAATCACTCACCTTTAAGAACACATAACTTATCCAACTTGTAGAGTAACCCATCTTGGACATGGTATTCAACAACGTTGTCACCATCATGCACATGACTCTAACTTTGCAGCTGTTGATACACATCCTTGAATTCCTCACCCTCTAAATATGCCTCTTTGTATGCATCATGAGTGAATGGTTCCATGTGCATAAGAGTCCCCAAAGTTGTGATATTGGATTTGGGTGGCCTTGAAAGCATGCCAACCAACTTGTTTATGTTGCCCTTCTTATACTTGATCACCAAATGAAACTGCTGTAAAAATCCCCATCCACTAATAATGCCTAGTTTGTTGTAGCTTACTTTAGGTCTGCAAGTACTGTAACGGCTAGTGATCTATGTGGATTATTGTCTCCTTTCCCATCAAATAATGCTTCCTTTTCTTCAAAACTTACACCATGGCATAAAGCTCCTTATCATAGGAAGCGTAGTTAAGAATTTCCCCATGAAATACTTCAAAATGGTAGCGTATATGCCTTCCTCACTGCATCAAAACAACTCCCATAGCATACTCGATTGCATCTGTCTCCACTTCAAAGGGTCATTGCAAGTTTGGTAATGCCAGAACTGGTGCTTGATTGATCTTCTGGTTTAGCTCCTCAAAATCCTTATGTTGACCCTTTCCCCACTGGAAACTCTTTCCACTTGCTATTATGGCGTGGAGTGGTGCTCCTACCACTGAAAATGAGGCTATGAATTTCCTCAGGCACTGTTTCAAAAATTAAACTCCTGATCTCAGAAACATTAGTAGGTACCAACCATTTCATGATGGCCTCCATCTTGGAAGGATTTAGCTTTAGCTCTCCTCCACTGATCGCATACCCCAGATACACCAAAGGTTGTTGTGCAAACTCACATTTCTTGATATTTTCTAGCAGTTGGTGCTTCTTCAATGTTTCCAACACCCACGTCAAATGTGAAATGTGCTCCTCCCAACTAGCACTATATACCAATATATCACCCAAATAGATAATAACAAATGAATCTATAAAAGGGTGCAATACATCATTCATTAATCTCATAAACGTAGTTGGTGCATTACATAGGCCAATTGGCATGATTAACCACTCATACAAAACTTGCCTGGTTTTGAAGGTGGTCTTCCACGTATCTTATTCTTTGACTCAAACCTAGTGATATCCAGACTTCAAGTCCAGCTTGGTGAATTATTTTTCTTGCTACAACTGATCCATTAGATCATTTATCCTAGGCAGGGGGTATTTGTTCTTGAGCGTGATTTTGTTCAATGCCCTGTAATTTATACACATCCACTAAGTCCTATCCTTCTTTGGCACAATGACGATGGGTGACCCACATGGTGGTGTACTTGGTCAAATGACACCCTGTTCTAGCGGTTGCTACAACTATTTCTTCACCTTACTTTCTTCTATAACATACTGCCTATACAACTGAATATTCAGCAATGGGGAGTTTGAAAATAGCTAGATCTCGTGCTCCACTTATCTCTTAGGTGGTAACCCTTTAGGCTCACGGGACACATCCATGTATTCTTGAAACAACTCCTCCAATTGTTGTTTATGTTTCTTAGTACATCCCTCTAGGGATGTCTTGCCTTTTATTTACCCCTCTACAAATTGACTTTCTCTTAAAAATAATAAAACACACTTCTTACTAGAACTAATCAATTTCTTGGCTTGGTTGGTAGTTACTAGTGAAATTATTGACTTACCTTTGTGCACGTTTAAGATGAATAATTTTCCCTCCTTGGCGTGCTCGTACTGGTTGGATATCCTCATGAATGTTGCATTTCACATGTACATGTATGGACTCCCAAACACGACTCCACATACATAAAGGGGAACCACATCTAGATCTACTTCATCAATAAAATCAATGCTGGTAGAAAATATAATTTTTCACTATTATGTTACCTTCAACTCTACATCCTTGTTTACCCATCCCAGTGGATATGGGTTTGGATGATCATGAACTTCTAGCCCCAACTTTTTGACTCGCTATGCTTCAATGAGATTCGACTGCGATCTTGAGTCAAATAGAGCATCAATATTTGTTTTCTTGACCTGTATCTTTATATGGAAGCCTTTTGGTCATTCCTTTCTCTTCCTTTTGATGAAGGATACTCATATTCACATCCTTCTCCACTTATGTACAAACTATCTTCTCATCCATGTCTGAGCTTCTTTCAACTTGTTTGCTCGAATCAGTGGCCATGCGATTCTTCTTCTTATTATATTTTTTTTTCTATTTCTTCGGGTTTAGCTCTGGATGTAACTTCCAACACTTCTCCTTTGTATGGTCATCAATATTGCAGGGGTTGTAGTGCTTGCTAGGATCTTTTCATTGGTGTGCTGTGGCTTTCGTATTTTTATCTTTTTCCCCATTTTTCTTCTTCTTTCCCTCCTCGGAAGCATGATGTTTCTCCTTCTACTTTGATCCACATTATTGCACTCTCTTTAGGCCTATTTTCTCGAGGTATTGTGCCTGTACATAAGCCTTGTCCATCGATTTGAGCGTGAACAACATCACTTGCTCATATAGATGGCAATGAAGACCCCCCAAATACTTGAGGAGTACATCTGGGTTCTTTGGAGAGATACCCAACATTATATCCATCTTTCTGAACTCTGTGGTGTACTCCTGCGCGCTTTGGCCTGACTTTTTCCTGAATTAGTGCCACTGGATCCACTGTTCCTTTATGTACCCAATGGGATAAAATTGTGACTTAATGATAGTTTTGAAGTCCTCCCACTTAGTCACTGTAGGTTCTCCCTCCAACCTTAGGATCTTTGTGTGGCTCTCTCACCAAGTCAGTGCATTTCCCTCTTAATTCAGTCGCGCAAATGAGATGTCTTATCCTTCCTCATTTTGATGGATGTTGAAATAAACTTTTGGTTACTACAACAAGTGATTCAGCTTTAGAGTGGCAATCTATCCATGGTACGACTTAATATTGACTTTTGGTTCCATTTTAAATAGGGACTGTGATTGGTTCAAGACACTTGAACGGAGTTGATATTTTTTAGGTTCTTTCTTCGATTGGTTATTCATTTCTTCCTAATCTCCTGATAAACCTTATGATTTATTCTTTGCATTTGAACCCCCATCTTCTCAAAATACCCTAAGCTTGTTGCTTAGGGCCACCTTGAGGAGGTTTACATTGTGATTTATATATGCGACTTGTTGTTCCAACCGCGAAAACCTCACCTTCGCAGTATCATGAGGGTCATTTATATATTCGTTAGTCATGATTAGGGTTTTACAATTTTCAGCCCCGCCAATCTAGATCCCCTACAAATCTCTAAAACATACCTAAAGAAACCCGCTCTGATACCAATATGATCTGTAAACTGTCATGGATATTCCATTAGACTGTTCATCACAACAAATCTAATAATATTATATTAAAAATATGAAATTCTATAGTATTACGATTTTATTAAATTTATAGATCTATAGAATTTACTGTAATTAGTTTATGCATGCGATGTAAATTATGAAAAAAATAGAATAAAATCTCTCACACACACATAATACACAAGATATGCTATGGGAAACCCTTTCGAGAGAAAACCCAGCTAGAAGATGAGGCCACTTTTCCCTCTTGCCTATTTTTTCTCAGCTATGGAACAAATGCACTCAAACGAATGGAAAATGGCTCTTCCTCCTAGGGGCCCGGTTATAACACAACCCAATAGCCTACTAGTGATTAAGTTTGACTACCTCAACTCTTAAGCAAGGTTATAATATAGACTCTTCTAGAGTATTTTACAACACAATCACGTGGATAGCCCCTTTTTCCATGAATAATGGGGGTTGACGTGACATCCTCTCGAACCGTAGTGGTGAAAACAAGAAGGTCAAATTCTGAGTGGCATAACTTTTGCATACAGACTCTAAATGACGTGATTCTTGCATCATTGGAAATATCTCTATGTGTAGAATAACATGAAAAGGTGTCGCACTAAAGTGACAAATTTTTACCCCCAAAAGACGTCATTTGATGCCTCAAAATGCTCTGAGAAGGTTTCAGACCCCATTTTGCCAAATTAGGTCCCGCTAGTAAAAAACGGTCCTGTGAGCTGATTCCTCCACTTTTTCCACTCCAAATGCATTGAGATGGATGAAAAACAATATAATGATCCAATCTAGACCACAAAGACTTAAACAAGCTATTTTATTGCACATTATGAGATGCAAAAATTGCTTTGATTATTTGTCTGGATGCACTTTAGGTTATTAGGGTAATTCATCAAAGACATGGCATCAAAATGAATCTATTATTTCTAGACAAAATGACTAATTGTGAAACAGTTTAATTGAAAATCAGATTAGCTTAATCGATTATACAATTTATTTCGTATCACTAAGAAATCAAATAGAAAATGGATTTTGGAACATTTATTGTTGTTCCTATGTTATAAGGTGTGAAAAGAGCTAATATAAATCCCTAGACGACTGTGTAAAGAAATAAATACCTTGGAGAGAAATATGTGAAAGAACCCGAGCAAATGAGGAAATGAGTTATTGAATAATGTTGACTCCACCCAGTTGTGAGCCAAGGAAATTATTTGCTTCACACAATTTCAAGTACTTATTCTCTACAACATTTGTCAATTCATTACTACAAATGTTGTTATTTCTTTTATTTTTCGTTACAGATTCAGATACCATTGATAAGGAAATGAGCACTGAAATTTCTTATCTATATAAGAAAATTAGTTCATTGTATGAGTGAAAATAGCTTGTTTCGTTTGTCTGCTTCTTATTTTCGCTCCCAATATCGCTTAAGTTCACAATTCTCCACTCCAATCCCAATTACCAGTTGTTACTATTTCTCATGTGGAAACAACTACATATGACACTCTTAATAAATACCAACTGAAGATATCAATTCCAACGTTTACGAGAAGTAATAGAAATAAATCTTGATATTCCAAAACCATCTTGTCCACTTATTCCATATTTTGTTCTTGTTTTAATATCATTGAAATACATGTCATTAAAAACATAAATTTATGACATTATTTGTGATTATGGCTATTAGCTTAGAAACTATTAACAATAATTGTAAACAATGGAAAATAAATATTATTCGAAGGCATGCCCAACTAACTCTACCACAAATTGATTTGGTGGCTGAGCTAGCCCCTACCAATAGATCGATGTCGATTCATTTTATTTTGATACTGGAGTACGAAAAAGGCTTAACCAAATTTGATTTACAAATAATCTGACACATAATTTTGAAGATCATAGTACAAAGCTAACTATCATAACACGTTCTAGTTTGTTGCGTACACATTTTCCCATGATTTCTGACAAATTTATTTTTCAAATAATGTTATTAATTATTAATTAATAGTTTATGTTGATAGTTATATGTTCAATGTGTTCATTTATTTGTCCCAAATCAAATACTTTTGGAAGACAACTGGCATTTTTCACTTTGCTTCTTCAAATCTTAATGTTATTCTTCTTATCTGTTACCGGGTTTAGATTTGATCTATACGTACTCAATTATTGAAAGCTTCCATGGATAAAAGCAAGCGAGTTAATGATATGAGTTCAAATATCTTTTCGTTTAACTATATATTTCTCGATACGATCAACACTCTCAATAAATAGCAATTGAAAATACCAAAGTGGATGTTTACAAGAAGTAGTCAAAATGAATCTCGAAAGTCAAAAATGATTTTGTTCTTCTATTTTACTGACCGCTATTGCTTTAATATTTTTGATATGTGTGTACTAAGTAGCAGGAATTTACAAATTAAAATAAATATGAATTCATTGTCATCATGACCATTATCGTACAATTTGTCAATACAATGACACAAAATTATTGTGCGTAGACGCGATCAACTAGCTCCAACATAAAATGATTTCATGGTTCCGTGATTGATTACACATCGACTAGTAAAAAAAATGCCAAAATGGTTTACATTTAATCTTGTAATGAAATCCCTTAATTAATTGTCTAATAGATGTTAAATTGTATCGCCCAACATTGATTAAGTTTATCTGACATTTCATATGTGTCAAAAAATCATGAAAATTGATGCCTTGCTGACATGAACGGAGAGAAAAATAAAAACAAAACTGCCATGGCATCGTTTTGAGCCATAGGGAAATGTGTGCAGAGATGTGAAACAAACATCGTAAAGGTTCTTCCGTATATAATCCTTTTCCACACAGTCATTATTTTAGACACTAAAAATGCTTTACCTTTCACATTAAAACAACAATTCGTTCGGTATGAATGAATGTCCATTGAATCATGGAGTTCGATGTATATAGCAATAATTAGTGTTTCGTTTTAATTGTACGAAAAAATGGAGCTGAGGAAGAAGCTTCCATTGTGTAAATTACATAACAACCACGATGAACTCTTCCTCCATATTTTCGCACTTCATGGAACAAAACTAACTAAATTAAAATTAAAGCAATCAAATACTTAGCATTACCGAAATTTTAGGTTCATCAATTTTTTTATTTACTAATGCAAGAATCTCCAGTGACGGATACTAATTGTGTTGTAGATGATTAATTCGAATAAATATTTTACACAAATGTCATTGGTTATGGACAGAACTGCCTAGAGTCTGTTGTTGGTTTGAACAACAAAATATTATTATAGTTGTTTGTGAAATGAGCGATATGTTAAACAAACCCACCTTAATCAATGTGTATATTAAGCCTACCTTATAATGTATGTAATAGGAAAATGTGAAGTATTCATTATTTCTAGTTTACAAACCACCCTTTCTAGTTGCCCTTATTACATTAGGAATTAAATCTCTGTTCATAGCTAAATTAATTACGTGTCTACATAATAAAGTTCCCTAAGCATCCCCTTCTCTCGTACACACCCCGTCCTCTGCACAGTGAAAGCTCACCATAAAGAAACATAATAATATTATTTGGATATTTGTTTAACCCCCCCTCCCACCCGCACATACCAAAATCTAAGTTTGGTTAACCATTATCAAATTGCATAAAAGTATTATACAAAATCAGAATATGCGGAACGAATCTGTGAATAACTTAATGTCTATGAAAAATGCAAAACTTGTGTGTCTTCGCAGTAATTGCTTTGTGGAAAATAGATGTATCAAAAAAGTCTACGACAATGGAAATGTATATGAAGATGCGAAACTCATTGCTACCAATATTCAAACTTGAGCCTTGATACAAAGTAAGTACGAACATGTGGAAGTTCGCACAACCAGAAAATCTCCGCACTTTGCACTCTCCACTTTTCGCTCACCCTTTGTACTTTTGTTGCATTGTGATCCTCCTATTTTTGTATTCTGCATAATGAAAGCTTCCTTCAGACCTGTACAGAGGGATAATCCATAGAAATTAGTTGATATATAATATTGGTCAGTATTTGCTCAATATCAGTTTTTTGATTCCACATAATGAAACATTAAGACATTGGATGACTAAATGTGCAGAGGTGCGTAAAATGGGTAATGATGAGTGCAGAGCTATGGAAAAGGCTTTCAAAGCATTAACATTGACATTTTTGCTATTATAGCTAGTGTTACTGCTTAATAAAACCTTTGACTCCACCTCAACACTTGGAGCAATGAAAACATTAATACTAGAAAATATATCAATTTCTTACCGTTAATGATTGCTCCATTTGACACACTTTAGAAATCAATATCAACATACTATTTTATTAATATCCTGAAACCCATTCTATTTTGGTTAACTAAAGCTCTCTTACCAATCTGATGTGAAGATTTGAAGTACATATATGCTAAAGCATATAAATCCTCACGGCACAAACTAAAAGAGTTGTCAGGCAATAGTAAAATTGTGTTATCATAACTTAAGATAATTTCTGGCTACATAAGTGTAGAAATTACGAAACATGCACAAGTGTAGTGCAAATATGCAAAAGCAATCTTGTCTTTTTTTCATGTTCCTTTCGATGTCCATACTCTCCGCTTCACACATTTTCTCCACATACATCCATCTCACGTGACACTTTTTTCCATACATTCATGAACTCTTTCTAAATGCAATTAATTTTTGAATTAAAAGTTCTTTGGGTAATAGATTATGTGTTTTTGAAGAAAAAAAAAATATGGCTAACAAATAAGAGAGCAGAGAAATTCACAGTGGTTGGCCAAAGCTGTATGGAAATATTGAAACTAAAAAAAAACTTTGTTATTCACATTTACCAAATACTAAGTGCATTAGTGATTTCACCTTTGTCAATTGAACTCGTATTATCCAATATTAAATGAATTGTTTCTTCAATCTATGTGAGGAAGAAGTGTTGTGTGGTAAAACAAATATGTGAACTAATACTATGAATGAGTTAATTAAGTAACAACTTGTGACATGAAAAGTTTGGTCTATGTGTGCATCAAATACTGAATAAGTATAAACTATTAAATGTATTAGTTAAAGTCTATGCAAAAGTAAGCAATGTATATAGGTAAGAACAAAAATCATATCCTCGAAAACTTTTTCAAAAAACATTATTTCAAAGAACTTCACAAAATTAGTAAACAAATTTAGAATTAGAACAAAGTGATCATTGTTTGTGCTTGAAAAGTCTTTACAATAATGATGAACACAAAGCATATCCTCACAAACTTTTGCAAAAATATCATTTCACAGTGTTCTAAAAAATTGGTAAACAAATTCAGAATTAGAATAGAGTGATCAATATTTGTGCCTAAAAAGTCTAACAATAACCAAAACAGTTACGTAACAAGAATTGTATCCAAATTCAAATGCCAATCACCATAACTATGATTAAAATGTTCAAAATAAACATCAAATATGAAACAAATTTCTGATGACCGAAATTGTTATTGAATATTCATTTTCATTCTGATCAACAAAAGAACCATCATCTCATAATTGTCCACAAAATTGGTAAACAATACCATAATTCACACAGAATAATAAGTTTTAAACAATAATGAATACAATTGCGGTAACAATAATACTACATGTCTATTCATGATAGATATTATATCCATAATGATACTTTTCTGATATCCCATCTCACTAGCATATTCACTACGTTCATTTCACTTTTTTGTCTCTTTAACTTTCTGCACCTGCATTTCAGAAAAATAGCAATAATTTTTCCGTAATGAATTAAATACATGTAATAAATGATAATCTAACTTTGAAACAAATCTATCTAGAAAAACAAAGGCATGTGCAAATGAAAGCCCTTATGTAGCTGAATTTACATTATCTTTATACTTAATCGCAAAAGTAAATGAATTTGTCTCAGTAATGTCTAGAATTGGACTCTCGTGAACTGCAATATGAAAAAAGGCATCTACAAAGAAAAGCAAGAAGCTACATCTAGAAATTGGCTTGGCTCATAATAACTGTTTGGTAATTTATTGAGCTTAAATTACTTCATAAATTATCGACCAGGGCTTGTAAATTGATTAAGTGTATGTGCACAATTTATGCTAGGATGCTTTATTATGTTAATAATTTTTAAATTGAATTAGGATGTTTCATGCACATGTTTTATCTAAGAATCACTCAAAGTAAAAATATGGTCACTCTTGCAGGAAAGGAAAGTATCACACTGACATAAATAAATTTAAACTGAAGTGTAGAAGTAAATAGAAAAATCAAATCTAAATCCTCTTCACACTTGCAAAAAAGAAAGCTAATCTTAAATTGCAGGAATAAATATCACACCATCAAATTTTAAATCTTCTTCAAACTATTAGAAATAAAACCTTGAACTAATTACAAATTCCATATCAAATGATCAATTTACATGTGCATAATAAATCCCTTTGATTATTTTCTTCACCATTCACACAACGAGATTTAGATTTATGAAAGAAATTCTATACATCAAATTCTATTATAAAATCTACAGCAAAGGCTATCTTGACTATCACAAATGCTTCTCAAAATTATATTCACTATGATAACTTAATCCTATGAAATAGGAAAATTAAATAAAAATGAAACCTTGCAGCTCTTAGGGGGCCCTCCCGTGAGTGTAGGTATGCAGAGATCAACAAAGGTTAACCACACATTTGTACGCACAACACAATGGAATCAAGAGCTTAATTAATCGATTGCAAAGAGTTTTAAAAATAATAACCAGTCACACTATCATCGTGCTGAGAGGCAGGTTTTATAACCTCCTTCATTAAACTTTTTAGAGATTTCTAAGCCTATACTTCTCAACTGATCATCTTAAAATAACATTACTTAAATGAGATAAAAATTCTTCATGATTTTCTATCGAAGAAGCAAATCATGAGGCAAAATATCAACTTCAATCCACGATCTTCTCGCTCGCCTAATTTGTCTTTGGTCTATTTCATTGAGTTGACTTCCACGTTGACCAACTCATACGATGTCCTTATCACTTTTCCAGATCAGAGGAATAGGTGGATATCATTGTGCTAGTTTCCAACTACCTATTCATATGCTTCGTTCCTCAAATGATGTTTCAGACCCTGTAGATTCTTCAAGTAGGTTGCATAATCGATTATTAGCTGCAGAATTGATGCAATTCGGTAGCTTGTGAAAATACTAAATCAAATAATAAAGAAACGAAGAAACTATGAATAAATGATTATTAAATACATGTTTTTGCCAATAACCTTGCAAGCTGACACTTAATTGGAATTATTATGGTCAAAAAGGAAGAGAATGGAGTTTAAGGAAGGTCTCAAAAAGGAAAAATTTTGGTCTTCAACATTCCTCCACACAGAAGATATTGCATGTCCTCATGCAAAATATTTCAAAATTTTACGACCCACTCTATCACTGAGCTACCTACGAGGCTTAAGAAAGAACATCTAAATTAGTATTCTTTGTTTTTCTGGTTCTGGTTTCCATCCTTGGTTTCTTCATTAAAATTGACATTGGAAACTCCCGATTTTACTCTTCAGAAGTTTATTTTTAGCCTTTAACTTCTTGTTTTTCTTGTACTAGTGGCAAAGATGTAGGAGAATATTATTGTTTTGAGTCCTTTGAATGTCATTTTGTACCTTCATTGCTTCATGTTATTGCTTCAGATACTTTTTTAACACTTCTAGTTCATAAATTTTCTATTTAAGAGCATTTTCAATTCTAGATTCTTCTGCAGGGATGAAATGATCTTCTTCACTTAGAATTTGTTCTTGATTTGAGGATAAATCGACAACTTTTCCCTGGGCTTTCTATTCAAAATATTCTATATAATCATAGATTTATTGTTGGACTTGAAATTGGTGATGGTATTCTCTCTATTTATTCTTCTTCTAAATCAAAAAAACCTGGAGACTATTTAATGGCCAATTTCATAAGTCGTGCACTTCTTCCTGATGGTCTTTTAGTAGTAAGAGCACACTTTTTATTACTAATTTTGTCTTGTTATGTTCCTTATTTTGATGTTCCTTCATCTGTATTGACAGATTTATTCTTTCTAAGACTCTTTAAAACATTTTCAAGAGGGGTTTCATCATCATAATCTTTTTGTATATGCTCATCTCGTGGTGATTCTTGTGCAGGTAAATTTTTGTTTTGAAGCTTAAGGTTTGAGAGAAATTTCCATCGGTTTCTACTTATTTTGGAACTATGTTCATCTTGCTCAATTTATTTAAAATGAATTCGAACCATAAAATCCTCCCAACTATCCCCTTTACTCCTCAAATGAGCTTCAATAAAAAAATTTACTAACCCGTGATGATACATAACACTTTCAATAGATTGTAATTTCGTTTGGATGTTAGCGACCATTTTTCTTAAACAATAGAGCAGGAAACATGGAAAATTGATTTCATTGCCATCAATAAAATGCACATTTGTATGTTTTAAGCCCCTACAGAAATTACCTGCATACAAATTCTAAAAATATAAAATAAACAATGGCGAGAGCATAAAAAATAAAACAGATATACACAAAGATTTTCCATTGGATCCCAAAATCGGGACTACTAGATTGATTTTTCAGTATGTTCCTTTCAATGTTACAATACATATATATACATGCCAAACCATCCATAATTCAAATCCATTAACCTTGGATTAGAGCATAACTGTAGTTCCCTTGACCAGATCTACAAAATACCATGGACAGTAAACTACCATGCCCAAAATCATGTGCAAAATCCATGCACAAAACCATAGGTAGGTCTGCCCACTTAATATAGGGTCCAAAAACAAATTCTCGGGGTGCTGCCCCAGATCCCATGCAGGAAACAACGTACAAGGGGGACTACAACCCCCCCTCGCGCGTGGGGTAATCATGGAAAGAATATAACACAACCCAACATTCTCCCACTTGTTGTTTTCTTTCCACATGGGGCCACAGGAGAGCTTAATCATTGATGTAGCCCTACAACGCCCATGGTTCCTCTACATCAAGAGAACTTTTCAGTGCTCACAAAATTTGTCAATGAATCTACAATATTCTTCAAAGTGTCCACCTTTACCAACAACACCTTTTTGTCCTCAACCATATCCCTTACAAAGTGATACTGAACATCAATGTTCTTTGTCTTTGAATGATAAGCAGGGTTCTTTGCCAAGAAAACTACACTTTGGCTGTCATAGTCTATCCTTATAGCTTGCTGTACTAACCCCATACTTGAACACAATATATGCAACCAAACTGCTTCCTTGCTTGCATGAGTGGCTGCCATGTATTCTGCCTCTATAGTTGAAAGTGCCACTATAGACTATCTCTTACTCATCCAACTAACTGCACCTCCAAATAGCTTAAACACATACCCACTTGTAGATCTTCTCTGATCCAGATCTCCAGCCTAGTTTGCATCAACAAAGCCATGTTATGTAACCAGCTCACAAAATAGAAGAAAAGATATAACAATGACTTCAAAATTAACCTCTTTGAGGGGGCAACCTCCTTTACATTACACAAATGATAATTCTTGGATGATTCAAATAACAAAATCTCCTTTCTATATATAGGAGTCTAAGGGGCCACAATATAATCAAAGATGACATAACAATAATAATATAAGGGCACAACAATAACAATAGTGGGCTTCTATGGGGCACAATAATAACAATATGGGGATAATAGGGGCACAACAATAACAATAAGGGATACAATGACAATAGTAATTGGGGAATCACTAGTATTATAGGGACCTAACATGCCCCTCTCCTTCAAAAAAGTGTTGTCCTCAATGCTTGAGTAGTTCTGGATGCTTCTGTATAAAATTCTCACCCTCCCATGTGGAATATTCAACAGGTAAGTTCTTCCAGTTGATGAGATACTCCGAAATTGATTGATTTAGTAGCTATCGAGTTCTTGTTTATATGACTGCTTCAGGTTCCAATATGACTTTTCCTTCCTTGTCAAGTTTTGGCAATATAGTTTGAACTGGGAGTTTGCCACCTATAACCTTCTTTAAGCATGAAACATGAAAAATTAGGTGCACTAGGGAAGCTACAAGAAGCTCCAATTTGTATGCCATAGTACCAATATTTTGCAACACCTTGTATGAACCATAATACTTTGGTGATAATTTATTATCCTTCTTAGATTGCTTGAGGGAAATTTGTTTATATGGTTGTATCCGTAGGAATACCCAGTCACCTACATCAAAACTTCTTTCGCTGTGATGTTGATCTGCCTGTTGTTTCATTCTATTCTACGCCAAAGTGAGGTTATCCTTTAAGAGTTGGAGAACTTGTTGTTGATGCTCGATGTGATCTTCCACTGCTTGAACCTTAGCATTTTGTCTTAAATATGATGTCATGGATAGTGGATGATATCCATAAAGTGCCATAAATGGGGTCATTTTTGCTGCAGTATGGAAGGAAGTGTTATACCACCATTCAGCCATAGGCAACCACTTGACCCATTGTGTCTATTTATCAGATAGAAAGAAACAAAGATATCCTTCCAAACATTTGTTTACTATCTCAATTTTCCCATCAGATTGAGGATGATAAGATGAGCTATGAGCTAACTGAGTACCAAGACAAGAAAATAATTCTGTCCAAAAATTTCTAGTGAAAATCGGATCTCTATCGCTTACAATAATCTTTGGGTTTCCATGTAGCTTTTGAATTGTTTCCATAAATGTAGTAGAAATTGTATTGGCTTTAAATGGATGCGATAATGCACAAAAGTGTGCATACTTGGTAAGTATGTCAACTACCACCATGATGACACTCTTTCCTTTAGACTTGGGTCAACCTATGCTAAAATACATTGAAACCTCCCCCCAACGTTGGCTTAGAATGGATAAATGTTGTAATAGACCTGGGGTCTTAATTGTTTCAACTTTATTTCGTTGGCAAACCAAAAATTCTGCCACAAATTTTTGAATATCCGATTTAAGGCCATCCAAAAAAAATCCTTCTTAAACCTCTGGTATGTTTTTAAAAATCCTGAGTGCCCTCCTAAGGGAGAGGTGTGAAATTCCATAAGAATATTTTGTTTGAGTCGGGAATTCTTACATAGGTATAAGCGATCTTTTTACCATAATGAATCATTTTTCCAGCTAAATGTATCAGATGTATTGGGATCTTGTTGTAACTTTTGAATGAGTGCCCACACTTCTTCATCATTCTTCCATTCATCCCTTTCTTCATTTATCCAATCTGGTTGGATAATAGAAATGGCGCAAAGCAATGCTTTGACATCCTCATCCTTTCTTGAGAGTGCATCTGCCAGAACATTTTGCTTCCCCTTTTTGTATATGATTTCAAAGTCATAACCCAACATCTTTGTGACCCATTTTTGTTGCTCTTCTAAAGATAATTTTTGTTCTAAAAAGTATTTAAGACTTATATAATCTATTTTTACTTTGAAGTGCCTTCCCATTAAGTAGGGTCGCCATTTCTTAAGTGCATGTAGTGTTGCCAACATTTCCTTCTCATAAATAGCTTTGAGTAAATACTTTCCTTTCATTGGATGACTTTCGAAAGCAATGGGTCTTTCTTCTTGCATTAAAACAACACAAATTCCATTTCCCAAGGCATCACAGTCCACAATAAATGTTTTTGTGAAGTTTGGCGTATCTAAGACCGTTGCTTGGCACATTGCCTCTTTAAGATGTTCAAATACCTTCGTTGCTTCTGGAGTCCATGAAAATGCATCTTTCTTCAATAATGTTGTTAGAGGTGCTGCTATTCACCCACAATTCTTAACAAACTTGTGATAATACCCTGTCAACCCGAGAAATCCTCGCAGATGCTTTATGGATGGGGGGATTTTCCATTCCTTAATGACTTTAATTTTGCTAGGGTCTACCTTCACACCTTCATGAGATACAATATGACCAAGATCTTCCACCTCTTGTAGTCCAAAGAAACATTTGGAGCTTTTTTCATATAATTGTTTCTCCTCCAATAGTTTGAGCACCCTGTCAACATGTTGAACATGATCCTTCCAAGACTTGTTGTAGATTACTATATCATCAAAAAATACTAACACAAATTTTCTAAGGAAGGGTTTGAAAATGGAATTCATCAAACCTTGAAATGTAGAAGGTGCATTGGTAAGGCCAAAAGGCATGACCAAAAAATCATAATGACCCTCATGAGTTCTAAATGTTGTTTTTGGAATGTCTTCAGTCTTCATTATGATTTGATGATATCATGAACGAAGATCCAACTTGGTGAAGTAAATTGATCCATGCAATTCATCCAATAATTCGTCAATGACAGGAATGAGAAATTTATCTTTAATAGTGAGATTATTGAGCTCCCTATAATCTGGACACATGCTCCATGACCCATCTTTCTTGTGCACCAATACTACTGGAGCAGAGAAACAACTTTGACTAGCTTGAATTATACAAGCCTTTAGCATTTCTGCAACCATATGCTCAATTTCAATCTTTTGGGCATAGGGATATCTGTAAGCCCTGATGTTTAGAGGAACACTTCCTGGAATCAACTGAATAGCATGATCATGATCATGAATAGGTGGGAGGCCTTTGGGACTCTCAAATACCTTGGAATGACTGTCCAATAATTTTTGGAGATATGGAGAAATAGATGATTTCGATGTGGGAACCTCTAGTGAACATAATTGTGCAATTACGCCTCATTGTTCTTTGTTTAGAAGCTCTGTCATTCTTTTAGAGCTGATTATCTTTCCTGATTTCCTTTGGATACCCCTTAATTCAACTTCCTTTCCTTCAGAAGAAAATTTCATGAAAAGTTCTTGAAAATTTCTTGAAAATTAAAAGCTATTGTACCCAAGGATTGAATCCATTGGACTCCTAGTACAACATGAGCACCACCCATTGGAATGGAAAGCATTGGGCTATTCAATGTAGGTTTTAACCCTGTACAGAAATTACCTGCATACGAATTCTAAAACACAGAAAATAAACAATGCGAGAGCATAACACATAAAACACATATACACAGAGATTTTCCCCTGGATCCAAAAATCAGGACAACTAGCTTGATTTTTCATTATGTTCCTTTCAATGTTATAATACATATTTATACATGCCGAAGCATCAATACCATGGACCGAAAACCATCGCATCCAAAAACATGTGCAAAAATCATTCACAAAACCATAGGTGGGTCCGCCCAACCTAACATAGGGTAGAAAACCAAAGTTTTCGGGGCGCTGCCCTGGACCCCTTAAAGTGGGGTTACGGGTACGCCTCAAACCCCTGTGACCCCTCGCTGCTACACAATCAACGCAACGAAGGGGGGCTCCGCCCCCCCCTCTAACCCCCCGGTTAACTTCATGGGCTAGTCGTGCAAAGAATATAACACAACACAACATTCAATACATATTCTCCCATGGATAGCTTGATATTATGGCACTTTCTAGAGCAATTTATGGTTCCTCCACTTGCAACCATCACTTGACACTTTGGTGTTGGATATAGGAAGCAATTCAATTCCTTGGCTATCTTACGGTGAATAAAATTATGGGTACTACCCGAATCAATCAACACTATTACCTTTTTCTTATTGATATGTCCTTCTATCTTGATAGTTTGAGGAGTGGTAATTCTGATCAATGCATTACAAGATATGGTCGGGTTCATTACTTCTTTCTCTAGGGCTTTTTCATGGTGTATATCCTCTTCTTTTGATGTCTCTTGTTCCTTTTCTTCCTCCTCTTCACAATATATGTAAAATAATTTATTCTCGGCACACTTATGGCCTTTAGTGCATTTTCTATCACAACTGTAACAAAGCCCTTTTGATCTTTTTTCTTCCAATTGTTGTGGTGTCAACCTTGTAGTTTGTGGAAGGCTAGGGGCAACAACACTTCCATATTTATAGTTGTGAGTGGTAGGCTTCCTTGTTTCCATAATTTTTCTTTCCATTTTTCTTGCCAACCTGAATGCCTTCTCCATTGAATCAGGTTCCCAAAGGCGAACCTCATGTTGGATATTATCCTTTAAAGTCCCTATAAACACATCAATCCTATGCTCCTCTGGAATATCTTTTACTCTTATATTAAGTTTTCGGAAGTCCTGAATGTGCTCCATCATTGAACCCTTTTGTTTGAGATTTATCAGTTGGCTAAAAAAAGTGTTGCTTTTTGTATCCTCATAATGTGCTATCATTTCTTCCGTAAAAATTGTCCAAGTGACAATTTGTTTACGAGAGCAAATCCATCGATACCATACAAACTGATTTGGTTCCAAATGTAAGGTTGAAATGTGTAGCTTTTGTGTGTTTTTCACATTATGGAGATCGAAATATTGCTCATCTGTAGTATCCATGTTATGGGATCCTTGCCATCAAACTTCCTCAAATCAATATTTGGAACCCTTTTGCCATTAGTAAGCAATTCTTGTAGCAAATTTGTGAAATCTATCTTCAAATCTTCCATGTTGCCTTTAAGTTTTTCTTCTATACCATCCATATTAGCTTCCACGCCTTTACTTAAATCATCCATCTTAGCTTCCATGCCATCCATCTTGGCTTCCATGCCTTTCTTTAAACTATCCATCATAGCTTCTGTTACATTTTGTGAGAGTGAATTTTGTTTCACTTGGTCTCGTAATTTTGATATATCAAGTTGCATTTCTTCCTCTTCTTCATGAGTCATGCTAGAGATTTCAGGTTTCTTACTAGGTGTTTCCATTTTATTTCTTCAGGGGCATCAATTAATGATAATAATTCTTCACTATTCCCTTTGAATTCATTCAAACTAATTTTTCAAACCAAACTTATGCAAAACGTAAAAAAAACTACACACCTTTTTTCACTTTGTAGGAGATCGATATTGAATATATTGTATCTCTGTAATTTCAGATCTCCAAGGTCTGTAATTGTATATTGTGGTATCCCTCTGAGTCCTCTTTCCAACCCCACAAGTCTGATCAAGATTTGATTCTCCAAACACGATTTATGCCAAATCTCTGATGATGACCTGATTATAGACTAGTTTAGTAGAGAGAATTTGTACGAAGTACCACGTGTCACTATTTTGACCTTAGGATCTTAAACTGATACACATAAAACTACAGGCCATCCACTTTCTGTAACGTTTTACAAAATTTCAATATGATGATCAGAGAGAAATTTATGACGATTTTCCCTAGGTCACCCGTTTGAGATATAATTCAGGAGCCTGCAAAAACCCTAACTTCCTTGGATCTATCTTTGAAAATATAGAGAGAAAAGATCTAAAATTTGGACCTGAGGTTCATCGTGATTTCGTCTCAAATGGGTTTTACTTTCAGCTACTAAAACGTTGTCAAATGTTATAGCGACAATTCCACAATGACCTGTTTGGAGCAGCGAAACCCTAGAATCCAAAGCTCTGATACTAAATGTTATGTAACCAGCTCACAAAATAGAAGAAAAGATAGATCAATGACTTCAAAATCAGCCTCTTCGAGGGGGAAACCTCCTTTACATTACACAAATGAATAATTCTTGGATGATTCAAATGACAAAACTTCCTTTCTATATATAGGAGTCTAAGGGGTCACAATATAATCAAAGCTGACATAACAATAATAATATAAGGGCACGACAATAACAATAGTGGGCTTCTATGGGGCACAATAATAACAATATGGGGACAACAGGGGCACAAAAATAACAATAAGGTCTACAATGACAATAGTAATGGGGGAATCACTAGTATTATAGGGACCTAACACCATGTATGTCCAAAACTCTGTCCAATCCTAGTCTTCCTTGGTAGCACAAACCATAATCACTAGTGCCACACAAATACCTCAAAACCCAATTCATTGTTGTCCAATGCTCCTTCCCTGGTTTTGACATAAACTTGCTCAATACTCCCACTACATGTGCAATGTCTGGTCTAGTACAGATCATTGCATACATCACACTATCGACTGCACTTGCATATGGAACATGAGACATGTCCTCTTCCTCTTCTTGTGTCTTGGGACACTGTTCAACAGATAACTTTACACCTACAGAAATAAGAACCTTCACTGGTTTACTATGCTGCATATTAAACCTCTGCAACATTGTCTCGAAAGACTTCCTCTGGTTTAACCAAAGCTTCCTCTTTGCCCAATCTCGTTTAATTTCCATGCCCAAAATATAGGTTGTAGCACCAAGATATTTCATGTCAAATTTGGAGGAAAATTGGTATTCAAATCCTAGATAATTTCTTTGTAATTTCCAACCAGCAACATATCATCCACATACAAGACTAGATAAATAACACGGTCACCAATTAATTTAAAATACACATAGTGATCTTCTTTGCTTCTGGAGAAGCCAAGTCCCTGTATAAATGTATAAAATTTATCATACCACATCCTTGGTGATTGTTTTAACCCATACAGAGACTTTTTTAACTTTCATACCAGTTCTTTCTTACCCTTCACCACAAATCCTTTAGGTTGCTTCATGTAGATCTCTTCTTCCAAATCCTCGTGAAGAAATGTTGTCTTCACATCCATCTACTCTACCTCAAAATAAAAAGTAGCAACAACAGATAAAAGTAATCTAATAGAAGCTACCTTGGCAACAAGAGAAAAAATATAACCAACATCAATTCCCGACACCTAGGAATAACCTTTTTCTACCAATCGAGTTTTGTATTTCTCCACCTTTCCTTCCGCATTCATCTTCTTCTTGAACACCCATTTGCTGCCAATGGGTTTCCTTCGAGCCGACAACTCCATCAGATCCCAAGCCTCATTTTTGTGCAAAGATGCCATTTCATCAACCATGGCCTCTTTCTAGAGTTTTCAATCCTCTGAATCTACTGCTTCTCTCACAGTTCTGGGATCATCATCAGTAATAGATAAAGAAAAATTTAAACAGAAAGTAGATGGACTATACCTTTCTGGCTACCTTATTTCTTGAACTCATCTTCTCATAGCCAGAGTTTGTGGCTCTTCATCTTCTGATTCTTCTTCTACTGTAGAGTCTGATTCTTCCCCCTTTAGCTCAAATTCTATCTTCTTGGGTTCCTTTTGTAGGGCTTCATGTTTAATAAAATATTTCACCTCTCTAAACACCACATCTCGGTTGTACACGACCTTCGTTATTTTTGGGTTCCAAAGCTTATAACCTTTTAAGCCATCCTTATACCCAATAAAGATGCACTTTTCAGATTTACTATCGAACTTTGTTCTTTTCTCCTTCGGAACATGTACATATGCATCACATTCAAATACCCTCAGATGTGAAAGAGAAGGTTTCTTACCAATCCATACCTCTTGTGGAGTCTTATCCTTCAACATTGATGAAGGTGATCTTTTGACCAGGTAACATGCAGTCTCCACCGCCTTTGCCCAGAATTCCTATCCTAACCCGACACCACTGAGCATGCTTCTTGCCCTTTCCATCAACGTATTGTTCATTCTTTCTGCAACTCCATTTTTCTCAGGTGTGTATGGAGTAGTCTTTTGCCGTGCTATACCACACTTCTTACATAACTCTTCAAATTCCTTCTTGCAAAACTATCCACCGTTATCTATCCTCAACACCTTTATCTTCTTCTCTGTCTGGTTTTCCACCAGAGCCTTAAATTCTTTGAACTTGTCAAAGACTTTAGATTTCTTCTTGAGGAAATATATCCATGTATTCCTTGAGAATTCATCTATAAATGATACATAGTACACATAATTTACCAGTGATGGAACTGACACAAGTCCAAACACATCATTGTTCACAAGCTCTAATATCTGTTTCGCCCTCTTAGCACCAGAGGGGAAACTCACCCGATTCTGCTTCCCATAGACACAATTTTCATAGAAATCAAAATCCAGAGAGAAATTAAACATACCTTTGTACCATACCATTACGATGAAGTATTCGAAGTCCCTTCACTCCAATATGTCCAAGCCTTTGATGCCATAGCATGGTATTTTCTCTAGAGACCATTATATTTTCTACTCCACTTTCAGGAACCACAAAACTATTGCACCCATCAATAATAGTGCTACCTTGAATCTTGTACAGAGTTCCAATCTAAAATCCCTGCATCAATACAAGTGCTCCCTGAACCATCTTGCAGGTATCTTTCCTGAACACTGTTTTTACACCTGCATCATCCAGCTTGCTTACATAAATAATATTTCTGGCCAATGCAGGAATACGCAGAACACCCAGAAGTGTTATAATCCTTCCACCTTGTAACTTCAACTTGAATTTTCTACGACCAACAATTCTAGCCTTCCTGTCATACCCTAAGAAGACATCAGCACCATCATATTTCTCATACTCGCAGAACCACTCTCTATGGGGAGTGAAGTGAAAGGATGCACCTGAGAAAATCAACCATGCCTCATGATCTACATTTGTACTTGAAGAATAAGCCAAGTACATATCCCCACCTTCATCTGAGGTGGATTTTGCCTCTATGGAAGGAGCATCATTAGATCCCTTTCGTTTCTCAGGAGCTTTAGACTTACAGTCCCTTTTGAAGTGCCCTTCGTTTCCACATTTCCATCACACCTTTATAGGTTTTCCTGGAGATTTAGATCTCCCACTCAAGGACTTATTTTTGTTTTTGTTATGGGACTGTCCTCGTATAGACAAGGAATCACCATTATGGCCCTCCATATTTTTCCATCTCATCTCCTTTGATAGCATGGATGAGACTATTTCATCAAACTACAAGGTAGTTGCATTGCTACCTATTGCAAAAACCAGACTATCCCACGAATCTGGTAGAGAACACAACAAACTGATGCACTTATCTGCTTCTGAAATTTTAATATCAACAGATAATAGTTGGCTTACCACAATATTAAATGTGTTCAGATGCTCTGTCACCGAGTCTCCATCTTTCATACTAAGGTTATACAACTTTTTTCTGTAGGAACAATTTATTCACCAGAGACTTAGATTGGTACAAAGTCCCTAACTTGTCCCACAAAACCTTCGTCGAAGCTTCCCTTGATACATTCAACAATACTGAATCTGAGACGTAGAATCTTATTGTGCTCTTTTCCTTCTGATCCAACTTCCCCAGTCTTCAGCTGACATTGTTGTTGTTTTTACCCGGATCTATTGTGATCCATTGATCTTTATCCACCAGCAAATCCTCCATCTTGAGTTTCCACAACTCAAAACTATGACCATTAAATTTCTCGATCTCTATCTTTCCACTGCTCGTCATATTCTTTCACCACTAGAATCGATCCCATAGATCTCCCACTGAACAAGGTCTACCACAAGTTCGAGCAAAAAACCACTCAACAACAAAGGCGTCCCCTTGAAGCCAAACAACTCTAATACCAAATGTAGGTTTTAACCCCTACAAAAATTACCCGTATACAAATTCTAAAAATAGAAAATAAACAAGGGGGCGAAAGCATAAAACATAAAACAGATATACACAGAGATTTTCCCCTGGATCCCAAAACCGGGACTACTAGATTGAGTTTTCATTATGTTCCTTTTAATGTTATAATAGATATATTTACATATCAAAGCATCCATTAACCCTGGATTAGAACATAATCATAGTTCTCTTGACTGGATCTATAAAATGCCATGGACAGTAAACTATCATGCCCAAAACCATGTGCGAAATCCATGCACAAAACCATAGGTAGGTCCGCCCACCTAATATATGGTCCAAAAAAATTTTCTCGAGGCGCTGCCCCAGACCCTGTGCAGGGGGGCTACTACCCCCCTACATACCCCCTGGTGCAAGGTACGGGGGGGACTATCGGACCCCCTGTGCGTGGGGTAGTCGTGGAAAGAATATAACACAAGCCAACAACATCAACCGAGCATGATAGAAGAACATATTCCTAGACCTAACCTCACTGGTTATAAAATTCTAAATGATTAACAATAAAATTCTCCATTTAATTTTTAAATCCGTTACTAGAATTCCTTTCTTATAAATGGAGATGTCCATACTTGGGTTTTTAAGGAAGATTTCCTAGCCTTTTTCTTTTATTTTCTGGTTTTTAAACCAACTTTCCCTATTTCTTGGTAATCCTATAGCTTTTGCCATAAATGACTCTATCAAGACCAACCTGATATCTCCAATTTTTACTTCTATTCCATCATAAGCCCGAGAAAACGACTTTGTGACCTCCTTTCCATGCCCATCAAACTTCTCAAAGAACTGTAACTATCTTGCATGTTGCAATTGTTGCTTCACCTGTGGATAGGCTTCAAGAAACTTGGTCCCATTTGGCTTAGAACGCATAATAACTCTGAAGTTGAGGAAGTTTCGGTCCTTAATTTCCCTTTTTGATAGGATTATGGAGTGCAGCAAGGATGATATTTGGCTAGCAGTTGAGATGTTTTCGGCAGAGAAAAATGAAACAGAGCCAAAGGAAGTGGGATATGATGTGAAGAAAATGAGATAGGGTACGAAAGAAGTGGGATGATATATGGATGGAATAGAATGAATTGAAATGATGACAAGGTTTAATGACATTCATATCTTGTGATAAGACTTGATTATAAAAAATTCATTCATTGAATCGTGAAAACCAATGTTGTGTCGTGATAAGGATAATCATTATGTAATATGGTGGAGGCAACGGTTATTAGTTTAAAAATAATCATGTATTTATATCATAATTCAATGTTTTTTTTAATATTTGACTAATATTTACATACCTTTCATTCTTCCTTACTAATTTTTTCTTTTGTAGGTTTCTTAGGTTTCTCTAGCTATGATCTCCATTCAGGTTGCTTTGGCTGTAATCTTTCAAGTCAGCTGCAGAATTTCATGAGAGTTGTAGATTATTAACAATTTTGTAGCTATTTTATTTGTGCAAAAGAGGAATAAAATAAATGGGACAAGAATAAGGAAATTAAAGAAAATCTAGGCTGCCAATAATTCTTGGTTTTCAAGTTAGATTTTCTATATAAACATGCCAACAATGTTGGTTTTCATGTTTATTCATTTTTTTTATTTAATTTTTTTTTTTGTTCAAAAAGAAAGTAGAAAACTAAGTCGAAGAGGAAGAAGAATATTCCCTGACCAAATTCAAATCAATATTATCTTGCAAATTGTTATGAACTCTTCCTTTATCAATGGTTTATGATATATTCGTGATCTATGACCATTTACAAGGAAAGTTATTTTTTCTTCATCAAAGGTTTTAATTATGATTGTTCCATTATCAAAGACAATTTCAATCTCATAAGGACCAAGCCAATGAGTTTGAATTTTTCTTTGAAAATATTTAAATTTAGAATAAAAAAGTAATGCCTAATCTCTCGGCTGGAGCTTCCTATCTTTGATAACCTTAGCATGCCATCTAGATCTTTTCTATTGAACTATGTTGGTTCTGTGAATAACATCTTATCGTATCTCATCAAGTTCATTCAATTGATCCATTCTTGGCTTTTGGGATTATGATATATCAAGACCCATTTTGGCTATTGTTTTGAAGGTCTTTATTTGGAACTCAATAGGAAATAGGACTTGCTTCCCATAAAGAAGCTCATAAGGAGTATGCCTTGTTGTGTTTCTCCATGTGGTACGATATGCCCACAAAGCTTCTCGAAGATTTTCTACCCAATCCCTTCTATGCAGATGTACAATTTTGGTAAGAATTGCTTCTAGTACTTTATCAGTAGTTTCAACTTGTCCATTTGCTTGTGGGTGATATGAAGTGGATTTTCAATGTTTGAATTTGTATTCCTCCATTATCTTTTGCACCAACTTGGATGTAAATTGAGTACTTTGGTGTGTCACAATATCCCTTGGGACACCAAAACGAGTGAAAATATCCTCAAAAATAAATGAAACTACAACATTTTCAATAGCAAAAGGAAGTGCTTTAGCTTCTACCCATTTTGTGACATAATCTGTACAAACAAGAATGTACCTTTTTTGCCTTGATGGTGGATTGATTGGACCAACAAAATCCAAAGACCATTTTTCAAAAGGTTCATAATTACCTTAGGTTGTAGAGGCATTTCATCTGAAGGAACACACTTTCCCATTCTCTGAAAACTATCACATCTCTTAACATATTCTTTGGAATCTTTAAAAAGAGAAGGCCAATAATATCCTAAGAGAAGGATTTTATAGGAAGTCCTTTTATCAGGAAAGTGTCCTCCACATGGTTCATCGTGACAAGTCTCTAATATTTATGGTACTTCATCTTCTCTAACACATCTTCGAATGATTAAATCAAGCCCCGTCTTTTACAATTCTCCATTTATCCATGAATAATATGCACTAATTTGAATAACTTTCCTTTTATCCCAAGGAGACAAATATGAAGGTAACTTTCCTGTGGCCAAATAGTTAGCAATATCTACAAACCATGGAGATTTAATAGATATTGCAAAAACATATTCATCAAGAAAATTATCTTTTACACGAACATCCTTATTATCATTTTGGATTCTAGATAGAAAATCAACAAGTGTATTCTCCTTCCCAGGCCCATTCTTGTAATAACAATAACCATCTTGTAATTTTGTCATTAGTAATTGATTTTTTCTTTAAATATGTAGTTGCAGAGTGATCTGTGTGAAAAAAAGTTTCATAACAAGTGATATAATGTCGAAACTTATTAATAACATGTACAACCACTAAAAACTCCTTTTTTGTTACAGTATAATTCAACTCTGTTGGAGTCAAATTTTAACTCGTGTAATAAATGGCATAAGGATTCAAATATTTCTGTCCTAATACAACTCCTAAAGATGTATCTCAAGCATCATTTGAAGTATGAAAAGGGAGACTCCAATTTGGTCCTCTCAAGATGGGTGCTTCAGAATATTTTCTTTCAATGTTTCAAAATCTTTTTGGCAATCAAAATTCCAAATGAATTCATAGTCTTTTGTATGTAATTTGCAAAGTGGAGAGGCTATCATTGTGAAGTTTTTTATGAATCTTCTGTAATAAATAGTAAAACCAAGAAAAATTTTAACATCTCTTCGACAAGTAGGAACTGATAATTTTGAAAGAACTTCTACTTTAGATGCATCCACTTTAATTCCATCTCCTGAAATGTGGTGGCCTAAAACAATTCCCTTGGTGAACATCATAGAACATTTTTCATGGCTTAATGAGATATTTGTTTCTTTACATCTAATGATAATTTTTCTAAATTTTTAAGAGCTTCATCAAAAGAATTACCATAGACAGTAAAATCATCCATGTAAACTTCCACACAATCATGAATTAGATCAGAAAAATGCCTAGAACTTCCCTTTGGAATGTTGTAGGTGCATTATATAATCCAAAAGGAAGTATTAGGTAAGCATAAGTTCCCCATGGACAGGTAAAAGTTGTTTTGTCTTGATCCTCTGGAGCTACTTGGATTTGGTTATATCCACTAAAACCATCCAAGAATGAAAAATACTTTTTCCCTGTTAATGTATCAAGGAATTGATCTATAAAGGGAAGAAAAAAATGATCTTTCAAGGTAGCTTTATTCAATTCCCTATAATCAATTCATACTATCAATTTTCCATTTTTTTTTGGAACAATCACTAATGGTGAGACCCACTGACTATATGATATTGAGTAAATGAAATTCACATTCAACGATTTTTGTAACTCCTCTTTAACAATTTCCCTTAAATTTGGATTCAACCTTCTTTGGGGTTGTCGAACTTGTCTAACATTTTATTCAATATAGATATGACACATACAAGTACTAGGATCAATTCCATTCATATCAATGCATTCCCATGCATAAGAAGAGGAATGTTCTTGTAACATCTTTATCAATTCTTTCTTTTGGGATTCTTCCAGATTATCATTAATATTGAAAGTTTTTCCTAGAAAATTTTCTATTAAGAATTGCCAAATTTTTCCATAGAATGCAAATCCATTTTATGAGATGATAAATATTTAACATTGCATTGTTCTTGAAATTTTTTCTCTTTTTTACAATATGAAGAAGAACCATTATTATTCATCAGATTTAAAATTTGATCTTCTTCATCTATTTGTGAAGTAGAAAATATTGGTTGAATATCAAAGTCTTCGTTATCATCATCTATCCAAAATTCACTTTCTACTTCTACTATTGTTTTTGTAGGAGGATATAGTGTGAATTTCTTAGTAGAGCTTCCATAAGAAATAAACATATCACCAGATCTACAACTTATAAAGCATCAGCTATAGCTAACCATGGTCTACCAATGGTGTCCTCCTATTATTCTTGGGAGTTAAAATCATAAAATCAACAGGATATTCCCAAGAATCTAAGGAGACATACACATCTTCTAATACACCATCAGGTTTGATAACAAATCTATCTGTTAACTGTAATAATGTTGGTGTGTATTGAAGATTAAAAAGTTTTAATTGATCCATAGTTTGTTTACTCATGATATTGATAGATACTCTTAAATTGATCAGTGCGTTTGGAATATCGACACCATTAATGTGTGTTTTTACAATGGGACTACCTGGATCTAGATATTTCTGAACTGTTGGGTTTCCCATCATAATATCTGCAATTTTTGTATCTAATTGAATTTTTTTAACTTCTTTTCTTTTTCTTCCTAGTTTTTTAATGCTTAACTCCCTGATTGTCTTTGCAAATATTGGTATTTCCCTTATAGCTTGTAACAAAGGAATTTTGATGCAAACATTCTTCAGTTCATCTAACATATCATATTCAGGCAACATAATTTGTTTTTCTATTCCTTTGTCAATTTTTAGCCTTTCAGGAAAAGGTGGATTTTGAACAGAAACATAAGGTTGTTCTGCAATGGGAGTTGAGTTTATTGAAGTATCATGTATAGGGGTGCTTTCTTTCTGAGGAATTTCTTCTTGATTAAGAGATGTTTCTTTCTCAAGGGGTTCATCCTCTCCAAATTCCTGAATAATAACAGATGATAACTTCTTTTCCAAAACTATACCAGATCTAAGTTGGACATTATTTAGATCTAATGGAGTTATCATGCAAGCTTGGAAATTATGACCTTCTATATTGTAAATAGGTTGTGAATTTTTATTATTCGGATTTGGAAGTGGCTGAGTAGGTAGTTGATTGGTTTTTTGGGGGTATGATGTGGATGGTAATGGAAGTGGTTAATTAGAAGGCTAAGTTTGAATTTGTGATTGTGGAAAGGAGTATGATTGAGGAGGCTAATATGGAGGTTGATATGGGATAAATGGTTGTTGAAATTGATTATACTAAGGGTTCCTAGGAGGATACTGCCAACCTTGTGTCCATAATGGATTTTGAGGTGGCCAATTTTTTGAGTATTCCAATTGTTCTGAGGTTGTGCAAATGATTGGTATTAAGGATTAAGACCTTGTACTATTTTTTATTGTTGTGGTGGCCATGGTCTTTTACCAATAAAACAAAGTGACTCCGCTTGACTTATTTCAACTTCATTTTGAAAGACTACTTTAAGTCCAAGGATTGAAGGGAATTCCTTTGTGATATGAATTTATGTACAAATAGCACATATTTATACACTATTAAGAGGACATTATCTTAGAGAATGCTCCCTTTTGCATTTAGGACAAAAAATTGATAATGCAACATTTTCAGCTTTTTGCTTGTTTTGAATCTTAAGGGTATCTATTTGTTCATTAATACTCCCTGATATATATGCTTTGAAGTTGTCAATCAAATTGCCTATTTCTGCTCTACTTACTTCCTATACATAACATGGTCTCTTGGATTTTTCCCGGTTCTAGCCTTTCCTCTTGAAATGTGTGTACATAATTCACAAATTTCTCTAAATGATAATTGAGAAACATCTCCTTTTCCCATTAAATTGAGAAGATCTATCCACTCATATCTAATGGCTTTTAACAAAATAGATTTCAAATTTTCTTCATCTAGATTATGCATCTTAGCCCTTTTAAAATTATAAGCAAATCTTTCAACCAAGTCTTCAAGATTTTCATCCTCTTTTTGCATCATTTTAAAGATTTCATATTTACGTTTATGAGACATACAATAATTTTTGTCTAAGAAAGCATTTTTCATTTCTTCCCATGTTCTTATGGTATGTGTTCCTACTCCCATAAACCATTTAAGTGCTCCGTATTTATGAGTGGCTGGAAACAATTCCAATTTTTGAGAATCAAGCAAGTAGCCACAATATCTACACAAGACTTCAAACTCAAAAAGAAATGTTTCAGGATCCTCATGTCTTACTCCATGGAATTAGGGAGGATGGAGGGTGAGATGTTATTCATTGTAATTGTGGTGCCTTCATCTAAAATGGGAAACGCAAAAGGTTATGCATCTATTCTACCACCTCTTCCTCCACCTCCTCCTCTTTTTCCTCCTCTACCTGTTCCACCTCTTCCACTTGCAATTCTATGTTCATCATTCACATTATGTACTTCTCCTTCCCATTCCATTGTAGATTCCTCAGAGCTAATATACGGTTCTTGAATTGGATTTTTTAGCTCCTCTTATTGTTCTTCTATCAATGTAATAAAATAAGTTTCTTCTTCTTCTTCACTAGGGACTTCTGATTCATGTCCTAGAATTGGTTCTCCAGTTGAAGATAGAAATGTTACTCCTTATGTTGGGGATGTAGTGATTCGAATGGAAAATGGCTTCAACCCATGGTATTCATCCACCCATGGTATTGTAAGTGGCATCCACCCATGGTATTTATCCATCCATGGTATTGTAAGTGGCATCCATCCATGGTATTCATTCACCCATGGTATTGTTAAATCCACCCATGGTATTCATTCACCCATGGAATTTACCTGTGGTATTGTAACCGAAAAATGCTATAAGTAACAAGTTGAATTTTGTAAAAGGATAAATTGTCCACCACAATGTAGCCTTTTACAGTTATTCTCCATTTTAATAAAAAAATTCTTTGTTGTTTTGTTTATTGATAATTCTCCTATTTTTCTTCTGGCAATCCAATTTTTCAGATCTTGGGGGCCTCCCCCCCAGGATCCATTTCAATATTTTAGATCTTGGGGGCCTTCCCCCCAAGATCCATTTCAATATTTTAGATCTTGGGGGCCTCCCCTCCAAAATTAGGATCAATGGTATTAGATTCAAGTTACGACTCCATGGGAATGAGGATTCGATTTATATTTTAGTTTCAAATTTTTGCCAAAATCTTCAGTAGTCTTGATGCATGTGCTACGACCTCCATAGAACACTTTCTTGGGAAAAGTGGGAAGAATTTTCTTTTTTCTCATTTTTTTTTGCAGGAATTTTTTGGGCGGAAATTTTGCAGATCAGATATAAAACATTTGGTGAAAATTTTATTGAAAAAAATAACATTTCTAGATTCCTTGTAAAAAAATACCCAAATTCAAAAAAAAAATTGGTTGAATTAGAGTCCAGAAGAGGGAGATATCGCTGATTTAAAATCAGCTATGTTGCAGAAAAATTTTCACGACAGTTCGTGGATGGCGGCTTTCCTATCATTTTTTACAATTTTTGTACTGAATTTCAGAAAAATTATTGTATATCTAATCTCCTCTTGAAAAATCACCCATATTTCAAAAAAAATTGGTGGATGAGGAAGATATCACTGATTTAAATCAGCTATTTTTTCAGAACTTTTGTGATAGTGGAACAGTTGCAGTGCAAATCTGAGATTCCAAAGTGTCTAGATAAGGATTTCCAACACATGGGAAGATGCAGAATGGTCATTCTGTTTCCAAAAACAGGTTACAATAAATATTTTGAGTTATATTGATTGATTTATGCCCATTTTATTTCTTCAACAACATTCAGAGTGGGTTCCCGTTAGAGGCATGCCCTCCCACCCCGCTTTAGTAGGCACCTGCTTCACATTCATCAGTTTCAACATAGTAGCATCCAGCTTGGGTTCTTTGGAGACGTTTTGTCCCACCCCAGACTATGTAGGCACCTACTACTTCATCAACAATCAACATCATGGTTATGGGTCAACCACACAAAATCCTTGTCATTGAAGTCCATTTGTTAGGCCGCACATGATTAGTATCATGGTTGGTCACAAGCATTACAAGGTTTCTTTATCATCGGATCTTTGTTTTTCATGGTTATGGGTCATCCACAAACCCACACTTCATCGAAGTACATTTTTTTAGGCCGAACACTGTTAGTATCACAATTGGTCACAAGCATTACAAGGTATCTCTACCCTTAGATCTTCGTTCCTCATGGTTATGGGTCATCCACAAACCTACACTACATCGAAGTCCATTTTCTCGGTTGCACACTGTTAGTATCACAGTTGGTCACAAGCATTATAGGGTATCTCTATCCTCGGATCTTCGTTTATCATGGTTATGGGTTAACCACATAAAACTCTTCACTTCATTGGCTCTTCATATTCAACAAAGGCTTTGTAGGAGGGAAGTTCACGCAATGAGGACCATTGCTTCTTAAGGAGGGAGGAATGATCCGAATGAAAAATGGCATCAACCCATGGTATTCATCCACCCATGTTATTCATCCACCCTTGGAATTTACCCATGTTATTGTAAGTGGCATCCACCCATGGTATTTATTCACCCATGGTATTGTAAGTGGAATCCACCCATAGTATTTTCCCATGGTATTGTGACATTCACCCATGGTATTTACCTGTGGTATTGTAACCGAAAAAGGCTATAAGTAACAAGTCGCATTTTGTAAAAGGACAGATTGTCCAACACAATGTAGCCTTTTATAACTATTTTAATAAAAAAATTCTTTTTGGTTTTGTTTATTGAGCATTCTCCTCTTTTTCTTATGGCAATTCAATTTTCAGATCTTGGGGGCCTCCCCCCCACAAGATCCATTTCAATCTTTTAGATCTTGGGGGCCTCCCCCCCAAGATCCGGATCATGTAGGTTTGTCTACTACGACTTCAGTAGAAGAAGTTGTTGAATATTTCAATTGGATCTCAAATCTATGTACCTCAGGAAGTCTAATTCTACCTGAAAATGATGGAATATGAGTTTCAGTGGACGGCGCGACACTACAAGGTCTTGGTGGGGTGAGTGGTGATGCCGGAATTGAACTCCTATCTCTACTTATAAACCTACCCCTCAAATCTCTTTCCCTATGCATAAATATATTTTTTTCATTTTATTTAATTTTTTATTTTTAAATTAAAAAATCCTAAAAAAAATCCTATATACACTTCCCCGGCAATGACGCCAAAATGTTTGGTAATTTAATTGAGCTTAAATTACTTCATAAATTATCGACTAGGGCTTGTAAATTGATGAAGTGTATGTGCACAATTTGTGCCAGGATTCTTTATTATGTGAGTAATTTTTAAATTGAATTAGGATGTTTTCATGTACATGTTTTACCTAAGAATCACTTAAAATAAAAATATTTTCACTCTTGCAGGAAAGGAAAGTGTCACATTGATAGAAATAAATCTAAACTGAAGTACAGAAGTAAATATCAAAATCAAATCTAAATCCTCTTCACACTTGTAGAAAATAAAGCTAATCTTAAATTGAAGAAATAAATATCACACTAGCAAAATTAAAATCTTCTTCATGCTATCATAAATCAAACCTTGAACTAATTACAAATTCCAAATCAAATGATCAATTTACATGTGCATAATAAATCCCTTTGATTATTTTCTTCACCATTCACACAATGCGATCTAGATTTATGAAAGAAACATTATACAACAAATTCTATTATAAAATCTATATTAAATTCTATCTTGATTGTCACTAACGCTTCTCAAAATCATATCCATTGTGATAAATTAATCCTATGAAATAGAAAACTTAAATAAAAATGAAGCCTTACAGCTCCTAGGGGGGCCTCCCGTGAGTGTAGGTATGCAAAGATCAACAAAGGTTAACCACACATTTGTACGCACAACACAGTGGAATCAAGAGCTTAATTAATCGATCGCAAAGATTTTAAAAAATAATATCCAGTCACACTGTCATCGTGTCGAAAGGTAGGTTTTATAACCTCCTTCTTTAAACTATTTGGAGATTTCTAAGCCTATCCTTCTCAAATGATCATCTTAAAATAACAATACTTAAATGGGATAATGATTCTTCATGACTTGCTATCTTAGAAGCAAATCATGAGGCAAAATATCAGCTTCAATCCACGATCTTCTCACTCGCCTGGTTTGTCTTTGGTCTATTTCGCTGAGTCGACTTCCACGTTGACCAACTCATACAACGTCCATATCACTTTTTCAGATCAAAGGAATAGGTGGATATCATTGTGCTAGTTGCCAACTACCTATTCATATGCTTTGTTCCTCAACTAATGTTTCAGAACATGTAGATTCTTCAAGTAGGCTGCAAAATTGATTGTTAGCTGCATAATTGATGCAATTCGGTAACTTGTGCAAATGTTAAATCAAATAATAAATAAAATATGAAACTATGAATAAAAGATGACTAAATACCTGTTTTTTCCAATAACCTTGCAAGTTGACACTTAATTGGAATTATTATGGTAAAAAAGGAAGAGAATGGAGTTTAAGGAAGGTGTCAAAAAGGAACAATTTTGGTCTTCAACAATAACATATCTAACAAACCTGAACATTTAATCACTAGTAAATAGGAAAATGAATGTCCAAGTTTTAAGAAGACTCACAATATGTAAAAGCATAGATACTGATTGTTTAACTGTCAACTTAATTTATTTATTTTTGGGTTTGTTCAAGAAATTTCTTTAACTTCACCTGGATGTAAGCTTTCATAGGCGTAGCTGTAATTTTCTATTTGACACGTTGACTAAATATCTCCTTCTTAATTTCCCTGGCTTCTTCTTGTAATTTTGCAGCTAGAGAAGAGTTTTGTTTATTAACATTAACAAAATTAATTAGTCGTTCGCTAATTTCCTATGTACTAAAATCAACTATATTATAAAATTCAGTTACCTTTGATTGTTTTAACTTATCTAATTCAACCATCAATGTTTCTCTTGAAATTAATCCTGTCACATGTGATATAGGGAATATTCAAATCTTGCACAATTTGTACGACCTTGACGTAGGCTTTTCCTCTTCGAATATCTATGTTTTCACATTCAGAAATAATGTTCTCTAGTCTTCTAATTCTCTGAGACCATGCAACTTCGATCTACTTCATCTAATTAAAATTTGGTAGTTCTTGCCCATTTTTTTCTAGTTTAGAAAGTAAATCAAGTATCTGGCTAAAAGAAGATAAGTCATTGTTGATGAAATACCAGTCTCCTTCGAGATCACATTCAATGCAGTCGACAAATGACTTTGTTCTTTGTACTAAATGCTCCAAATTGAAATTTGTTTGTCATGCATGTTCAATGATTTGCAATCTTTTACATATTACTAATAAAATATGTTTTCACTGCATTAAGGATATTGGTAGGATTAACAAATCTAAGGATATTGGTAGGATTAACAAATCTATGTGATGTGTCGGGAGTAGAAATTTCAAATGGTGTTGTCCATATTTCCAATGGAGTCATCAACAAAGCACCCAGATTTAAAGCATCTTCTAGGTCCTTTATTCTTGTTTTTAGTCTCAATTTTTTTGCTTCCTATTGTCTAACAGGTTGTGTAAGTACGTCACTACTAGATTGATGCAGTTTCAAGATTGATGTGGTTCCAACTCTAGATAGATCAACATGCATTTCTATTTAATCAAAAAACTTTTTATTACGAATATTTGCTTTCTCAATCTTCAATTTTTTACTACTTTTCAATTTGCAATGTGAGAAAACGGTCATCAAAAGTAATCAATTCTTCAAGAATTTCCCACATTGTTTTATGATATTCTATAAAACAAGCACTAACTCAATTAGGTAGCACAATGTTGTTAACTTCTACGTCTATATCTCCTTCAACTCTTCCTGTTTCCATAGGACATATAGATTTGGTTGATTCACCAGTATACGTTCTTTCTCAAATGAATCTTCGATCAGACTCTTTTTTCATATTTTCTACTTGATAGCCTACTGTGAACCAGTTTTGTATTTGCAATATATTTTCTCTTCCTTTTTTTTCACTCAAGGATTAAATTGCATCAATATCATTTGTGCAACATGTAGATTTCTCTGCAGAAGTACTGCTACTTGATTCTTTGATAATTTCTTCAACATCCTTGACTATCCCTTGATTTTTTGTTGATGCATTTTGACTTTCCTCACTTTGCTCTCTAACTTGTGGAAACAAGTTCCCATACCCAATAGTTTCCAAGTGTGCACCAAATAGACCCTCCTTATCAAAGGCTTTAATGGCTTCAACTTTACTCAAAAGGATGCAAAGTCTTTGCGAGCTCTGTAATATGAGCCTTTTTCTTCATTGTGATTTCTCCAATAGTAAACAACAAAGAAATGAATTGTCTTTGTCTTTTTGCTTTCAAATATAATCAACCAACCACAATATTTCCTACAGAATTTAGCAATAAAATACCTATCTATAACAAATTTTGGCAACAACAATGACTTACCTTGAAATCCATAAATTTGAATTAGCATATTACTTTCTCTTTCTTCATGCATACCTTTTCCCCATAGGAAAACTTGCACCTGTGAAGATATTTTATGAGGCTCTTGTCTGGTTATCATGCAATTAACATGCTTTACAAAGACATCTTGAATTAGGAATTTTTTTAAAGAAGCATTATGCTTCCATAGTATAATATACTAGAACTGCATTAGTTCTTGATTCACATTGAATTTAGGATTATACAACAAACCACGAAAGACATGGCTGGAAACCAAAGATGTTATGAGATACACCATCATGAAGAACCTATTGGTCTTGGATAAATTGACTAACTAAAAAGCTAATTCATTAGAAACGATATTAGCCTAGTGGAATATATAATATTTTTTGTATGTATGATAAAGCATATAGAGAATGAATTTTAGAACATTTGTTGTAGTTTCTCGGCCCATGACGTGCACACAAAGTCAACAAAAGTCCCTAAATGGTTGTTTAAAAAAAGAAATATCTAGTACAAAAATATGGCAAGGAACTTGGCAACTTGGTGAAAAGAAATCTCCAACAATGTTAGTCTCACCTACTTCTGATGTTGGGAAAATATTTGATTTCGATAATTTCAAGCACATATTAAGTCCTGGTAACTTGAATATCCATTTGAAAGCCTTTGGATTAAGAGGAATTCTTTTTGTTAGTAGCACAATTGTTCTTGTTCTTGAATCAAAATTATTTGCACACAAATAAACAATTTCCCTGAAATAAAAAAACTCTTGGCATAGATGCAACATTTGCCAATTCGCTAGTCCAATTCTTGTTTTTGTTCTTCTCTTCCATTGGTAGATTCAAATAATGCTTATATGCAGTCAACTAGTGAAAGCTATCATCAATACGAGAAAGGAATTTAATCATATTAGTGCAAATAAATTCTATGCTTCCTCTGTTAGCCATGTTCATTTTGTACTTGAAAACACTTTTTCAATCAATAACCCTCTCAATGTCGGTTAACTGCACAATTTTTTGGTTATGTATATAATCACTAGTTGTTACTATTGCAAGCGCAAAATTAGATCTTACTATTGCAAGTGTGAAATCTGTTATACAAGACATTTCTCAATAAATAACAATTGAAGATACCAAAGCCAACATTTATGGAAACTAGTGCAAATAAATCTCGAAATTCTAAAATCATCTCGCCCATTTATTACACATCTTTCTTTTGCGTTACTATGAATTAATTATGATAATGGCAATTAGCTTATAGACATCCGATAATAATTCTCACTGCAAAATATGTGCTTAGTTATCCCTATTACGAATCAATTTGGTTGCATGGATTTTCCCCACTACTCTATCATTGTCGACTTTGATTTACGAATAACCTAACAAATCAATTTGAAAAAGTTCAGAGACACATGCAGCATTGGCCAATCATTGCAAATTGCTTCGCTCTCTTATTTGTTAACCATATATCATTTTTTCTTGTAAACACATAATATATTCGATAGATAAAGTTTAGCTCAAAAATTAATCGCATTTAAAAAAAGTTCATGAACGTACCAAAAAAGTGTCATGCAAGATGGAAATATGTAAAGAAAATGTGTGAAGCAACGAGCATGTATGAGGAAAGGAACATGAAAAAAAGCAACAACACTTCCACACATTCGCACATTTCGCACAACACTTGTGCATCTTTCATATCTTATGCAATTATGCAATCAATAATTATCTTAAGTTATCATAATACAATTAACAAATCTGAACTATCAAATATTGAAAAAAAAAAATACTTAAAGATTTAAGAATACCCAACCTTGATATATACGATTCTTTTAATCTATGGTCGTTATCGCCTTGGAACGGTTAAAATAATACTTATCCATTTTGGACTTTGCATGAGAATGAACAAACAAATGTGCCATTACAACTTATATGGAATAGCTAAGATTTACAAAAAATTGTTGTATTACATTTATAATTGTCAGTGAACTTTACTGCTTCAAAACAAAAAATGCATAGCTTATGCAAGGTTAGAATCACACAAAGTGTAGTGAAGCATGAATTGCATCATGATCACTCCAATATGAATTTGAAATATGAACATCGCATTATTGAAGAGAAACTTTTGTCCAAATGTGATCAATAATTGTCTTATTGTCGGAAATGAAATTTCTTGTTACTTCTTGTAATTGTTCACACTGCATGTATTATAATAGTTGTTTACTTTGTTTTCTATTTGAATTGATGTCAATATTAAAATCTCTAATAAGTATAAAAATGTAATCACTGGGCATGAATTGTTGCCTTGTTATTGTTGTCACTTCAATGATTACTGAAATAGATATAAATGGCACAACATATACATTTATTATGCATATTCAGTATTGAAATATACTTATGACAAAACAAGTTCAATTCTGTTATTGAAAACTCTTTTCGTTGATATGATTTCTATGTTTTCTTGTATGCAAGTACTCCATGAAGACAATTTGATATGTTGAAATTGAATTTGTGAAATTCAGTATTTGACGACGAAAATTTTAGATGTGTTTCCTAGATACAAAGAATCATAGCATTCATTAGGTATTCATCACACACAATGTCATTCACATGAGCATGTATACTTTGTGTATTCAAAATTTCAATTGTTAAAGTACTTGCACTTGCTATCGGCTTCTCTATGTATCTTGATTTCTATGATGCTTCATTTCTTCTAATATTTTCTTATTCACACAAAAGTTCTTTTGTGTTGGTTTCTGAAGAAGATACAATGATGGCATGGTTGTAAGATGTTACAATGTTGTGCAAACTAGTCCATGTGTCGATATTCCACTCGGATCAAATGTAAGTCCATTCAACATTAAACCTTGTGATCGATGAATTGTTCTAGCACAAGCTAGTTGTATAGGAAATTCTTTATGCACTATAGTTCTAAATCTATTGCCATGACATGTCAATGGTTTTGGAACACATAATATTGGATTCCAATTTAGTGAAATGTTTTCATCATATAGTTCATGCTAATACTTGTTTCTTTGCAATTTACCAAATTCTGGGTTTATAAAGTCTATCCATAACACATCAACATTATGATATTTTTCGTATATTTTTTTTCATATTCCATTCGCACCATTAATAAGGCCATATTCTGTATTAGAGTTCCCTACATATAGCTCAACGGTAACATTGCATTTGATAAGGATTCTTAATGGTAATCTCACTTTTTTCTCATATGCTACATTGTCTATTTCCTTGCCATGATATTCCTCAATCACATCAAGAACTATTAGCTCTTCATTTACATGTGACAACATTTTTTTGTTATGATTCTATACATCCATGTTCTTGTAAAATATATATGAAAACAATGGATCTAATGGAGTAGGTTTATAGCAATTATCGTTTATATATTTTATGTCTTCATCAGATTATTGATTGACTCGCATTCTGTTAAGGACTTCAAAAGAATTGTTATATTTTTGATGCATTATGGTGTGCAATTCATAGGATTTCACTTTTTCCTTTGAGAAATAGTATACTATCTTTCCCCTACTAAAATTGGTTTCTCAAAAATTAAAGAATATTTGATTGGTTGCGCTTGGAACAAGTCATCTGAAAATATTACATCAATATTTCCAAAAGAAGCCAATAGAGTATGCATTATTTCCCATAAAACGTTTTTCAATTTGGTATAATAATGTTGAACCTATCAAAGACACCTCATCAATAATCATAAGAAGAATTCATTCACAATGTTTGGTCAATGTGTCTAATTTTTCACCTTTAAGAAAAATATATTTTGATTTGTTAAATGGTAAATGGAATGCAAAATGCAACATTATACCACTTGCATTGAACACTACCTTCCATAGATATGTTTTTATGGTTCCTTTTACTTGAGTTTGGTCATATCCGAATATGTTGTTGTACAAGAGAATTAGAGATTGGAATATTGTTATAGCTAAAAATGTTTTTCCAACACCCGCACCACCTGTTACAAGTACATAATGGTTGATCTGAATTTTTTTTCATAGTCACTATTTTTGCCTGTTCTAGGTTGAGAAATCTCATGATTTTATAGAAATATGTTTCTTCTAGTACTTGTGGTTGTTTTACAAATTGGTAAGGTCTCTCAACAATTTATTTTTCATTTCTGGCCTTTTGCAAATTTTGAAAATTTGATTCGATATTGTATTCTTGATGATGTTTTTCATTATCTATTTCTTCATATGTAAGTACATCACTTTTAAACAATTCACTCTCTTTGTTTTCAAGCTTAGTTGCTATGCTATCAATATCATTCCATGTTGTCATTGTTTCGCTCGTGAATTTTCGTTCATTTCATTTTATTATTTTTTCAAATAATAAATATGCATTTTCCCAAGTGGAATATTGTTCCTTAAAACTGTTCTCGTCAGCACGATATGGGACATACAACATTAAACGTTCTCTGTAATAGTTATCAAGATCATTATGTTTATTATAATTTTCGTATCTTATAGCGCATGGTCTCTCAATTCCTCCTCTTTTCCTGCCTTGTAGTGTATAACACGATGCAAATTCCGCTAAGCATACATGTTTAATGTTTTCTGGTTGTTGCACATAACGGTCGATAATTGATAAACATGCTATGTTTTCTGAATCATCTGGTTCATGCTCCAACTCTCTTGGTTTCTTTAGTAAAAATGTTTGATCATCTATTGCTAAAGTATTAATAAATATACATTTTCTTGAACTAGTATTCAACAACATTGACAACACTATATATACAACTTGTTGTGCAGACATTTGTTGTAAGTTCAATAAATCTTTTCCAAGTCTTGCAATTGTTTCTATGATATCACCATCATTTTTTTGACATTCACTTCATACATGTTTAAACATTGATTTCATTGTTTTATCTAACTTTTTCATATATGAACTACAATAAGTAGTTGTAGCATATGAGTCAAGTACAAATTGGGAATTTTCACCCCATATTAATGGAATATGTCGAGCAAAGATATTAGTCCATATGTCTATTGGTTCTCTCTTCAATAGAATTGTTCTTCATTTCAGAGTACATTGAATTGCATGGATATAATCAGATTCACTTATACCTATTTTTTCAAGAAAACTATAAAATGTATGTCTCATCATGTTCCATATTTTCTAGTGCATCAAATATTGTTCTTGCATTCGCTTTTGTTTTTGCATTGTTGAATTCCATAGGCTCAAGTATTTGCATCTTTCACATTGGTGGAATTGGAAAATTGAACTTGCAATGCATTTGTTTTCCTTTCCTACAAGTGTTTGTATGACGATGACATTGAATAACTTTGAAATTTGCAGGGAGTTTAGTTGAATCATGACACAAGTACTTATCAACGAAACTTTCAATTTCAATATTCATACTTGTTCCATAGATAGGAGCATTTTATATCCAAAGCAATCCATGTTCATGTTGGCTTCCACGATTTTGGAATTATGTTACAAAGAAATAATCAACGATGTCACCAAAGTCCTTGGAATCATGTAAAATTAATTGGCATAGAGCATTCATTCTACTTCTGTAATCGTACACAAGTAACAAGGTCATTTATTATCAATGTATCAATATCATCTTCCTCTACTTTGTTTTGAGTCAACGATTTTTTTCTCTAGATGTATTTGTTACAAAGCCTTTACTAAAGGCTCACATATATGTTCAACATTGCTAAACAAAACAAAGAAAGTTGGTGAACCTAATTGTTGGATCATTGCATATAATTTCTTGCACAAATGCAAAAAATAGTCTGGGGATGTTTGTATCCGTCTAAGATCCATATATGTAATGTTCAATGTCAAAATGCGCTTTGAAAATGCCTTTGTTTTAACGTCTCTAGCTATTAGTTTTTTGCCTTTTAACTTTCCTTTTCTTATACGAATCCAAATACAATTGAATACTTGAATGAGGATAATTCACATTATTTTGTAAAACAAATTTGTTATATGTGATACACAAATAATGATCTTGATGCAAAAATTCCCATCAAGCAATATCGTGATATGTAAAGTTCTTGTGACATTATCTGATCAATTTTTCCATAAAACAATGTGGGAAAGCTCATATCTTTCGAAAACCTATTGTTGAGCCCCAAACTTGCATCTTTCCTATACACTTTCCTAGACTCTTTCCATTTACCTGGACCTCCTAATCTATCAACATCATTGCATATTGAGATTAAAAGAGCACATAAAGTGGTTTTCTAACTATGTTCTGTGTTTGCTGTTTGAACTAGATTTTTGCTCATAAGCTGCGGAATCTTGTCACTTTCCGCAACCAGTTCAAATTTCCGCAGCATTTTTGTTAAAGTCTATATTGCAGGTGTCTTCAGGCAAATCGAGCCACATGGGCAAGTTGAAAATGACGTGGACATGGACCGAGTCCTATTGGCTCAGTCGAATTCATCAAAGAAGGTCGTGATCAAAGGTTGTCAAGCGGTGGTCAAATATAGGAGTCCTATAGCAACAGGACTCTGTTTCTAAGCACGTGAAGACTTGCGTGGTCATTCCTAGATCTCTGGGGACATATCAACACATGGGGACTGCTCCATAAGGCGAATACAACAACCACCCTTAATAGATTTAATCATCATGGCAGCCATGATGCTAGATCCATGGACATTGTCGTTCATGTGTCCTCTGTCAGCACAGTTTTTAGGAAATCAATTATGTAGCCTTCTGTTATAAATAATGCATTTCCATACGCATAAGAGGGAGTCTTTTGAATGTATTGTTGACTGTTAACAAGCCCACTGTGCCGTGACATTGTTTCGTTGTTATGACTGCGTTCTGAATATATGAGAAGACTCTGTTTCTGTGCATAATTCATGGTTGATAGCTGTTGCCCGAGGTTGTGCAGAGGGCCCTTGCACACACCGAGGTTTTGTTTATTGCTGTATAGTTTCACATTGTGTTTCTTTACGTTCATTATGCCATAATTATTCACTTGTATATATTGCATTTCTTATGTTATTAACGTTTTATTTTTGTCCATAATTTTACATGCTTTACATTGCTGTTAACGCTGATCAATGTATTTGTTCCAGATTACAATAGGCAGCCCCGAAATTTGCATATAGTTTTCAAAATGACTAATGACATGGAATCAGTCTTGTCTTTCTGCTGACTTACTTTTCCTAGCTTTTAATTTCAGTTCTGTTTTGTTTATTTCAAGATTGTTCATTGGCTTTATTAGTTAGATTAGATATTAAATTGCTCATGTCATTATCAGTTACCTCCGAAAGCCATAGATAGACTAATGGTGAGGGATTGAAGTATGAGTGCGTAATTTGATATTAGTTTATTTCTCTGCAAATTAGATATTAAATTGCTCATGTCATTATCATTTACCTCTGAAAGCCATAGCGAGACTAATGGTGAGGGATTTAAGTATGAGTGTGTAATTTGATATTAGTTTATTTTTCTGCAAATTAGATATTAAATTTCTCATGTCATTATCAGTTACCTTCGAAAGCCATAGCGAGACTAATGGTGAGGGATTGAAGTATGAGTGTGTAATTTGATATTAGTTTATTTTTCTGCAAATTAGATATCAGATTGTTCAGGTTGTTGATGATTACCTCCGAAAGCCATTGCGAGACTAACTGGCAAGGGGTCAGAATATGAACTGATATAATTTGATTTTAGCTTTACTTTACTTGCAATTTTTGGATTTCTTTGAGTACAGTAGCTTAATTCATTTCTTTTGTATTTAGATAGCAGTAGGGATAATGGTTTCATGATCAATAGTTCACTGTTTGTTTGATTAGAATAGTGACACATTTTCATTTTCTTTTAGGAATTAATTTCATCATTGTATGTTTTAAAACCCTTTTGAAGTTTGAAGTTTTGGAAATCATTATAAAGGACATCATTGCTTTGAACATTTATATCCATAATTGTCTTTTAGAATTTCCATCTCACATTAGGAAATCAATGAAGATAAACCCAACAACAAAATAAAAAACCAAAAATGACAAAAAGTAAGAAATAGGTTATCTTGCACATATAGTGCGCCACACTTCAACAGTTTACGACTCCTGGATTGAAAATTAATATAGCAATTTAGGACACTCTAAATTGACCAAACATTTTGGTGCCGTTGCCAGGGAAGTGTAACTAGGTAGCCAATTTCTTAATTTTTTTTTTTTCAAAGAAGGGAAAAATTGATAACTTCTCCAAGTATGCTCTCCTCTTGCACCTAGTGTGATCTGGAGGATCAGAAAAGAGAGTTATCAGTTCAATAGTTTCTTGAGTATGCTCTCTTCTTGCACCTAGTGTTATCTGGAAGATCAGAAAGAGAATTATTAGCCCGACTTGAAGATAAAAAATAAAAAAATGACATGCATAGAGCAAGAGATTCTAGGGGAAGGTTTATAGCTAGGGCCAAGAGTTCGATTTTTACAACTCCACCTACTTCAAGGAATAGACAAGATACACCATCATCATCTCCAACTCACACTCCCAGCCTTAGGATTCCTGGAATTCAAGGGGCAACAGCTGAATTAGGAGACTCTCCCACACTATCCATCAAATCTGACCTAGGGAAAGAACCTTTCTTCACTTTTACAGGGAAACATATTGTAATCAAAGAAGTAGAATCACCTGAGGAAGAAGAGGGAGAAATTCCTCCTCGTTCGCCATTAATAGAAGAACCAAAGGACTTTGAAATATCTGAGGAATCTATCATGACAAAGGAAGTAGTAAACGGATTTGGAGGAGGAGGAAACAATGGAGGAGGTAGAGGCAACAATGGGGGAAATAGGGATGGAGATAACTCATTTGGATTTCCTATAGTTGATGAGGAATCTCATACAACAATGAAAAACATCTCACCATCTGTCCTCCCAAACTTTTATGGGTTGCGAAGTGAGGATCCTGAAACATTTCTATTTGAGTTTGAAGTCGTGTGCCAAAATTATGACTATATGGAAGACTCTCAAAAACTCAAATTGTTTCCTTCAACATTGAAAGGAGCTGCTTTGAAATGGTTCATGGGATTAGTCACTCAATCTATTAGGACTTGGAATGATATGAAACAAACATTTTTGGATAGATACCTGGACTATTGCATGCCCACCAACCATAAGGATGAGGTATTCAAAATGGTGCAAAAAGAAGATGAAAACTTGGAGGATTTACTTGAAAGATTTCAATACAACTTAAACAGAGAAAAAATGAGTAACTTAGATGAGGAGACCTTGAAAGCCCTTCTATTAAAAGCCATTAGAGGTGAATGGATAGATATTTTAAACATGATGGGAAAGGGAGATATTTCTCAACTTCCACTCTATGACATAACAGAACTATGTGTCCATCTCTCGAGGGGAAAATCTAAAACTGGAAAAGGGCCTAGAGATCCTTTGTTATTAGAGCAAACAAATCTGCAATTGGATCAGTAAGTAGGGCAGAGATTGGAAATATGTTTGATGAGTTCAAAAATGATATTTTAGGGAGCCTTAGTGAACAACTAGACACCCTTAAAATACAAAACAAGCAGAAAGTAGAAGCTGAAGCTTGGCCATCTTTTGTCCAAAATGTAGGAAGAAACATGCTCTAAGGGAATGCCCCTTGGATGCAAAAGTTGTAGAAACATGTATGATTTTCTCAGAAAGCCATGAGACCAATGATTGTCCTTCAATTCCTGGGCTCAAAGCTTCCTTTCAAGAAGACCCAAATTCAGTGGAATCTCTTTGTTTTGTTTCAAGGAGACCTTGGCAGGGGCAACAAAATCAAGGGTTTAATAACCCTATGAACTTTCAACCCCCACCAAATTGGAATCCTTGGTAACAACCTTGGTCCCAACCTCAAAATCCATATCAATCATGGGTACAAGGTATGCAAAATCCTTATGGGAGATTTATCAATATCCTCCATCTTTTCAAAATCAACAAGCTCCACAACTTCCAAATCAAAATCCACAACTTTCATTGCCATTTCCACAACAACAACCTTCTCAACAAAATCCAAATTCTCAACTCTTGCTTCCATTCCAACAAAATACAAATCAACTACCATCCCAGCCATTGCCAAATCCTAATAATAAAAATCATCAGAATGCTTACATGGTGGAAAGACAACAATTTCTTACCTATATGATTGTTCCTCTTAATGATGTACAACTCAGATCTGGTAGAGTTTTAGAAAAACCTTCTATAGATGCTCAAAAGCAAAGTACTTCTGAGGAAGATTCTCTTAAATCCAATAAAGGTTCCGAAGCATCTCTTCAAAACCCAAACACTGAAAAAGAAAAAGAAAATGAGTCAACCCCTACAACTCCTATAGTTGAGCAACCTGCATCTTCATCCACACCTCCTTTCCCTGAAAGATTACAAATTGACAAAGGGGTGGAAAAACAAATCTTGTTGCCTGACTATGATTTCCTAGATGAATTAAAGAATGTCTGTATCAAGATTCCCTTGCTACAAGCCATTAGAGAGATTCCTATTCTAGAAAAAACAATAAAGGAGTTGAGTCTTAAAAGACCAGGAAGGAAACCAAGAGATACAAGAAGAATTCAAGTGGTAGGAAAAATTGCAGATATCATGATGGGAAAAATTACCATGCAGAAGTATGTAGATCCCGGTAGTCCAATTGTCAAGACACATATAAATGGGATAGAAATTCCAAACACTTTGATTGACTTAGGGGCTGCTATCAACATTATGAATAGACAGACCATGGAACATCTTAAACTTCCTAATCTTGTTTTTACACCTGCCTTACTGCAACTTGCAGATAGATCAATAATCAAACCAGATGGTGTATTAGAAAATATTTCAGTCTCCCTAGATTCTTAGGAATATCCAGTAGATTTCATGATTTTGACTCCCAAGAGTAATTTAGGAGGGCACCCACTCATCTTAGGAAGACCTTGGCTAGCCACAACTAATGCTTTCATTAGTTGTAGATCTGGAGATATGTACATTTCTGATGGTAATTCGACAAAGAAGTTCAATTTGTATCCTCCAGCAAAAGCAATTACAGAAGTAGGAGATAATGAATGGGTCGATGATGAGGACACTATACAACTTGTCTTTACCATTTCCGAAATTAGTGAAGATAGTCAAATTCTGAACACATTAGAAAATTTTGAAACATCTTCAGAATATGACCACACACAATTCCAGTTAGATTCTGACATTGAGTATCTATCATCAATACAAATGTCTCTTTACTCTATGGAAGAGTTTGGTAGTTCTACCATTGAGATTTTTCCAGGTAAAACATTCAATATCAACAAAAACTTGGAAAAATCACAACAGGGAGAGCTAACCAAAATCTTGCAAAGACATTCTACTGCATTTGCATGGGAGTATACTGATATGAAAGGTATTGACCCTAAGACTTGCATTCATCACATCTACATTGAGGAAAACAGTAGACCAATCAGACAACCTCAAAGAAGGATGAATCCAAACCTGAGGGAGATAGTGAAAGAAGAGCTCCAAAAACTACTCAATGTAAACTTCATTTATCCAATTTCAGAAAGCCGATGGGTTTTTCCTTTGGTTATAGTACCTAAAAAGAATGGTAAATGGAGGGTATGCATTGATTATAGGGAATTGAATAAAGCAACTTTGAAGGATCACTTTCCTTTGCCCTTTATCGATCAAGTATTAGATACACTAGCAGGCAAAAAGTATTTTTCATTTTTGGATGGTTTTAGTGGCTATAATCAAATTCAGGTAGCACCTGAAGATCAAGATAAGACCACATTTACCTGTCCATGGGGAACTTTTGCTTATTGAGTGCTTCCTTTTGGATTATGTAATGCACCTCCAACATTCCAAAGAGCAGTACTAGGAATCTTTTCTGATCTAATCCATGATTGTGTAGAGGTTTATATGGATGATTTTACAGTTCATGGTAATTCGTTTGAAGAGGCATTAGAGAATTTGGAAAAAGTCCTTATAAGATGTAAAGAAAAAAACCTTTCATTAAGTCATGAAAAATGATTTATGATGTTTACTGAAGGTATTGTTTTGGGACATCACATTTCAGGGGATGGGATAAAGTCGATAGATCAAAAGTTGAAGTCATCTCCAAGTTGCCTATTCCAAATTGTCAAAAAGATGTTAGAAGTTTTCTGGGATTTACTGGGTAGTATAGAAGATTTATAGAGAACTTCACTAAAATAGCATCTCCACTCTTCAAATTGCTTACAAAAGACTGTGAATTCAAATGGGATCCTAATTGTCAATCAGCGTTTGAAACTTTTAAAACAAGAATATCTGAAGCACCCATCTTGAGAGGACCAAATTGGAAACTTCCTTTCCATATTTCTACACATGCTTCAGATACAGCTCTAGGAGCTGTGTTGGGACAAAAAGATCTAGTTCCTTATGCCATTTACAATACCAGTAAAAATTTGACTCCCACTGAGTTGAACTATACTATAATTGAAAAAGAGTTCTTAGCTGTTGTTCATGCAATCAATAAGTTTAAACATTATCTAATAGGCTATGAAACTTTTATCCATACTGATCATTTTGCGATTAGATATCTAATGAATACATCTATTACTAATGGAAGAGTTACAAGGTGGCTCTTACTTTTACAAGAATTCAATATTACTGTGTTGGATAGACCAGGGAAACAAAATACAGTAGCTGATTTCTTGTCTAGGATCCAGAATACTAAAGAAGATTCTCCTGTAGAGGATAAGTTTCCGGATGAATATTTATTTGCAGTAACTACTAAGACCCCTTGGTATGTAGATATTGCTAACTATTTGGTTACAGGGAAACTACCTCCACATCTATTTCCTAGTGAAAGAAGAAAGATTATTCAGGAGAGTTCAAAATATTCATGGATTTCTAACGAATTGTTTAAAACAGGGCCAGATCTTGTGATCAGAAGATGTGTTAGGGAAGATGAAATGCCTGACATCCTCAAGGCATGTCATGATGAACCATGCGGCGGACACTTTGCTGACAAAAGGACAGCCTATAAAATCCTCTCTTTAGGATATCATTGGCCTTCCCTCTTCAAAGATGCAAAAGAATATGTCAAAAGGTGTGACAGCTGCCAAAGAGTAGGGAAACCAACCCTTTCAAATGAAATGCCATTGCAACCACAGGTACTCATCGAACCCTTTGAAAAATGGGCTTTAGATTTCATTGGACCTATTAATCCACCATCTGAAAAAAAGAACTATATATTGGTATGTACTGATTATGTCACTAAATGGGTAGAAGCCAAAGCATTATTTTCTGCTACTGAAAATTCAGTTGTTAATTTTCTTTATGAGGATATAGAGATAGTGATAGATTAGGGAAGCCAATTCACATCCAACCTGGTGGAGAAGCTGATGGAAGAATACAAAATCAAGCACAAAAAATCTACTCCTTACCATCCGCAAGCAAATGGCCAAGTGGAGTCTACAAACAAAGTTATTGAAGGCATCATCACCAAAACTGTTTATCTACACAGAAGAGATTGGGCAGAAAGGCTTCCTGAAGCCTTATGGGCCTACAGAACTACATGGAGGAATAAAACAGGACATTCTCCCTATCAAATTGTTTATGGGAAAGAAGTCCTACTCCCCATTGAGTTTCAAGTCAAAACTTTCAAGATGGCAGTTCAGTTGGGGATGGATCTATCAGAAGCCCAAAAGCATAGAATGGAGCAGTTGAATGAGCTAGATGAGATCAGACAAGAAGCAATCCTAAGAACTGATCTAGTTCAGTATCAAAGAGCTAAGTGGCATGATAAATACATCAAAGAGAAAAAGTTTCAAGAGGGAGATTGGGCATTGCTATTTGATTCCAAGTTTAAAGACTTTAAAGGAAAATTTCAAACTCATTGGCTTGGGCCATATGAGATTGACAAAATCTTTAGCAATGGAGCAGTAAGAATCAAGACCATTGATGAATATCAAACTCCTCTTATTGTGAATGGCCACAGATTAAAGGTCTATCATAAGCCTCTCTCAAAAGAGGAATTTTTCAAAATGTTTCAAGATAGTTCTGCAATAAGGCTGGTGAAGAAGAATCCTTCTTCTCCACCAGCCTAACTTTTGTTCCTTTCTGTTCTAAAAAAAAAAAAAAAAAAAAAATTGTATAAGCCTGAAAACCAATCACAGATTGGCAGTCTTATACAAAAAATACAGGGCGAAAATCAGAATCCTCTGACGCCCTATATTTTCCAAAAAAAAAATAAAAAAATTCTCTTTCCCATTTTCATTCCACTCCACTTCATTTTCATTTCACTCCATTTCATTTTCATTCCACTTTATTTCATCCACTTCATTTCATTATGCCAATAAAAGTTTTTATGACCATTTTCATTCATTCAGTCATCATTTATCCTTCTTCATTCATTCAAATGATTGCTGTGTCAAGTTTCTGCAGCTGAAACTAGTTTCCACAGCCAGAAGCAGTTTCCGCAGCTACCACTCTATTTTTCAAAAAATTGACAGTCAAGATGTTAGTTACATAATCATGAAATCAAATGCAGGTATGACCGAGGACATATTATGAAGACATGAGGCACCTAAAGGCATCAATAAGGAGCAGCTGATCAAGGGTTAATGGACAACAAATGGCAAAAATTCCAAGGTATGAGTAGAAATTTATTTCAAATAGCAATCAAAGCACATTTTTGCATAGTTATTAAACCATAAGCTCCACTATATGCAATGATTGGCATGATAGCCTCCATAACCATTCCACGACATTCCTCCACGAACCATGCATTTATTTTCCAAATGGTCTTATGATTACCCTTCGAATTTAATTTGTGTTGGCTGCATTTTAACACTCCACCTGTAATCATGAGGACGTGGTCGATTTGACTACGGCTCTTCTCAGCCGCACAAAATCCATAGCCGTTTCATCAATGTGTTTGCGTCTACTCTGCAGCCACCCAATTTAAAATTCTGCCGGATGTACTTTACTCTCCCTACTGTTCTATTGACATCACGGCTGCATTTCCACCTTGCTCACATAAGCCTTCACCCCAATTCACGAATTCACTTCCACTGCCTGTCCTCTATTTTTCGCTCACAGTCACTGGTTGTCTCCATAAACTCTGTTCACTCCTATAACCCAGCTGTCTCACTTCCGCTAAACCCTCTTCATGCAGACGAATTTTAAGAACAGAAGGAAGGATGGGTCTGTTGTTGAGGGCAGAACCGGAAGGGCCCAAGTTTTTGGAAGGATACCCGCAATTGAAAAACTTACTGAAGAAGGCCTCGGTGTCTACGTTTCATTCAAAAATTTAAGGGCTACAATAAGGAGATTACAAAGGCTTTTGCAAAGTATTTTGACGGACTGGAGGTGGAAATTGGGGACCTCAAGTTTACAGTCACCGAGGCATCCATAGCAGCTGCTACAGAACTTCCCGAGGAAGGTGAACGTTGGTTCAAGAACAAGAGCTTTGACGAGAAGGCTTGGAGAGTCATACTACGCAATCCAAGTATGGATGTAACTACATTCAAATGAGGAATTCATGTCCATGCTTTAAAAGAGGAGTGAGCCATCATATTGTTAATTATTCAAAAGTTCATTACTTGTGAGGGCCGTTTCGGGTCAATGTATATGTATCATACCCGGTTGTTGATGAAATTTTTAGAAAACCAAACCCTCAATCTACCCTTCTTTTTATTGCTGAGCTTGAAAAAGATGTGCACAACAGTCCAAAAGAATATAGAAGACATAGAACCCCATTTGTATCATCATGGGCTTGTGAAAATTCTAATTGAAGACTAATTGAAGAAAAATAGGGACACCTGGGAATGGTTTTTGGTGAGAAACTACTTTCAAGAGCCACCCGAGGTACCTGAGAGCAGTACAACAAGAAGGAGTAGGAGGAAGGAGACAAGTGTAAGAATTCAAGACCCTCCTATTAGCAAAACCAAAGAAGTTAATCAAGAAGAGAGGCTGGAAAGAACCAAGGATAGAAACCAAGGAAAAATGAAACATAGAAGCTGTATATCAAACTTCAGAGCCTTCTCAAAAAGAAGACCACCAAACATTGTCCAAAAGATTAGCTTATCTTCGAGAACAAATGGCTACAACCAAGAAGAAACGAAAAGGAAAGCAGAGTATGGAGGAAGATACTAGTCCACAGCATGTGAGACAGTAAAAACCAAAAGGCCCCAATTTATTGATTTGGGGGGGGAACCCCAGAAAAGCCTCCAGCAACCTATCCTGACCGTAGCCCACACCATACTTCCATTTCATAGCCAGATGTTGACATGAGTCCCTCTCGGTAAAATTTTGAAATCAGTCCCTCTTAACAGGATTTTGGGGTCAGCCCTAGGAAGACTACACCCGAGGTAGACTCGAATAAATAGGATATGTATGATTATATAGAATCCTTAGAAAAGATAGCTGTAGGTCCAAGCACGTCATCCACTCAGCCTCACACAGCATAAGCAGCTCTAGTCCAATAGTTGAAACAAGAAGTCTTTGAATTGGAGGTTTTAAACAGACCTATTAAACAAGAAAATGAAGCACTAAAGGAACAAAGCAGATTGGACAAGATCATTCATGACAACACTATGTTACATCTGGGATTGTGGCAGAAAAAGAATAGGAAATTGAAGAAGAAATGCAAGAGGTTGAGTACAACATTTTTCAACCTCAAATTTAGATGCTTGATGAGGAAGCCCAAGATGGTAGTAGTACCAAGGAAGAGGAGAAGAGGGCTGGATGTGCTGGCAGAGGTGTCAGAGCATATGGATTGAAGAAAGGATGGTCAAAATTTTGGTTGCATGGGGACATGCAACACCTTCACAGTTGGGGTATGTTGAGCCCCAAACTTGCATCTTTCCTATACACTTTCCTAGACTCTTTCCATTTACCTGGACCTCCTAAGCTATCAACATCATTGCATATTGAGTTTAAAAGAGCACATAAAGTGGTTTTCTAAGTATGTTCTATGTTTGCTATTTGAACTAGACTTTTGCTCATAAGCTGCGGAATCTTGTCACTTTCCGCAGCCAGTTCAACTTTCTGCAGCCTTTTTATTAAAGTCTATATTGCAGGTGTCTTCAGGCAAATCGAGCCACATGGGCAAGTTGAAAATGACGTGGACATGGACTGAGTCCTATTGGCTCAGTCGAATTCATCAAAGAAGGCCATGGTCAAAGGTGGTCAAGCGGTGGTCAAATATAGGAGTCCTATAGCAACAGGACTCCGTTTCTAAGCACCTGAAGACTTGCGTGGCCGTTCCTAGATCTCTGGGGACATATCAACACATGTCGACTGCTCCATAAGGCGAATCCAACAGCTACCCTTAATAGATTTAATCATCATGGCAGCCATGGTGCTAGATCCATGGACATTGTCGTTCACGTGTCCTCTGTCAGTGCTGCTTTTAGGAAATCAGATATGTAGCCTTCTGTTATAAATAATGCGTTTCCATACGCATAATAGGGAGTCTTTTGAATGTATTGTTGACTGTTAACGAGCCCACTGTGCCGTGACACTGTTTTGTTGTTATGACTGTGTTCTGAATATATGAGAAGACTCTGTTTCTGAGCATAATTCGTGGTTGATAGCTGTTGCTCGAGGTTGTGCAGAGGGCCCCTGCACACGCCGAGGTTTTGTTTATTTCTTTATAATTTCACGTTGTGTTTCTTTACGTTCATTATGCCATAATTATTCACTTGTATATATTGCATTTCTTATGTTATTAACGTTTTATTTTTGTCCATAATTTGACATGCTTTACATTGCTGTTAACGCTGATCAGTGTATTTGTTCCAGATTCCAGTAGGTAGCCCGGGCATTTGCATATAGTTTTCACAATGACTAATGACATGGAATCAGTCTTGTCTTTCTGCCGACTTACTTTTCCTAGCTTTTAATTTCAGTTCTGTTTTGTTTATTTCAAGATTGTTCATTGGTTTTATTAGTTAGATTAGATATTAAATTGCTCATGTCATTATCAGTTACCTCCGAAAGCCATAGCGAGACTAATGGTGAGGGCTTGAAGTATGAGTGTGTAATTTTATATTATTTTATTTCTCTGCAAATTAGATATTAAATTTCTCATGTCATTATCAGTTACCTCTGAAAGCCATAGCGAGACTAATGGTGAGGGATTGAAGTATGAGTGTGTAATTTGATATTAGTTTATTTTTCTGCAAATTAGATATTAAATTGCTCATGCCATTATCAGTTACCTCCGAAATCCATAGTGAGACTAATGGTGAGGGATTGAAGTATGAGTGTGTAATTTGATATTAGTTTATTTCTCTGCAAATTAGATATCATATTGTTCAGGTTGTTGATGATTACCTCCAAAAGCCATAGCGAGACTAACTAGCGAAGGGTCAGAATATGAACTGATATAATTTGATTTTAGCTTTACTTTACTTGCAATTTTTGGATTTCTTTGAGTACAGTAGCTTAATTCATTTCTTTTGCATTTAGACAACAGCAGGGATAATGGTTTCATGATCAATAGTTCACTGTTTGTTTGATTAGAATAGTGGCACATTTTCATTTTCTTTTAGGAATTAATTTCATCATTGCATGTTTTAAAACCCTTTTGAAGTTTGAAGTTTTGGAAATCATTATAAAGGACATCATTGCTTTGAACATTTATATCCATACTTGTCTTTTAGAATTTCCATCTCACATTAGGAAATCAACGAAGATAAACCCAAAAACAAAATAAAAAACCAAAAACGACAAAAAGTAAGAAATAGGTTATCTTGCACATATAGTGCGCCACACTTGAACAATTTACGACTCCCGGATTGACAATTAATATAGAAATTTAGGACACTCTAAATTGACCAAACACCTATCTCTAGATATGCCCAAAGGCCTATAGCCTTCACCTGGAGAAATGTTTATTTGATTATTATGTAGATCATAAATATTATATGAATTACTAAATCCAGGTAATAGTGTTTTTGTTACCAGATCTTGCTCATAGTAATCATTATCATCATTGCTTTTTGTATCTGTCTCACATGCATATTCATCCTTGTTTTGATCAAAGACTTGCTTTTAGTTTTCATTTATTTTGACATTATCCAGTCTATAAAGTGGAATTTTACACAATAGTCTCAATGCCTTCATGACTTTATGAACACATACTTTCCCAGTAAAAAATATGCTTTTAAACACTAAACGTATTTTAATTTCCACAACCATTGTATTAGATTCATTTATGTCATGAGGAAGTGCAATTGGAATTCGAGATGTGTTAGCAGGTACATTGATAAGTCCACCAATCAATGCCAACTATGATTTTCTAAAACATTGTCCAAGTTCCCGTATTTTCTAAAATAATAATCGTAAAGATATTAGTCTTTCCTCCTATTCATAAATTTCTTTCACTATGAAAATTTTTCTACTACGCCTAATTTGTTATGAAACTGCAAATTTGATAATTTTGTCATTTTCTAATGCTTTTTTACTTTTTTTGCATATAACCTTGACTTTGGACACACTGTGAATTTTTTCTCTATGATATCTTTGCTAAATAAAGTTTAATGACATAATGCACAATCATGAAAAGTATTTTCTTAAAATATGGTATTCTGTGTTGAATTTCGCTACTTTGATCATCTTCTAATCAGACTTGTTTCGATAACGTTATTGTTTCTTATGTATTTTTCGATTCGATGCAATGAGCAATGTCATCTCTTGTTTACATTGACATGATTTGTATTAAGTTCCATAGTATCTTCATCTATGTTGATGTTTTTAAATTTAGACTTTAATGGATTGCATAATTTTCTAAGAACCCTTGTTTTGAAAACATCCTTGTTTATTATATGTGTTTTGATTTGATGCAATGATAGTCACGGTCACTTGTTTGCATTGTTAAGCTTTTGAAAAATTCTATGACAATTTCATCTATGTTCATGTTTTCAGACTCACTCGCACTAACCTCACTATTTTTTATTTGATTCTTCTATATATTTCTCTTCATTAATTGCTTCAACATGACATGAAATGTTTTTCTATTATACAATCTCTTTCAGAGGTTTTGTTGATGGTTCTAGACCCGCCAACATGTCAATGGGATCTCCCCGATAAGAAGTCCCAATTAGACCTCAGACCGTTTGGTGTAGGAGTCCCAGTAGTGGGTTGTAAGGTAATGCCTTAACCACGATTTCGCACAGATGCAAGTAAGATAACTCTGTCACTAGCAAGGGTGTGATTGATGCAGTGAGTCAAGGAAAGAGTATGAGAGGTTCCAACACTTCAAAGGGAGAGGAAGGTGAAGGTGAGTTCTAGGTTGAAAGGGATCAGTCCCAACTTGGCTAGGAACACACAACACAAAGGACATGCGCAGCTTCCGGCAGAGCAGTCGACACAGATGCAACAATCCCACATACAAGGTAAGATAACACGAACGACACTCATAGATCAGTTTGAGACAAGTGTGATGGTCGATATAACAAGGTTTCGAGAAAGGTCTTTCTGATGTTCGGCAGAGCTGTCAACATAGACGGTGACAACATTAACAACATATGCAACACATTAACAACAAAATTCCTATATTTGTATATAAATCATTTCATATACAAGTAGGTAAGTTAAACAACATATATCATTAAGGCAACCGGAGCAGTCCAACTACAATAACAACATATGCATGAAAATGTGTTGGCTTTTATTATATAAAGAAGTGTAAGTCACAATCATATACTACACATGTAAAACTGCTAGCCCTATCAGTAGAACGTTATAGCCACATCTGCCTACTCCTCCAAAGAGATGTACTAGCTCCGTGCAGTGGAGAAGCGAAGGCATGTTACAATACTATCCAAGCCTTCTTCAAGATAGTCTTAGTAGAAGCTTGGCTAACCAAAAGCCTATACAACGAGTTATGAGAGACTATTTATAGCAAAGGGTGGGGTGACCCTTGACATTCCCCTTTATGACTGTTCAACTACCCTCATGACTCTTAACCTACTCTATGACTGTTATATTCACTTTTGAGAATTGACTTACACTTGACATGACTCAAAAATACAAAGTGCATGTACCCATGTGAACAATGGCTTGAACAAGCCAAACTAGACACCACTCTGACTTAGAAAACTATACAAGTCCTACTGCTCGACATCCTCATGGTGATCAACAGTAACATATTGCTGCCAAGATTGATAGTCTCTGATAGTGTCTGTGTGTTCTGCTGTGACATCTGTATGGAACCTGAACCTTGCCTCCATGGCATCCGGCTACACTGCTTGGGCTCCTCTGTCCAACTCATCTGAAAGAATGTGCAACATTGTCCTCAATGTGGCTAGACCAGCAAAATACTTGCGCATGATGTCTGCACTGATAGGCAAATCTGGACTAGTGGCGATGTGCATCAACTCATCGAAGTACGAGTCAAGATCCTGTTGGACCTACTTCTTGGTCTTCACTTGGGTGAGAGTCCCAAGTGATGGAATCACATATGTGTGCACAACATTCTCCATGCTCTTGAATACTCATGCATGGGAAGCATGTATGCCAGTGATGAGTTGCGGTAGGTACTCATAGTTCCGGATTTGACTCCAGATACATGCTTGCAGATCAACCACATTGGCCTTCATCATCTTGGGAAAATGAAGCTAGGCTCCTTTATACTTCATCATCCATACTTGCATGCTATCAATGACATCATGTATGTTCTTTAAGATATGAGCTCTTCTCACATATGGATGCTGCCATCCGTGAAGATGAACAACTGCTTGATGCACGTTACCGAACTTAGAGTACAATGCTCGCAAAATTGTGTCCAAGGACAACACTTCCTCCAGTATTTCCTTCTTCAATTCAGCTCGAGCGGACATTGTCACCAAGTCTCCTCCCTGCTTGGCCACCTGTATTTCGTTGGCCATTTGCTCATTCTTGGTTATGAGGAAGTGAACACTGGAGTTAGTGGCTTCGACATACACTCTAGTTGCATCGGCCAAAGCAATTGGGTCCTTGTGCACATCAGTTACGATCAATTGTTCTTTAACTTGCGCAGGGGATGTTTAGTCCTCGAGAGTTGGTACTCTGTTAGGATGCACAACTCTATGTTGAGATTCATCAAAGGAGCTGTCACGCATCCTTGGTCATTCGAGATTTTCTCATCATCTAGATCGACATGTGAATATGACCAAGTATTGGTATGCCTTCCTCAATATCTTCATCTTATAGATCCAGTTAGGGGTCATCTTGAAACGAGCTAGCTCCTTTAACCAATCCTTCAGAATATCTCTAGAGTGGCCTCAACTATTGGGCAAGTTGAACGGAGGGGTCATGTCAGTTATGGGCTTGTCCATATGATACATCTCATCATAGTATCATGCCCAGAAGGTTGCAAGCTTCATCCCACTAGCACTTCTCAAGGTCATCGTCTCGGGGTCAGTGTGAGAGACGATCCAGTGAATCATATCCGCACATGGGAACGTGGGGTATCTGCATGCAATCCGATACAGGCCGGACTTATGAATGTTCACGTACACATGACAGTCTTCAAGGTCTTCCCCAAAAGTACCTGCGAATTTTTCATTCACCTCTTGCCACTTCAGTTTGATGTCCTTGTCTAGATACAACTTCGTATCTTCATAGATCGGCATGCTAGAGGACACCTGTTCAACTGTTGTTCCAATTGCAACACCATCAGTGTCTTGGGATCATGTCATCTTGGAAGTCATTGAGACAGATGAACACCTGAAAGATCTGGAAACAAGCAACATCCATGGTAAGAAATATGTTAGTGAAAACAAAGCAAATCTGGGGAAGGTCACAACACATACTTGGGGAACTAATGAGAAAGATTGCACAAATTTCACTGGGAGGCTGAGTGACTGGCTGCCAGAACTACAGAAAAAGCAATCTGGACTGATTGGGAGGCTAAACTAGCTTTTGTGTCTGCAAAATGCGTAATCCAGTTGGGCAGTTGGTTGTTGGGATTACGCAATGCACGATTCCAGTTGGGAAAGACTGTTGGCCCAGGGACAGTTTTTGCGCAAATTTTTGGGCCAAGTAGCCACTGACCTGCATAAATGTGCATTTCAGTCTAGGAGGTTAGTGCTGGGCCAGAATGTGCAAATCTGGAGAGGAAGGTGAGCCTTCCTTCTCCAGATTGTGCAAAGTAGCCTTGGTGAAGTCAGAGACAGGGCCAGGGTTGGCCCGACTCGTCGACAGGAAACTTAAAGCAAGTAAGTCGATGAAATGCATGGTGACACTAAGTGATAGCAAAAGTGATAAATAGTGCATGCAAAATATGAATGGAAGATTGAGCAAACAGATCAACATGCATGTGGGTGAGGTTGTTCGCCGGTTGGGTGAACATCCATGCAAAACAATTTCATGCATGTGACAACAGTGAGATTGCAATGAAAATTGAAACAGAGCTAGGAAAAGCTAGAATATATGTAAACGATAGTAGGTGTTCAAAGAAATCAAGAAAACAACACTCACACAAGCGAATACACAAAAAGCGGTAGAAATGCTGAAAAAGACAAGTTGAGGCCACTTACTCGTGAATAGCTGAGCCAGATGTATCGAAGAGTCCTGGATGTGCTGTGGGATGTCAGAGCTCCAAGATTGATGTGAACGAATGAGCTCTGGTGTGTCGAATAAATAAGTTTGGTCTCAAGATGCACATGCGACGAATCTAGGAAAAAATGAAACTTGGAGAAAAACTTATAAAACAACTTCACATGTAACCCCTGGCTGCTAAAAATATCTCCCTGAATCATTGGATACCTTTTCATGTTGCCTCTTTCTATTCCCAGGAATATCAAGTCATGCATGCATGCAAGTCAAGTTTCCTCGGTCCCGGGTGGAACTGGTCAACCGGACTGTCCATGTATGCCAGTGCTCAACTTCTTGGGAAAATGCGCATTCTTGACTATAATATGGGCTGACTACCCAAGGGGATTGTGCAATTTCTGGGCCCAGAAGCTGACTGCTACCCAGATTTGCGCAAATCCTGGGCTGAACTGCTTGTTAGTGAGAAAAATTGCTCAATTCCTACTGGGAGGGTTGGCTAGAAGGATTGCGCAATCCAGAAGACCAGCAGGTTTTCAGAGAGGATTACGTAATTCCTGGAGGGAAAGGCTGGCTGCCCTCCAGGAATGCACAATTTTCAAGGGGAAGCTGCTTAGCCTGTAGCTGGACCAAGTCCAGGTAAGCAGCCTGTGAGGGGAATGGATCGACTGTGTTCGACAGGCTGCCTTTGTGCGAGGAAAGCACTGAAGCTTGAGTACTTGACGAAGCAAGACAAAGTGTTGTGTAAGGTTGGTAGGGAGGCTCCAAAATAGGCTAAGGCAAAATTTTGGATGGTGGTTGTAGCTGCTACAATAGGTTTATAATGAAAATGACGTATACTTGTTCCAAATTGCATAACATGGAATATCGTTGCATTTTTTTCGAATACACAAAATTCATCTATAACAACTAGTGTATCAATAGACCATATGTCTATATTTATATTCAAGATATATTGTATCCAATTATAAACAAAAAGGCCACCGTCTATCTTCCTTTTTTCATATGGCATTGCTAATTGTATAACGTATCCCTGCCAATATACTATTCCAATAAATGACATAATTAAATCTTCATTCATGTATTTTTCTATGTAATTTAATGCAAACGAATCATTATGCTTGATTGCATTGAAAAAAATTTTGTGCAATTATGTGTCGTAAATAGGGAACATCATATTCATTCTCCGTAAATTGGCATGTTGTTTCAAAACAACTTTCACTGTAAATACATTTGAACCCAGAAAACCTCTTAAAAATATGTCTACTCATGGTTTCCTCTATGTGCATCCATCTATGTTTTGTTTGTTTGTAAGTTGTTATATTTATTATATGTTCATGATCAGTTCTTATTGAACGCTTTTCTTGCACATAAATGGTTCAAAATGTCTAACAATTGGATTTTCTTCATGGAGAAATATGTCGTAACTTTATTTACATAAATTTGAATTAAAATGAAAATATCTTTCATTGTGTATTTGACCTAAGCCTTATCAAAATATTTAGCCAATTCGATAACCAATATATACAAAATATGTCCCCCCAATGTCCTCGTTCTTCCACAACCATAGAATTTGAAGTTGATTTTGTCATCCTTTCCAAGTAAACATTCAGGCTATTTATACCATGCATTTGTATCAATTCATCTATATTTAATTCACATTCATAAGATAATATCGCTTTAGCATTCCATTCATGTAAATAATTCCTGAATTTTTTTTTCATTCCTTCACGTAACTTTGTTGACATGTATCTAAAATCCAATAGAGTTTGCATAGTATCGAATAGGAAATCTCCTTCAAGATATGCAAAATTGTTTAAATGAAATAGATTATGTTTCCTTAGAATTTCATTTGTACAATCTCTTTTTATAATAAACAAACACATCCATTGATGATTTAGAAATCACACTTCAAACATTTTCTAAATTCACTATGAGCTGCTACTCCATGATAATTACAACATAAACATCGTACAGGAAAATGAACAACACAATATAGCTACACACAATAAATCCATAAGATAACAGAAAATGCACACATTAATAACATATGCATATACACATCGATTCATGTAAAACTCTTATGTACAAACGAGATATAGAATCAAAAAACAAATGAACCACAATGTACCTGATACATATATCATAAAATATGTCCGTGTTTTCATAAAAAACTTTTGTGCTTGATTCTTACATTAATGAGAAAACCACACAGTACTCAGAACAACACTAATGACTATCAATTTAGACAACTTTGGGAAAAACCATTCATAACGAGCCCCATTGAGAACTAATCGAATATGCATTGGGAACATGCATGTAAAAAAAAGCATGATGAACACAATTGAAACTACGAACACGTTACTTGTTAAAATTAAATTACAAAAGATTAATAAAACTTAGACATTTTGATTTGTGATTTGCGTCGAAGAACAAGTGTGTGCAATGACAAACATAATCTTTTTGTCACAAAGTTTCACACCTACACATGCAATCTCCCTCCACACAATTCTCCAACACACCTTCCTTCGACATAATACTAATTTTTAAATGGTCGAAGAAACTTAATATTAATCACTCTGCATAATGTATGAATGGAGGAAGCTACACATAGTATGTCAACCCTTCGATTCCCTATGGTTTCACACCCATAAATAATGTTAACAAGTTTTTTGATTCTATGAGACCATGCAACTTTAAGTAGCTTCATTTAATTGTAGCCATAACCACCACTCTTCTACTCACTATAATTATAAATTTGAGTGCTTTGTAGCTGTTGCGTTCATGGGAAAGGAAGAAAAATGATGTATTTACAACACATCCCTAGATAGATCGTCTATCAAAGACAGACATACTGCCATCTAGATTTTTTATCATCCCAATGCCTTGGATGAAATATTGACGATGTATAATAGCTTACTTCAGCTAAAGGCTTAAGAAATAGTCAAGGTGATAGTAAACAATGTAACGAGAACCACATGCGAAGAAGAAAGAATTGACATCATTGTTATGGTAATGACAATTGAATTGAAAGAAAGAAATTGATATTGTCCCCAAATCACATGTCGGAAAAAGAGAGAGTATGTGGATGACCATTTTGACCCATTGGGTATTAGGATGATATGATCGAAGGAAGATTATACTAGTAAGAATTGTATCAATTTGAGAGGTGGCATATGCATGCCATCATTTTCAAACTGAATTGAAAAAGATTTCACACATTTTCCACATAGGAGTGTAGTGATTTCGATTTTCAAGTACTAATCATGAATCCAATGTAATGATCTTCTATGGGAAAGAGAAACTACTACGAGTCCGCGCGAGTTATAAAACACCAACCAAGGGAGGGAATATAGTAGAAGAACCAATAGAGGAAATTTTAGAGTCTGTGAGAGTTTAACATAATAGAATAGTTTGCAATTTTGATAAGAAGAGTAGTGCAAGAATGGTGTGAGGGATAGATAAAGACACACTATTAATACAAAAAGCAGTTAAAAGAATGGTAGAAACAAGGAGTGTGCAGTGGGGCAGAGCATATATTGTTTTCCAGTCTAGTATGATGTGGTTATGGAAGAAGATAAAACATTGGGAGAGCCAAAGATGGTAGAAGGGAAATAGGGGAATTTGTCTATTGATGGTGGACCAATTGCGCTATGGGGCCTAGAAAAGAGAGTGTTCCTTCCACTCAAGAGGATGGTTTACATGGTAGATCAGTTGCACCAATTATGTTAACTCAACAGGGGTTATGGGGGAGCCCTATGATTATGGCAAGGCCCTACGTGTAGAAAATTTGTGATAGGTTAACTTGATAATGCAATATAAATCAAAGCAGAATATTATAACCTACTTCTACTATCAATTCGTGGAAGCTTAAAGATCAAGCTGAACAATATAACCAGAAGAAGAAGAATCAATGGCACAATACACATACAAATACTTTGGGGAAAGTCTCAGATAAAAACCCCACACTATTGTATTATCATACATGGTGTAAATACATAGGAATTGTACAAAGCCTTAGCTCTCACAGCTAGCTAGCTCTCAGTACAATTCTCATAGATGCTCACAGGAAATCTTGGCTTCTCTCCAGCCTTCCTCTCTGCTCTCCAAGCTCCTATTTCCTTGCGCTATTCCTTGTGGATGATTTTTCTATTACCAAGTGGAAAAACAAGCCTTCAAAACTGCGCAATCCTCAAGGATGAATCCTTGACTGCATGCATGAGTTTTCTCCATGAGAAAACACATGTAACTGATAGTACACTATCCTTGAACATTAATGTCAACTGGGTCTTTTCTTAGAATAGACATGCATCAGTTTCTGATGAGGGAATCTTCAGTTAATTGGAGTAGCACTAGTTGATTGCATTAATGCATCAACTGACTGTTAACTCACTATTAGTTCCTCAAACAGTTTGGAACTAATTTAACTGGACTTAACATAGTAAACTGAATTAACTAATTACAACTCAAATATAGCTCAATTTTATCTCCTTAATTTAAGGGATAACTCTTGCATGACTTCAGAAAGACTTCTAACTTGAATTTATCCAACTAATTAATTTAAAATAAATAAATTAATTATTTCCAAGTAGATGTTAAGACTAAATTCGTCACAATTTTAATTCAAGGACAAATTAAATTGGAATATTCTTGTTGCAATATTTCAACACTCCCTCTCAACAAGAAAGGGATTATCTGCCACCCCGATCCTGTCCCTATGGAACTCAAATTTACACTTTGACAATTCCTTTCTCAAAATGTCAGCATATTGCTTCTCTATCAAAATATACTGCAGCAACATGATCCTCCTCGCTACACAGTCTCTGAGATGATGGTACCGGATGTCGATGTGCTTGGACCTATCATGAAATACTGGATTCTTAGAGAGTTTGAAACAAATATGATTATCACAATAGATCGCAGTTGGATCCATTCTCTGATCAAACAAACCAACTAGGATTTTCTGCATCCAGATGGCCTGACATGCTGCCTGACTTGCAACCATGTATTCTGCCTTTGCTGAGTTGAGTGCAACCGACCTCTGTTTCCTACTATACCAAGAAACTGCTACTGACCCAAGGTTGAAAATCCATCTTGATGTTCTCTTATGATCTGATGGAATCCTTGCCCAATTTGCATCAGTGAAGCCCTGTAGCTTCATTCCCTCTGTTCATCTATACCATAATCCATACTAAGATGTGCCTCTGAGATATCTCAATACATGCTTTGCCGCCTTCCAAAACATCTTGGTAGGCTGAACCATCACTTGACTCAGCTGGTTCACTGCATAGCACAAATCTGGTCGTGTGTTCATTAAGTACATCAATGAACCCACAAGCTACCTATACACAATAGCCTCTACCACTTCTCTTGAAGTAGCAACCTCCTTCCTCCAATTACCTGCTAGAAGAGTCTGCATGGGCTTGCACTTCTCCATGTGGAATCTCCTGAGTATCTCATTGGCATAATTGCACTGAGACACAAACAAACTCCCCATCCTTCTGCCACACTTCCATGCCAAGGAAGTAATGCATGAGACCCATGTCTTTCATATCGAATTATCTTGCAAGGTCCTCCTTGCAAGACACAATGAACTAATCATCACCAGTCAATATGAGATCATCAACATAAATTACGATGATCAACAACTTACCTTTCACCACAATGTGGTACAGGTTCACATCCGTTTCACCCTTTGTGAAGCCCAACCCGTTGAAGTAGTTGTCTATTCTGGTGTACCAAGAATGAGGTGCTTGCTTTAGCCCATACAACGCTTTCTTGAGTTGGCACACATGCGACTCATGATCAAAGGTATCAAAACCTTCCAGCTACTCTATGTACACCTCTTCCTCAATCTGGCCATTGAGGAATGCAGTTTTCACATCCATCTGATGGATCTTCCAACCCATCTGTGTTGATAGTGCCAACATAGATCTGATAGATGAGTACCTTGCGGCAGGAGAAAAAGTCTCATCATAGTCAATCCCCTCAACCTGTGAAAAGCCACGGGCAACAAATCTTACCTTATGCTTCTCCACACTACCATCAGCAGCTTGCTTTACCTTGTAAAGCCAACAAGAACTCACAACTAACTTGTTCTCCAGTCTTGGAACCACGTCCCAAACACTGTTACGAACTATGGAGTCATACTCCTCCACCATAGCATGAACCCAAATCGGCTGCTGCACTGCTTCCTCAAGGGAATATGGCTCAGTATCAACACATTCCCCAACAAGGGCCATGTATCCAGTGTACCTCTCAGGTGACCTCCTCTGTTTGCACTGAGAAGATGGTGCTCCCACATTCTCTCTCGCATCCTCCAACAATCTGTCAGCTTCTCTTGTGCGTTTCCGTCCATCTCTGGAAGACTCTGCTTGAGTGGATGTCTCCACTCTTGGAACCTCTGCATGCAGTTGCTCTGCATCAGTCTGAGGTTCCTCCTCCTTAGGAACCAACAGTTCTTTCACAGCCTGTAGTTGGAGCTCCCTCTCAAGGGAAACTCGCATGGCCTTCTGCTTATCAAACATGAGATCTCTGTGAACCACTATCCTCCGACTGGTAGGCAAGTACACCCGATAGTTGTGAGGTGTATCAGTGTACCCCAAAAATATCCCCAACTCTGCTGTCGTCTCAAGCTTCTTCCGTGCATCCTTTGTCACATGGAAATATACCGATGAGCCAAAGATCCTGAAGTTACCCACATCTGGTCTCTTACTAGAGAAAGCTTCCTCTGGTATCTTCATCCCAAGTATGCGATGCGGGCTTCTATTCTGCAAATAGACCGCTATGTTGCATGCCTCGGCCCATAAGTGAAGTGGTAGGCCTTGGTCATGCAGCATTGCCCGTGCTTCCCCTACAATAGTTCTGTCCTTCCTCTCGGCCACCCCATTCCGTTGTGGGTTATGAGGTGTCGTCAACTCTCGTTTAATTCCTTTCACTGCATAGAGTCCTTAAACTCTTGAGAGACATATTCTCCAACGTTGTCACTTCGCAAAGTCTTGATCTTCTTCCCTGGCTCTTCTCGACCAAAACTTTGAACTCACAAAACTCTGTGAAAGTTTGGTCCTTCTTCTGCATGAAATAAATCTAGCATTTATGAGAATAGTCATCAATGAAAATCACATAATACCTTTGCTTCGTTGTGGATGCTGTCGAGAATGGTCCACACAAAACAGTATGAACTTGCTCTAAGATAGCCTCTACTCGACTATCTCGATCATGAAAGGAAGACTTGGTGTACTTTCCCAAGGTACAACCTTTGCATGTGTCAAATTTCTCAAGTTTACCTTTGGGAAGTCCTATAGATATCTGTTGCATTATCTTCAAAGCCCCATGATGAAAATGGCCCAACCACCTGTGCCACAACTCACCAATGTCTTGGCTTTGTACCAATTCTGCTTTCATACTCAATGCTGCACAATCATCTACCTCTAGTTTATAGAGATTCTTCACCCGAATCCCTATCCTCTTGGTCTGACCCATGGCTATGTGTCTTAGGAATGCCTTTCCTTTCATAGCCTTTGTCCTCCAACATCGTGACCGATATCAAGTTCTTCTTCAGTCCAAGCACATACATCACATCTGTCAAGGTGAGAGGAGCTCCATGCTCCCTCTGAAAAGCAATTGTGCCCACTCCTGAAACACTATACCTTTCATCGTCACCCATCTCTATGCTCATCTTGAGGTATTTCTCCTCTAAGACACTGAATAAATTTTTATCACCGTTCATGTGGAATGAGGCTCCATTGTCAAGATACCAGACATAACCCATCATCGATGACACCATGCATGCAATGAGGGTAAAGTCCATTTCGAACTGAGAGGCTAATGCCTTACCTTCTGATCCTTCCGAGGATCCCTTCTTGGACTTCTTTGATGGGAAATTAGTCACATAATGTCCCATCTTGTGACAATTAAAGCATCTTACTTTAGACATGTCACCCTTCTTCCCTCCATGAGAAGAATTTGATTTGAAATGGGAAGGCTTCCCCTTCCCTTTCCTTGCCTTACTTGATAAGGCCAGATTTTCTTCATCATCATTCTTGGATGAAGAACCATCTCGTGTGCTCCGCCTGCATAAGATTTGACCATAGTCCTTCCCAATCTGGCAATTTCTCCCTTCCATTTACAGAGTCTTGGTAGCTATTCCAACTCTTTGGAAGGCCAAGGAGAGCGAGGCTCACCATATCATCATCGACAGTAGTTATTCCCACATTGCCAAGCTCATCTTTGCAGGTGGTGAGCTTGTTCAAATATGTGGAAATAATATCACCCTTCTCCATCTTGATTCTTTGAAGCTTATTCTTGAGCGCCAATTTCCTTTGGTCACTACTATTCTGGTAGAGGTCCTTCAATGTCTTCCACATTGAAAATGGAGTATCCTTCCCATGGACAATATGGTCTTGAACTCCCTCAAGGATGATCCGTCTCGCCTTCGCCACACACTTTTTCCACTCAACTGACTCTTGTGCATTATTTGAAGCTGGCTTTGGGATTTCTTGATCAATGAATTCCTTCAAGCCATTGTATTCTAATATAGCCTCCATTCTATCTTTCCATGCTATGTAATTCGAGCTACCTTCCAAGGCATACTCGAGTCTCAAGCCATAAAACACCATTGTCCAACCTTGAAGTATGATATGAATTCGAATTGCACCTACAACCCCGAACTTCAAACTGCGAATTCTCTTCTCAGTATACTATTCACAGCTTTGATACCATGTAGAAAATCTGTGATAGGTTAACCCGATAATGCAATATAAATCAACGCAGAATACTATAACCTACTTATACTATCAATTTGCGGAAGCTTAAAGATCGAGCTGAACAATATAACCAGAAGAAGAAGAATCAATGGAACAATACACATGAAAATACTTTGGGGAAAGTCTCGGATAAAAACCCCACGCTAACATGGTGGAAATACATAGGAATTATACAAAGCCTTAGCTCTCAGTACAATCCTCACAGATGCTCACAGGAAATCTTGGCTTCTCTCCAGCCTTCCTCTCTGCCTTCCAAGCTCCTATTTCGTTGCGCTGTTCCCTGTGGATGATTTTCCTATTACCAAGTGGAAAAACAAGCCTTCAAAATTGCAGAATCCTTAAGGATGAATCCTTGATTGCATGCATGAGTTTTCTCCATGAGAAAGCACATGAAACTGATAGTACATTGTCCTTGAACATTAATCTCAACTGGGTCTTTCTCAGAATAGACATGCACGAGTTTCTGATGAGGGAATCTTCAGTTAACTGGAGTAGCACTAGTTGATTGCATTAATGCATCAACTGACTATTAATTCACTATTAGTTCCTCAAACAATTTGGAACTAATTTAATTGGACTTAACTCAATAAACTGAGCTAATTAATTACAACTCAAATATAGCTCAATCTTATCTCCTTAATTTAAGGGATAACTCTTGCATGACTTCAGAAAGACTTCTAACTTGAATTTCTCCGACTAATTAATTTAAAATAAATAAATTAATTAATTCCAAGTAGCTGTTAATACTAAATTCAATTTTAGTTCACAATTTAATTCAAGGACAAATTAAATTGGAATATTCTTGTTGCCATATTTCAACAATGCGATCCTAGGAAGTCCCTGTAATGGGGGTTGTAATAGTGGATTGGGGTTTGATCCTCATGCATATGGGAGTGGTATGAGGAGTTCCAATAAAGAATCCCTGGATTGGTGGGCAGACAAGATCGCTCTTACAAAAACCCTCCATGTATCACAAAGAAGGTAAAGAGGTCAAGGTGATGACGATTCCTACCAAGGAAATGAGAAGGTGAAGCAACACGAAGTAGAAAAAGGTCAGTGACAGACATAGGAATCGGTCACCTCTTTGTTTCTAAATTATTAAGGGCCTTAGTGAAAATGAATGGACATAACTTTTGTTAAAAATCCATTTGACTATATAATGTTCTTTGTTGAGAATATGGGCATATCGTGCATTGCGAAAGCATAAAAAATCTTGTTGGATGAGAAAATCAAGACTTTGGTCAATGATCCAAGACTTCATTTGTTTGTTGTTAATGTTATGAAAAATTCCCTTTTGGATGCATTGAATGATCAAATGCTCACAAAACCATGGTGATAGTAGAAGGATTGAGTGACTCAGAACAAGTTACATATTTGTGTTGAGGGCCTATTGGAGGCCGATTTTTTTTGAAATTTTTTATTCTATACAAACTTTGATTTGAAGGACAAAACCCTTTGACATGTTTTCTTTTTAGATATTCCATTATGTTGATTGAATGAATGTAAGTTTTATGAAACTGAAACTTTCTTATTAATCAAAAGTTTTGAAGAATATAAAAAATGATGTTTTTTCCTATTAGTGATTAATAGTTTGTAGTAAAGTTATTGGCATAAATTAATGATTCTTATTTAAAAGGAAATATTAGTGTTTCTTATTTACTGTTTATTAAAGTTTTTATTCCTAATTAAATTAATTTTTTGTTTGTAGAATAAATTTCCCTCTACACCCCCATTTTCCCACACATACACTGTCCTATGCATGTTCTTCATTCCTCAAAGATTCACAACTCTATGAAATTGTTGTCCCACACAATTGAATCTGTAAAAAATTTCAATGCAAAGGAGCTTAAAATGAAATAATAAAGGATAAACACACTAGAAAATACTAGTTTTCTCTTAGTTCCATAGCAGTAACTGAAGAAAATCCCCGCCGCTCTTCCCAATCATGTTATAACTTACGCAATTGCGTTACTATTCGAGTTAATAATAGTGTGGTTTGTGAGAGTTCTAGTTACTATTTTTTATTCTGAATCTGAGAATGACATCAATTTCAGTGTAATTCAAGATGAATTATGTTAGCGACTTCTATCAAATTTTGATAATATCAACATGCTAGTGGTTACTGTGAAAGAAAAAAATGATAATACAAAGAAAACATGACAAGGAGAAAGGGGTTTCATCTGGGAATGACTGGTGCTTTAAGTCACTTTGTTATTTCCTCTATTTTAATAGTCACTTGCAACAAGGCACTCATCAACAAGGTCGATTGTGTAAATAGCGGATAGGGTTTTCCCTCTTAAAAGGTTAGCAAATTAGATTCTGTATGTAGTGAAATCTTCAAAGCTTGTTTAGCTAACAAAAACCACTGACACAAAATTTATCCAAAAAATCACAACACTATGGATGAAATTTTTTTACACTCAAATAATAAATATTCAACGCAATTTGACACCAAGGAAGATGTTATAGTCACTAGCAAGGAAAATTTGAAATATTCGTTACTTTATTTTACAAACTACTCTTTCTAAGTGTGCCTAGTACATTACGAATTAAAGGTTCAGTTCCTAGTTAAACTAAATTGCTCTCCCTCACAATGAAATCTGTAAAAGTTTTAAATGGAAAAGAGTCTAAAAATAATTTCCTTCAGTAAAAAAGTTCCCTCTGCACCCAAGTTCTCCCACACATACCCCATCCTCTGCACATCTTTCATTGTGCATAGATTCATACTCCATCCTCCGCACATCCTTCATTCCACATAGATTCATAGCTTTAAGGAATTGCTCTCCCACGCAGTTAAGTATATAAAAGTTTTAAAAGCAAAATAGTTTAAAATTAATTTCGCGACTGCACTCGTTCTCCTACACATATATGGATTCACAATGTTTTATATCTTTACATAATGGAGAATAATTTTGTAATATGTGCAAGAAAGAGAAACAATTTGCGACATAAAGAATGTGCGTAGAAACTATTTATAGTAGCGTTTTACATTTGCAGTAGTATAAAATTACTAATTTATATATATCTTAATTAGGTAGATAATAGTATATTTTAAGTATTAAGATATGATGTCCTTATATGTCACGTTCAATGCACTCGAAAAATGACTTACTTCTTTGCACTAAATGTTGCAAATCGAAAGTTGTCTTCCATGGATTTCAATAATTAATGTTTTTATCACATTAAGGATAAGTGTTTCAATTGTACATAGTGCCGAAGGATAGTGAAAGTTTTCATTGTGCGAAATACAAAAGCAAAATCAAAACTTTTATTGTCCAAAATGAAAACCAAAACAACCCTACCTTAATCAATCTATATATTCACCAAATTTGTATATATCTAATAAGAAAATGTGAAATATTATTGCATCATGAATTAAAGTTTTTTTTCATGGTTAAATTAATTATGTGTCCACGGAATAAAGTTCCTTGTGCAACCCCATTCTCCTGCACATACCCCGTCCTCCGCACATCCTTCATTCCGCATAAATTCATAGCTCTATGCAACTGCTCTCCCGCACAACTAAATTTGTAAAAGTTTTAAATGGAAAATAGTTTAAAATTGATTTCGTCCCTGCGAAATAAAGTTCCCTCTGCACCACTATTCTCCCACACATTCTCCATCCTTTGCATAGTAAGAACTCTACAAAAAGAAATCTTCACACAAGGAAGCTCTGTAAAATGAAGCATAATAATATTAATTCGAGATTTGTTCATAGCTAAACTTATTACGCGTTGACAAAATAAAGTTCACTCTGCACTCTCGTTCTCTCGCACATACCCCGTCCTCTGCACATCCATCATATAGTGAAAGTTTTCATTGTGCAGAGTACAAAAATGGAATCAAAACTTTATTCTATAAAACACAAACCAAAACATTTGTATATTAAGAAAATTTGCATGTATATAATTGGAAAATGTGAAATATTATTACATTACAAATTAAAGCTTCTCTTCATGGTTAAATTAGTTATGCGTCCACAAAATAAATTTCCCTTCTCACCCTCGTTCTACCGCACATACACCACCCTATGCACATCTTTCATTCCACACATATTCATATCTCTATGCAACTGATCTCCCACACAAATAAATCTGTAAAAGTTTTAAATGGAAAATAATTTAAAATTAATTTCAGCATTGAGGCTCTACCTTGAATTCTCCCCCTAGTTCCACCATCCATCTCGATACTGAATTCTTGATGATATGCCTGCCTACCTGTTATCTGCTACTTCATAGATCAGGGGAATTCTCTCACCTACATCCCCAACCTTTTATGCCTCTTGCGCACTATATGATCTCCATCACAGGTTTGGGACCACAATGTTTCTACATGTTCTAACATCAAACTCATCCCAAATTAGCTCCTCATCCCTAATTCCTTTGACACACTTAACACCTTCCCACCAGATATATGATTTTCCTTTGAAACTGAAGGTATCTATTTTGGCTTTCTTGAACTCTTATGGAAATTACTACTTCTCACTCCTCCTAAAAGGATGTTGGTGGTAATGGTGATGATTTCTCTCAGAACTGGAGCTAGAATGAAATAATAAGTACCACCCCTCCTGTCAGGTGTATCTAAATATATTCCACCTCTGACTGTGTCATCTCTACCCAACCTGTGTCTTCTATGAGACCTACTGCCATATTCCCCATTAGTCTCTTCTTCTTGTCCATAACTGATCCCTGGTTTTCCTTATCTCTACAAATCTGAAAAGCTCTAAAGGATGATTGCATTAACTTCTGCCTACTTTTCTTGAGCTCTTTGCAAGTCTTTCATGTGTCTCAATCAACTTCTGATTGTCTTCCTTGCAACTTATGATCTTTGTCCTAAGAATCCTCAATGTATTGGCTAGATTAGGAGAATAACCTTATCCTTGTTGTTCAAATGACCTTTCCCTTTCCAATGAATTCACATTAGGCCTATAAGGGGAGTCACGTGAACCATAGTCTACTACTCTGCTCTTCTTCCCTAACCTTCTATTTCCTCCAAAAATACCATGTTAAATAAACCAAATAGACAACATAATGAAACTCATACCTCAATGTATCTCAGGGGAGGCTATCACATCTACACACATTAGTCTAGATTAGTAGGACACAATATCACAAGTATATTGACTCATACATGCATATTGTAACCATAACCATCTACATAAACCAATCCAGATTAGCACGATACATATAATATCAAGAACTTAACTGTAATGACCATAATCATCATGCATTTGACCGTAATGCATATAACAAGAAGTTAACTATCATGCATGACTAATCGATGCATGTGCATATGACCACATTGATTAACTATCATTTATCATGCATGTAACCACAACAACAACAGAATGATAGGTATGCATATAACCACAATGCATATAGCAATCATTAACCATCATACCTTCATGCCAAACATACAAACCTGTATGAGGATCTACTTTTTACCTCGAGATCTAGTGTTGCAAACTCACTCTGATACCACTTTGTAACCACCCCTCCCAACATTTACCCACTTTTACAATATCCTAGGATATATTTGAGGCTTAGTGTTGCTATGACATGACCCGACCTCCAAGTTCCAGTTAAGGAAGTCGGGCCTACAATCCAAAAACTTATTGATATCCCTTAGGAGCACTAGATCACCTAGAAGTCAGTCCACAACCTCTGATGACTAGATCCTGAGTTAGAACTTCCTTTTCACAAGCCTAACCCCCAACCACACACATAACAAGGAAAGAGTGTGGTTATGGGTCCACAATCGGACACACAAGCCTTCTTCCATACGGTTATGACCTAAATCCTCCATTTTTGTGAAAGTGGTTCATAGATCTGAGCCACTTTTTCAGGCTAGCCTCCCGATCATTTCCCATAACTGCCTGTAACTTTCTATAATCATGATTAAGATGATAACAATGCCAAAAATTCAAAATTGAATCAAGAAATTGACCTAGAATTCCTAGTACACAATAGACATTTCGTCAAACATATGGCAGACTTGTAAGCTACAGGTCATGAATGCATATATGATCATAAGCCTCTAAAATTCATTTGAGAATTACCAAGAAGGTCTATTGCCCTCTCAACTAGTTGCAACAACACTTGTTAGTCCATACATTCATCAACCATTTAAATACTTATCAAGTCATGAACAAGATCCATAGGTAGAGCACATCATAGAACCATGTTTATAACCAACATATAGCCAGAATAGAAACCATGACAAATCTGCCATCAAATCAACATAATAAGAAGTACAAGTGCTCATATATCACAATAGGAAAATAAATCTTATTAACATATTCAAAATTCAACCAAGTTAGGGACTTCCACATTCCACTAAACCATAGATTGGGCTGAACCAAATATTTCTTTCAACCAATCACCTCTGTACCATACTCCAAGCATGAATGTGGGATCTCATGGAATAAACCAAGACATAAACAACTAGGGAATATATAGGTTAAACAACCTCCACCCTCGAGCTACCGTGATCTCACCTAAACTGGTCCTGATATCACAAAACCAAACCAAGCTTGGATGCCTCAGAATTTCTTCACCATACCTTGAGGAATTTTCCTGAGACCACCTCACCTGATTCCAAAACCTTCCAGCAATCCAAAGCTCAACTAAGAATGAGTCTCATCACACCATGGCTATCTAGGAAATGGAAAGGCAAGGTTGAAACTACTGTCACCTCAGGAAAAACCCATGACAATGAAAATAAATGAACTAAATAAACAAATGCATGTACCATGCATTCACACCTCAGCAAGAAAACCACACATGCAACCTGTTACCTGTAATACCTTCGTGTTGAAGCTGATAATCCAACCTTCTCCTTGCGCTCCCTTGATTTCCTTTGCTTGTCCTTTTCCTTCCTTTACATTCTTGTCTAACTACTTGTTCTCTTTCCTTTGCTACACCTGCTCCAAAGATGGACAAAAGTTGTGAACTGATTCTCTGATGCCTTTTTATTATGGATGTCTCCCTTTTTCTTCATTTTCCTTAATTTTTACTCTAATTTCCCTCGCATGAATATTTTTGTCTCTTCACCTTCGTTTTCTCTTATTTTCCTTTATTATCATCATTAAATGTCTATTATTGCCTCTTTTCCTTTTCCAATTCCTTTGCCAATTTCCATAGCCATAGATAAACCAAAAGTGATGTCCATTATAATGCTTACCCAACATTCAACTTGGAATATGTGTAATGTGACCTCAGTCTTATTTTTCCTTTATTATCCTTTATTACATGAAACTTTAACTTGGGGTTGTTACAGACCAAATGATTCTTAAAACGACCAAAGGGAAAGGGTTTGAGAATAAGAGAAGAGACACCCAATAGAGCCCCAAACCATTCTAGGGAAACTTGAATCGAAACTCCAAGAATCAATATATGGTCCTACCTCAAACGAGTTTCCTTCTGAAACATTTCTATTGAGAATGACCAAATTGGAAATAGGTAGCCTAGAGGTATCTTCATGCAATTGAACTTGAGGCAACGTGTTACTAACCAAATATAACAGGTCAGGCAATGTTGAAGATGATTGTGATCTTGAGAGACCTTTACGCCATATTTCCTACAAACAAGAATGTCGAGGCCACTAAGAAAACCATCTAGTGGATAAGAAATTGAAATATGAGATGGAGGACCTTTTCACAGAGATTCCTTAAGGATGTGCTCTTGGTAGCCCCAATGAAAGTCGGGGTGGTACTATAACAAAATTATCAATTCTAAAAGGTGGCGAAATAGGTCAAGAAGCTAATCAAAACATGGATGCTTCAGGGGTCAGGCGAGAGTCCAATTTATTGTGAATTTTCCTACTCAACCACACATTTCTCATAATTCTACCATTAAATTCCTCAGTTTCGCTTCCAATGAAAACCATCATTATCCTGAGCGGAGGTCATTTCTAAGATCTAGGTAGGTAGAGGAATTAATAACAAGCATGTGAGCAGAAAGTAGAAGTGAATTCATGGTGGCGGACATCATGTTATGCCACGTCAAGGGGTATCGATTCGTGCCTTCTGATATGATATGCCTACAGGGAGCTTGATGCGGAGAAAGGAAGTGATATGAAGGGAAATAATCATGGGGGGTGGAGGGTAAGGGAGAATAGGGGAAAAGGGGAAGAGGGGAATAGGAGGAGGGAGTAGAGGGGGGAGGGGTTTATAACTTATTCCAAAACACATTTCCAAATAAAGAGGAGATCGGTAGATGAACTGATAATCAAAATACATTTAACATTAGGGAATGGGAAGAAAATATCTAGATTAATTTATTTCGAGCTTAGTCTCTTCCAAGGATCAAGCTCTATTTACTTATATGTCAGTATCAACATTATGAATTCTAAGAACGTGGTAGAGTTCCTTGGAATGAAAATATTTCATTAGTCCTTTGTTTCTTTAGAGCACCAATGCAAGGGAGTTATCCCATATCAGTCTACAAAGCATTTCTTGACACAATGAGTTATTCCATTTTACGTATATATACTAGTGCAGATCCATCTTAACTCCAGATCTATCAAGCACCGAGAGAGATCAAATCTCTCGAGGTGCAAACATTTCCTCAAGTTTTACACTAAAAAAAGAGGTTTGCACCTTGAGGAATTTGATCACTCTCATCACTTGATAGATTCACAATTAGGATGGATTTGCGCTAGTTAAATATTAATTCTATAAAATAATGTCTATGTTTATAATATACTTGATTATTAATCCTCGAGGGTCAACTTAATTGGTCGAGGTCCTCTTACTAAAACACCTTGCCATTGGGAGGTCACAGATTCAATTCTCCTCGTTGCCCTCGAGCTTAGGCTCTAATTAGTTTGGCCAACGGGATGTGATCTTTATATATGTCAAATTGATAAAATTATTTTACATAAGATGGGCATGAAAATATTTTTTTATTTATATATATATATATATATATATATATATATATATATATATATTGAGGAAAGGAATCAACCTACCTCTTAGCTCGAGGGCTAGAGTGATGTTACGAGTACCAAGAAAACCCAAAAGTATACTCACTTAAGATTTCACAAGGCATGAAGCAAATACAACAATATTCATAGGAATGAATCCATTACAATGGCCATCATGTCACTAGTAGGGATTTGAGCTTGAGTGGGGGAAGATAACAATCATTCTGCCCAACTTCCTGAGATAACCCCATTTGACGATGGTTAAGATATATATATATATATATATATATATATATATATCGTGAGAAAATAAATTAACCTCCCTCTCAACCTGAGGGATAGAGTGAGGTTGCTAGTACGAAGCCAACCAACAAGTATACTCACTTAAGATTTCACAAGGTATGGAGCCAATACAACAATATTCAAAGACATGAAGCCATTACAACAATTCTCATCATGTCACCAATAGGGATTTGAACTTGGGTGGGGAATATAACAACCATTCCACCCAACCACCCAAGATAGCCCCAATTCACACTTTCTCTCTCTCTCTCTCTCTCACACACACACACACACACACACACACACTCCCTATATATATATATATATATATATATATATATATATATATATATATATATATATATATTTAACATGGATATTCAAATGTTTTATTTAAGCTCTACATTGAAATACTTTTAAATAGTGAAGGAACTGCACATCTTCTTCATATGGGATGGTAAAAGCATAAAAAAATATTTTATTTATGGCTAATACATTTTTACCATTAATATTTATTTATTAAAATACCACATGTTAAATCTACCTTGAGCAAGAGAGGAATTATGTGTCTCCTTCATAGTGGGAGTGTAATGTAGTGAATGAATTGCAAATATTCCTCATGTTAAAAATATTACGCAGTTATTGACAAAATTATAAATGTTTTACTTTCAATTACTTTATCTCTCTCTTTATGTATAAAGTTATATAAAATTATGTTATTTAAGGTTTGAAGTTTTTATTTGTGGCCAAATTTAAAGATTTTCTTGCTAAGGTGTGATGCATTTTTTTATTTAACCTGGAGGAACCCAACAACCCGCCTAACACCTAACTACTAGTAAACCTTTAGGGGGCTACGATATGTCCTCCTCCTCGTAGTCTAGGTCACAATAGGGGGATTTGAAGCTGGGTCTTTCGAGTTTCAATGATTTCACAATTCTCGGATTAACCAATTGAGTTTCACCTTCCCCCCGGCCTCCCCCCTAGGACAAGGTGTGAAGTATTTTATCTATGGCCAAATTGAAAGATTTTTCTTTCTACTGATATTTTTTAATTTTTAAATATAATGATTATTTTATTTATTTAATGTAACATTACGTGACAACAAATCTTCAATATTGGGTTGTAGAGTGCCTCTCGGCACAATGAAGTTGATATCGAAATATTACTTAACATGGACAACATTCTATTTAAGCTCTGCATTTGAAATATTTTAAAATTACGAAGGAACTACAAAACTCTTGGAAATTTTACTAAACTGAGAGGGGCAGTGAATCAGTTTATTGCATTCATGGACATCAATTTTTAGTTTACTTTTCTTTTCAACCTTTATCTGAACCATTCAATGAGCAACAATACTTCATATAAAGAGAAAATTTAACATATAAAAGACATTCCATGAAAACATAAAATCAACACATATGGACACCAGATATAAGTGGAAACCCATAAAGGGAGAAAAACATGAATTTGTTGTTGTTGTGATGCAAAGGCAAGCTCCTACTTCCTCTATTACATCATCTTTTAGAGGCTACAACCTATCTTCTATTTTGAAAGCTACAACTTGCTGGGAAGCTCCTACTCCTTCTTACATTAATTTTCTATAGGCTACAACCTATAAGAGGCTCCCATCTCAGTTTGTTTTGCCAGCTAGAACTTGCTTGGAATCTCCTACTTCCACTTCAATACACTCCAGCCTATTCTTCTTCAGGATAAACCCTGAAAGGATACTACAATTCCTTGATACATACAAGAAATATTGTGCTGATTTACTTGGTCTTTAGTTTAGCATACTTCCATCTCTATCTCTACCTCTTCGCCTGCTGAAATTTTCTTCACATATGCTCTTCTACCTATATTCTCTTTGTGTCAGGTAACTCATGAACAAGGACTCACAACAATTAAAATCTTCCACATAGCCTCTAGCATTTCAACCTTCCAAAATCACATATTTTATAAAAAAAAATTATGGATGTTAGTATTCCACACAAGAACATGAAGTGAACAATATAAGGTTGTCTCTTTGTTCCCAAACTCTTTTCATATTTTGAATTAAAACAAAAATAATTGACCTTAAATTATTCTAAAAACTGAAATAACATAGGCCAATATTAATGCTTACAAAATCAAAACTCTAAAGTTTTATTTATCCATACAATAAACCATTAGATAATACTCCATCCATATTTGAATAGCAACACATCTAGGCCAAACCTTTGTTCTGCTTGGAAAACCACACCTCTCTATTCTGCAACATACACCTCAGCAACCTCTACAACATACATCAAAAATCTCTACAACATACCTTATGATCAATAATATACCTCTGTCATGAAACTTTAACTCCGTAGTTGCAACATACTATTGTCAACAATATTTTCCATTGCCTTGCATCACAATTTCTTCAATTACCTCTGCAATTAACCTCTTAAACTGCTTCAACAACAATAAACAAACCTCCTTAGGTGATTCAACAACATACCTTGCCTTTTCAACATACATCAACTATCTTTTAGAAGAATAAAAAGCATCACAACACACCTTAGCATCGCAACACCTCCTCATAAACATATGGTGAGAAAAAAACATAACAACCACCTCTTTCAAGCAATCATTACAACCATAGCATCACAACACCACAACATAGAAATATATATAAGAAATTCTGCAAAAGGCAACATCAAAACATATGCAAGCAACCTCTAACATACTTAGCTACTTCACCTCCTGATCAGCAACATTTCAACAACCTTTACACCATACCTTGATGCTCTTTTTCCATCACCCTTTGCCATCAATGACAATTTTCCAACAACATCTTGTTCATATGGGATGGTAAAAGCATAAGAAAATATTTATTTATGACTAATACATTTTTACCTTTAATATTTATTCTTAAAATATCACATGTTAACTCTACCTTGAGCAATAGAGGAACTATGCATCCCCTTCATAGTGGGAGTGTAATGTAGTGAATGAATTACAAATCTCCCTCACACTAAAATTAGTAAGCAATTATTTAAGGTATGAAGTATTTTATTTGTGGCCGGCATTGAAATATTTTAATTTTTATTAATATTCTTTATTTTTTTTAATATAAGTATTATCTTATTTTTTTAATGGAACATTATCTGACAAAATATCTCCCATACTGGGCTATAGAGTTCCTCTCAGTGCAATTAGTGTGTGAGGAATTTTGACATGGTCATTAACACTCAATCCCCATTGACCTTTTTCAATGGAGCATTTCAAGGAGCCCCACCTAGAGGAGGAGCAGGGGGTGTAACCTTCCTCTCTCAAAATCACTCCATCAGCTTCAAACCTCACATCGACCATTCAATAAATAATCAAAGTGAGCTTACATCCCTAAAATTTCTCTTGATCGCTATAATCGAAAAATGAATCAATCTTCTTCAAGTCTCGTGATAACTCTCTTCTTGTGATGGATGGAGAAGGAGATTAGATAAATTTCTTATTTTTTGTTCGTTTTTCAAGTTGTCTGTGATCCTCCAGGCTTGACCTATGGTTTGAGGAGTTGCGTCCTAGGGGCATCTAATCCATCAAAGTCACTTTGGAATTGCACTCGGCCTAGGCCACATCAACCCTTAGCTGATTGGATTTTTTTAGCATGTTGCCTCCTCCTAGCACAGGGCACAACCATCGCATGTGAGGTTTGATCTTGGGTCGCCTTACTGTTGAGGCCCATCCTCAACCGGTTGTTCTAGTGGGACTTGACTAGATAAATTTATTATTATACACATTATTATGAGACATTAAACATTTGCAATTTACTCATATCACATTTTCTCATGTTTGCAAGTAAAATAACAAGGAATTTGATTTGTAGGAAGGAAATTGTGAAATTCAATATTCCCAACATGAACACATTTCTACTTGTGTTCATGAATATTGGCTTTAGAATCCTATTTGTTTTGGAAATGAATTTATGAAAGGCTCTTTTTGTAGCAACAACTTATGAAATTTGTTGGCATGCTTCATGAAAAATGTTTAAGGAAGCTGTGATTTTCATCTCAATAGATGTGGTAATACCTTTATGGTTACTGTTTCCAAAAGGGAGGTTTTGAAACTCATATCCACTTTAGTGCAACCTATATTTTTGCACCAAATGTGACCCACCATTTAGGCAGATTATTTGTATCCTTGTATCAAGATGAGCAAAAAGTGTTGGTTGTATTTCACTCTTGTATTGTATTGGGCCATGCTTAGATGATCTATGTAACAACATGGAACCTAGGTGGTATCTCTAGACCCCTTATGGTTGGTCATGGCCTGTCATTTTATTCCCAATTTCAAGATAGTCCCTACTCTTGTGGCTTCGTAAAATTTCCCATTTATGACCTAGTTTGATATGTGGGGGTCTTTGGATGTACCTACTAGGAAACATGATCTAGGGAAACTTTTAGTCTCTCTCACTTATTTGTATGCAATGTAAAAGTGATACTAATGTTCTAAATGTTTTCATACCTATTAGAAGCACACTTATCTTATGCCTAAGCGCAGACTTCCCCATCTTATGTACTATCACACTTTGGCTGTGGACTCTGTTAGTGTCGGTCTTAAGCCCTCCATCGGTGATCAATAGCTCTTTGCATATGCATTTGTAGGTGTCTCATCAGCATCAGTCTTGCATCCCGTTAGGCATGCCATAACACTGATGGAGGAGCTGGTCTTGTTCCCTTCTTGGCTTTGCTGGATCAGGTCATACAACAATGTAATTGAGTCATACTTGTTTTTGTTTTTGTCTTGAGGTCCCATGGTCTTAGGTCTAGGGTTTTGAGTCAAAATCTTTTCAAGGTCATGAGTCATGGTCAGCAAGTGCCCAGCAAGCCGGAAGGAGTCTTGTACATACGTTTCATTATCATTTTCTTCAGCTATAGCTCATTTTATGCCTTGGGTTTAAAAACCCTGTTTTTAAGTCCAAGGCCATGTGGAAATTTGAAAAAATAAAGAAATTCTCAAAAATTTGTAAAATTGCCGGCAATAACCCTGGTTCCTTCACTACAGTCCCTCAGGCGGTCAACCTGCAAAAAGAACGGAGTCAAACACATTAAAAGAGCTCATTTCAGGACAAAAAGACTCTAAACAGTGTTAAAAAGCAAAGCAAGTTCAAAACATTGGAAAGTGGGTTCTAAAGTTAATTTTTTTTTAAAGTGACCCTATAAAAGCTGATTTCCCTCTAAATTCACTCTCATTGTGCATTTGAAAGTCAAAAATATGTGTTAGAGGCGGAAGGAGCAAATTCGGGCAAGTTTCTGCAAAGCACAAGTGTTAAAGGTGCGCGCGACCAGTCTGAGACCGTGCGCGACCATCTGGGTGCGCGCGACCAGTTACAGGCCAACGCGCAGTGTTAAATAACACAGGCGCGACCAGTTACAGGGGCGCGACCAGTCTGAGCCCGTGCGCGACCAGAACTTCTGTTTGCCCTAAAAACTCACTCAAACGCTGAAATCACCCTCAAATTCTCTCAAGTTATTAAGGTATGCCTCATTCACATGTTTGATGATGGTGTTGGGATTGGAAAGGAAGGTAATGATCATGAATTTTGTGCAAGAAATCCATAAAGAAATAGGTTAAATGAATAGTTGTTTTTGCAAGCAATATGTGTGACAGTTTGTTATTTTTCAAGGAAATTTTTCCCTTTGTCCCTCCTTTTATTTTCCCCATACAAATTGCATATGTTAACATGTCAAACTTATTGATCTCATTTGCAAGTCAATTATACAAATCCTACCCCTAAATCATTTGCAAACCCTAGTCCTTTCAAACCCTATAAACCCTACCTTTTCCCCATGTATAATGATCAAACCCTAAGCACCAGTAACTCAGCAAAATGCCTATGTAAATGTACAGCAGTGAATGAAAAGAAAACATTATAAAAAACAAATAAAAAAGTGATGACAAGGCATGCACTCAAAAAATTGTAAAAACAGTGAAATTTGCCACTTGCATAGCCTTAGAAAAAACAAAAGAAAAAGGTCATCTTGTGTATATGTCAAAGACTTCAAAGCTCAAATAAAAGTCATGACAAAATTCATTTGCATAGCCATCAAAGAAATCAGACTTGCTGTGGTTAGGGTTTGCAGTAACATGGTATCTTTTTTCCCTCCTCAAAAACTCTTTTTTTTCCCTTACCTAATTCCCTATGTAAACCCTAATTCAATTGCTTGTCCCTTCAGTTAAACTCCTTGTGCAATTGAATATCCCTCCCTATGATCAAATCACAGAGTGAAACCCTAATTACTCATGGCAAATGAAAAAATAAGGCTGCCTATGTTTTAAATGAACTGCTGTTATATAAATTGGTTGGCAGCAGACTTGGTTGATGGGTTCCATTGTCCCCCTAAACCTAATCCCTAATACCTCATTACCCTATTTCCCCTATACTGATGCCCTCATTCCCTCCATGAATCAGATTTTCATTGTCCTTTCCCTTGGTGCTTGAAAAACACAGTTTCCCTAAATAAAGTATTGATTTGCAAATGATGAAAGATGGAATGACATGTTTAGCATTATGTGATTTTTTCCTTCAGAATTCCCTGTTTATGTATATATTTTTCCCTTTCCTATATGTAAATTCCCTCCCCTAACGTATCCCTCATGATGTTTCCCCTTGAAAACAGCATACTTCACAGCATTTTGCAGGCAAGGCAGCGGTCATCTTGACTTGTTTATTCCACCTTGCTCAATAACACCATGTCAACCACTGAGACTAATGAGCAAGGTGATGACCGGTCTTCTTCTACAGAGGTTGAGACACAGCAGAGGCCTCGTAAGGGTGGCAAAGGTGGTCATCATAGTGGTTACATGTTTGCAAGGCTAAAATGAAAATTCTCCAAAGGAAGCTGTCTGAGGCCCGGAAGAGGAAGAAAAGGACAAACCCACTCCGTATCTTGGCTGAAGCCTCCCTCACTCATCATGGTACTGATCAGCCTTGATCTAGCATCAAAATGTGAAAATTTTGAGAATTTTGGATTTTGGAAATTTTTGGTAAAATTACAGGTTTTGCCCACGGTTTGGTCTCACCCCGGGTGAGACCATTTTGGAGGACTGCTAGGAATTTTGAAAACTTGGCATTTTCGGAAAGGGCATGCAAAAAGAAAAATTACCAATACTTGGGAGAAGCCTGATTTTGAGATTTGAGCCTCCAAAAGCTCAAAATACATCAAAAAAATGACTTTCTGCCCACTTTTTGAGTTGCAGAAAGTGACCTTGGGAGAAATGGTTTTTGAGGGGTCAAATCAACTCCAAATCCAGAAATTCCACTTGGGATGGAAAGTAGACAGGCCAAGCTTTCCAATGAGCCATCTTGCACCTGATTTGGACCAGTGGAACCCACTCAAAAACAGCTGTGAAGGGGCGCGACCAGAACTTCCAGGGGCGCGACCAGAACTTCCAGATTTGCCAGAATTCACATTTTGGGTCAAAAAACACTGTTTTGACTATGGTTGACTATTATTACTTGTAGATGATGGATAAATGTAATATTTTCATGGCACTTTGGTAGATTTTATCTTTCTTTACCCTTATAGAAGCTTCCATGATGTAAAAAGTGAAAAATTAATGCATGGATGAGTTAGCTAAGTAATAGAGGCAAGTTGTTTGGCTGCCTATTTTCTAGTTCTTAGTTTAGAATTTGTTCAAACTGCTCCTAGAAAGCTGAGCTCGACCCCTAGAGGTGGGGAAAGGGGTTAGATGGTCTAGATGGTCTATATTATGCTCTCTCCTTCTCATTTTGATGGTTGGACTCTTGTGTAAGGAAGCTTTATTGTATATTGTGCATCTATTTCTGCAATTGAAGGCAAGGAAAGCCAGGGTTTTACAGACATCTTTGAGGATTCTTGTGGATCTGATTGTTGATGGTGTGTTCTCTACATGTTCTTGTAAGTTTGTTTATGTGTTTCACATCTCTCTTATGCTTCTAAATTGGACAGATGAAGTGGTAAAGTTTGAACTCATGTTTTGACATGCTCAGCTTTTTAGTTTGTTCAATTTTAATGTTTTCTACTGTCTAGAGAGGATTCGAATTGTGTGTTTGCCCTCTTTAGCTTCTCCTCTATCATCTCTGATCATCCATCTCAGATTAAGGCATCAGCACTCATTCCTACCTTGCCCCTTAGATCCCCCTGTGAAAACTGTGCTCAATCCCCGCACCTTGAATTGCACTTCCACCAATTGCCACCAAAAACCCCAAAAATCATTAAATCAACCCCCTTATCAATTTACTAGCCTAAAATCTTTATTATTAATTGGTCAGCCTAATCATATTGAAAGATCTATCGAATCTGACCCGAGAGAGCCTTCTCATACCTCGTAGGGCTAGCTACGAGGTGAAATGGTTTGATGTAGCCTTGAGAGTTTGTCTATCTCAGCCTAGGTGAATTCCAAGCGCTAACATATTGGCGACCATACTGGGGAGAACAAATTAATCGTTTGCTCATTGATGTGTTTGTTTCATAAGTCTTAGACGGAGCCTGAAGTTACGCCAGAAGCCTTCGAAAACGCTCTTGTTTTACATCAGCGCAAGTAGATAAACGCTGCTTCAGTCCATCTCCGTGAGTTTGTGAACATAGCGCTTCATTGACACTTTACCCCAGTACATGTATCAAGTTCAGATCTGATTGTTGATGGTGAACAACGATCAGACACTAGAAAGGCTGAAATCATTCACTGGCGACTCCTTCACTGAAAACTCCAGAGATCGATGTTTCATGGTGACTTCACTGCAGATAGATCAGTGGCTTTGAGATTTTCAAGATGGATCAGATTGCAAGAAGATATGCTCCCTTGAGCCGAGATCACATTCCAGGTTTTCCGAATAAAATTCCGAAGGTAGATTGGTCAAGGAATTTGCCTACATTTAAAGATGATGGTCGGAAGGACGCTGCTCTACATCTGGTCAGATTTCACATGCATATTCGCAAATTCAAGATCGATTTTCCTGAGGATTGCTTGATGAAGATATTCTTGGCCACTCTGGAAGGTAAAGCTCAATCATGGTATGAAAGTTTGCCGCCTGCTTGTATTTACTGTTTGAAGGATTTTCATGTCTTGTTCATTGAAAGATATCAAGCATCTTATCCATCATTAAATTTGGTTCATGACTGCTGCAAGCATGCTTATAGTTTTATCGAAAGCCTTGAGAAATATTATGAAGATGATAATTTTATGGATTATGAGATCATGGAGGTTCTGTATGAGAATCCATTTCAGCAGTACACCGAAATCTTAGAGGATACTTGTCAAGATCAGCAGGCTGAAGATTTCCATATGGCTGAAAATGAGGAAAGAGCAAATGTTGTTTCAGATCTGTCCATAGAAGACGACAGCATGCCGAGAACTCAAGTTTCATTTGCAGATTTTGATAATGACCAGTCAACTGTTTTAGATCTACATTCAGATTGTGATGACCAAGCATATCTTATGTTGAAGCCCATCAAAGAGAAATCAGCTGTTGAAGAGATCTGGAATGTAGAAAACACAGTAATGGATCCACATGTTCTCAATCATACTGTCAAACCATCATTAGAACAAAGCCTTCATGAGGAGGTAATCTCGTCATTTCATGGACAACAAGATGGGATCTATGTTCAGGTAAGTGAGAAATTTTCTTTTGATAACTCAGTGGGAAATGATAATTTGATTGCCATGTCATATGAAGACAATCACTGTTTGAACAAAAGAAAACAAAAGGTATTATCTCCTCTATCTGAAGATGAGATAGATCTACTTTTGAGAGGTCTTGTTCCAGCTCAAGTCAACGTAGAAATGCAGTGTGCACATGGTCAAGAAGATGATGGTGGACCTTCTTCCTCTTCTGAAAAAGAAGGTTTTGTTGTTGAGACCATAGACAAAGCTTTTGATCCAAATGTTCTCATGCCATCAGAACAGGGCCTGCATGTGGAGGTAATTCAGTCAAGTCATGAAAATCAAGATGAGATCTTCATTCAAGTAAGTGAAACAGTTCCTTTGGATGAACTTATGGTAGGTGATAGAAATGTCATTTTTGCACCTCAAGAATCAGCTGAAGTTTCTTTCCTTATGATTGAAGAAAGTAATAAGGAGCTTGATAATTTGGTTATGATATCATATGAAGATGACCTACAGCACATTCACACCATAGAAGAACAAAACATACAGGATTACATTTCAGATTCTTCTTCATACGCTTCATGTGTTGAAATGCTTTTCCAAGAGGAGATATGCTCATCTACTTGTTCAGAATTTTTTGAAGCCCATGAGCATACTTTTACCGAAGCACATGATGAAGGCAGATCAGAGTTTGAAACAAAGGATACCTTGTTCTTTCAGCAGGAAGTGACAGTGGCAAATCTTCATGTTTTTCACGATCCTCTAGCAAGTTTGTTGCAGCCAGCAGTGATAGTGTTTATTGCATTGTTCAGTGATAAAGGAGATCATGGTCAGCTATGGTTTTGGATGCCCAGGGATAGGTTTGTATTGTTGATCATGAGATCTGATTGGGAGAATCAGTCAAGAAGGCATCTGCTTGATTGGTTACATTGGCATTATGATATAGTTTGATAGTATATTGTCTTGTAAGAAACACAGGTGGTTGTCATCATGATTTCAAATCTTGATGGACTGCTGCCCTTCAAAAAGCTTTGTAAGTACCATTTTATTTTCATTCTGCAGCAAGTGTGAAACTGATCTCTCATCTTCAGTTTGGGGCCCGCAGTGAAGGTTATAATCCCAAGGATGAAAGATTAGTTGGTGTGGAATTTTCAGTTTGTTTATTTTCTGCAAAAAGTCAGTTTGTTTGAGTCATAATCCTTTGAAAGTTTTCAGTTTATAGTCAAAGTCAAATAAAGTCTTTCGAGTATGGTTATTTTTGTACTAGTTGACTCCATTGCCCAATGAATAAAGCACTGGTCTGCTCTCCCAAGAGGTCTGAGGTTCTTGGCACCTCCAAGGAGCTGCCATCCCCATTGGAGCCAATGTTAGTGTCGGTCTTAAGCCCTCCATCGGTGATCAATAGCTCTTTGCATATGCATTTGTAGGTGTCTCATCAGCATCAGTCTTGCATCCCGTTAGGCATGCCATAACACTGATGGAGGAGCTGGTCTTGTTCCCTTCTTGGCTTTGCTGGATCAGGTCATACAACAATGTAATTGAGTCATACTTGTTTTTGTTTTTGTCTTGAGGTCCCATGGTCTTAGGTCTAGGGTTTTGAGTCAAAATATTTTCAAGGTCATGAGTCATGGTTAGCAAGTGCCCAGCAAGCCGGAAGGAGTCTTGTACATACGTTTCATTATCATTTTCTTCAGCTATAGCTCATTTTATGCCTTGGGTTTAAAAACCCTGTTTTTAAGTCCAAGGCCATGTGGAAATTTGAAAAAATAAAGAAATTCTCAAAAATTTGTAAAATTGCCGGCAATAACCCTGGTTCCTTCACTACAGTCCCTCAGGCGGTCAACCTGCAAAAAGAACGGAGTCAAACACATTAAAAGAGCTCATTTCAGGACAAAAAGACTCTAAACAGTGTTAAAAAGCAAAGCAAGTTCAAAACATTGGAAAGTGGGTTCTAAAGTTAATTTTTTTTTAAAGTGACCCTATAAAAGCTGATTTCCCTCTAAATTCACTCTCATTGTGCATTTGAAAGTCAAAAATATGTGTTAGAGGCGGAAGGAGCAAATTCGGGCAAGTTTCTGCAAAGCACAAGTGTTAAAGGTGCGCGCGACCAGTCTGAGACCGTGCGCGACCATCTGGGTGCGCGCGACCAGTTACAGGCCAACGCGCAGTGTTAAATAACACAGGCGCGACCAGTTACAGGGGCGCGACCAGTCTGAGCCCGTGCGCGACCAGAACTTCTGTTTGCCCTAAAAACTCACTCAAACGCTGAAATCACCCTCAAATTCTCTCAAGTTATTAAGGTATGCCTTATTCACATGTTTGATGATGGTGTTGGGATTGGAAAGGAAGGTAATGATCATGAATTTTGTGCAAGAAATCCATAAAGAAATAGGTTAAATGAATAGTTGTTTTTGCAAGCAATATGTGTGACAGTTTGTTATTTTTCAAGGAAATTTTTCCCTTTGTCCCTCCTTTTATTTTCCCCATACAAATTGCATATGTTAACATGTCAAACTTATTGATCTCATTTGCAAGTCAATTATACAAATCCTACCCCTAAATCATTTGCAAACCCTAGTCCTTTCAAACCCTATAAACCCTACCTTTTCCCCATGTATAATGATCAAACCCTAAGCACCAGTAACTCAGCAAAATGCCTATGTAAATGTACAACAGTGAATGAAAAGAAAACATTATAAAAAACAAATAAAAAAGTGATGACAAGGCATGCACTCAAAAAATTGTAAAAACAATGAAATTTGCCACTTGCATAGCCTTAGAAAAAACAAAAGAAAAAGGTCATCTTGTGTATATGTCAAAGACTTCAAAGCTCAAATAAAAGTCATGACAAAATTCATTTGCATAGCCATCAAAGAAATCAGACTTGCTGTGGTTAGGGTTTGCAGTAACATGGTATCTTTTTTCCCTCCTCAAAAACTCTGTTTTTTTCCCTTACCTAATTCCCTATGTAAACCCTAATTCAATTGCTTGTCCCTTCAGCTAAACTCCTTGTGCAATTGAATATCCCTCCCTATGATCAAATCACACAGTGAAACCCTAATTACTCATGGCAAATGAAAAAATAAGGCTGCCTCTGTTTTAAATGAACTGCTGTTATATAAATTGGTTGGCAGCAGACTTTGTTGATGGGTTCCATTGTCCCCCTAAACCTAATCCCTAATACCCTCATTACCCTATTTCCCCTATACTGATGCCCTCATTCCCTCCATGAATCAGATTTTCATTGTCCTTTCCCTTGGTGCTTGAAAAACACAGTTTCCCTAAATAAAGTATTGATTTGCAAATGATGAAAGATGGAATGACATGTTTAGCATTATGTGATTTTTTCCTTCAGAATTCCCTGTTTATGTATATATTTTTCCCTTTCCTATATGTAAATTCCCTCCCCTAACGTATCCCTCATGATGTTTCCCCTTGAAAACAACATATTTCACAGCATTTTGCAGGCAAGGCAGCGGTCATCTTGACTTGTTTATTCCACCTTGCTCAATAACACCATGTCAACCACTGAGAGTAATGAGCAAGGTGATGACCGGTCTTCTTCTACAGAGGTTGAGACACAGCAGAGGCCTCGTAAGGGTGGCAAAGGTGGTCATCATAGTGGTTACATGTTTGCAAGGCTAAAATGAAAATTCTCCAAAGGAAGCTGTCTGAGGCCCGGAAGAGGAAGAAAAGGACAAACCCACTCCGTATCTTGGCTGAAGCCTCCCTCACTCATCATGGTACTGATCAGCCTTGATCTAGCATCAAAATGTGAAAATTTTGAGAATTTTGGAGCATTTTGGAAATTTTTGGTAAAATTACAGGTTTTGCCCACGGTTTGGTCTCACCCGGGTGAGACCATTTTGGAGGACTGCTAGGAATTTTGAAAACTTGGCATTTTTGGAAAGGGCATGCAAAAAGAAAAATTACCAATACTTGGGAGAAGCCTGATTTTGAGATTTGAGCCTCCAAAAGCTCAAAATACATCAAAAAATGACTTTCTGCCCACTTTTTGAGTTGCAGAAAGTGACATTGGGAGAAATGGTTTTTGAGGGGTCAAATCAACTCCAAATCCAGAAATTCCACTTGGGATGGAAATTAGACAGGCCAAGCTTTCCAATGAGCCATCTTGCACCTGATTTGGACCAGTGGAACCCACTCAAAAACAGCTGTGAAGGGGCGCGACCAGAACTTCCAGATTCCAGATTTGCCAGAATTCACATTTTGGGTCAAAAAACACTGTTTTGACTATGGTTGACTATTATTACTTGTAGATGATGGATAAATGTAATATTTTCATGGCACTTTGGTAGATTTTATCTTTCTTTACCCTTCTAGAAGCTTCCATGATGTAAAAAGTGAAAAATTAATGCATGGATGAGTTAGCTAAGTAATAGAGGCAAGTTGTTTGGCTGCCTATTTTCTAGTTCTTAGTTTAGAATTTGTTCAAACTGCTCCTAGAAAGCTGAGCTCGACCCCTAGAGGTGGGGAAAGGGGTTAGATGGTCTAGATGGTCTATATTATGCTCTCTCCTTCTCATTTTGATGGTTGGACTCTTGTGTAAGGAAGCTTTATTGTATATTGTGCATCTATTTCTGCAATTGAAGGCAAGGAAAGCCAGGGTTTTACAGACATCTTTGAGGATTCTTGTGGATCTGATTGTTGATGGTGTGTTCTCTACATGTTCTTGTAAGTTTGTTTATGTGTTTCACATCTCTCTTATGCTTCTAAATTGGACAGATGAAGTGGTAAAGTTTGAACTCATGTTTTGACATGCTCAGCTTTTTAGTTTGTTCAATTTTAATGTTTTCTACTGTCTAGAGAGGATTCGAATTGTGTGTTTGCCCTCTTTAGCTTCTCCTCTATCATCTCTGATCATCCATCTCAGATTAAGGCATCAGCACTCATTCCTACCTTGCCCCTTAGATCCCCCTGTGAAAACTGTGCTCAATCCCCGCACCTTGAATTGCACTTCCACCAATTGCCACCAAAAACCCCAAAAATCATTAAATCAACCCCCTTATCAATTTACTAGCCTAAAATCTTTATTATTAATTGGTCAGCCTAATCATATTGAAAGATCTATCGAATCTGACCCGAGAGAGCCTTCTCATACCTCGTAGGGCTAGCTACGAGGTGAAATGGTTTGATGTAGCCTTGAGAGTTTGTCTATCTCAGCCTAGGTGAATTCCAAGCGCTAACAGACTCTTCGAGATGATTCTCTAGTTGGTCTCATAGTTTCATGTTTCTTGATGAAATTTCATAGATCTCGACATCATTCATGTATCCCAAGTCATTGGTCACATCGTTTGAGGCACATATGGGCTATTTCCACTTGAATGATTCTCCTCTTGACATGCCACATTGACAATCCTAGAGCACTCTCTCATTTCATAATTTTTAAGCTATTAATCACTTAATATGAGGGCTAATCTCACACATGTGGATGTCATGCTAGCTGTTGGGGAGTTTTATGACTTATTTTGACATAAAGGGTGACTCCCACCCTAAATGGAGTCTTTTTTCTTGAGATATGAATGTGATCACACCTTAGAGGTAGGATTTGAGGATTTATGAACATGATTTAAGGAGTTTTCCACTTCTTGGGGAATTATTCACTCATTCCATGAGATTGTTCCACCTTTGGAGGCTAGACATTGGCTTATTCTTAGTTTGGGAGGCCTCTATACCATGATCACTATGCATTTTCGAAGAGGCGTTGAGCCTCTTCACCAAGTTGACCTCTCTTTTAAGGGGTGTCTCCTCTATTGGAGGGTTTGTACATGTGACATGTTTTACTTGTAACTTGACACAGTATCCTTCATTATGTGGATGACAAGTCACTTTTTGTAATTCTCATAGTCCAAATTTAGATATATAGGAAATAATAAAAAATGAAAAGGATATAAAAGGATCGTTTATAAATAAAGGCTCATATCTCATTCAAAATTTTTGTTGTTGTTTTTAACTATCATTTAAATATACAACCTGTTGAAGATCTACCCATTGGAGGTGTTGGTTTCACTTCTTTCTTGGTTATTTTCTTGGTGCATTAAATACTTGTTGTGATAGTTCAAGACTTCTATGAAATTTCTAGATCAATCCATTTGACAAGTAAGTATACCACTTAGAAGGAAGATATATAGGGTTTTTATCCTTCCATCTTCCTCTTTGCTTATTTTTTTCTCTTGGTTCCTTGACAAATTTTTTAAGTATTTTATTCAAGTTGTTGATCATATTGGTTAGAAGGATTTTTCCTAGTGGAATCCCTTATTGTATGGCCTTCATCTCCATATCTTTTCTTGATTAGATGAGAGGTTATTTTAACCTAGACTTCTAATCTCTCATCCCAATCCTTAATATAGGAGTGACCAACTCTTAGAGGGGTATACTTCTTGAATGCAAAAGCCTAATTGGAGAAAGACACATGTCTTCTCCCAGAAACAATTCAAAACCCTAAAATCAAAATATTTTTATTTTTCTATTTGTTTAGAAAGAAATTTAATGGTGAAAATCAAAGAAAAATATTAATTTAGATTTATTTCATGGTCTAATGTAAATATCATTGATTATTTCATTTCCTAGACTACTTTTATCAAATGTTTGTGCTTTATTATTTATCTCTAACTCTAGAAATGCAAAACAACCCTATAAAATTGTTCTTCAAGGTTTTATAAAATCATGTGGGTTGATTTAAGGATTTTTCAATTTTAAAAAATACATTACAATAATAAAATCAATTTTGAAGAAACTGTAAGGCTAAGTTCGATGCTTAAAGGTTTTGTTACTCATACCTAGCCTCTATTTCATTTCTAGATTATTTCTATAAGTTCATCTTACATATATGGTTGTGAGTTAACCTCTCAAGAAGTTTTAACTATTTATATTTAATTTGGAGATTTTATTCATGAATTCAAGCGTTAACATTGGAAATCCTGAGGAGGATTCACCATTAATTTCCCAAGTTCTTTTTTATTTCATTAGTATACATCTTTAGAACTTGACTCTAGCACTAGTTGATGTGATATTTCACGATATATCTGTTTCCCTAGTAGAAAAGTCTAAGATGTCTTTCTCATAAGTGGAGATTCTTTCTTTTGGATAGTTCTCCTTTCACTTCTAATATGAAATTTTTGTGTTATTTTATCATCAAATAGATTTATAAGTTGTGGACATCCCTAATCTTGTCCTTATATTAGCATATTATAATTTGGTAATCAAAGCACACATTGCACCATTTATTTCTGCTTGTTTATTTAACTCTTTATGTCCTAAAGTAGCATAAAAGGGTCCCATGCCTCTTTGATGTTCAATTTGTTGCAGTGAGGATCATATAATTGAAACTTTGAAGTCGTTTATATTATTTATCTTGCATATCACATTGGGCACACATATACTAGCTCTTAACCTTCTTTCTCAAGTGGTTATATTGATTATTTATGTTATTGTCCCTAACTTGTTATCTTTCAAGCATTAATTAGTTATTGTAATCCACATCCATTGTCTTGTTACATGTATTTGGATTCATTTAAGTAAACCATCAGCTTACATAGTCATAATTCACTTAAGTAGGTTTACTTTTCATAAATTGGGATACCTCCCTTTGTTGAGAAAATGTTTGTTATTGATGTAAAATGTTATCTATCTAAAGAAGGTAAGAACTTTACAAAAAGGTGTGATCACCCCTTAACTCCTCTCAATTGAGGAGATATGAATTTTTCAAGATAAAATTTGAATTTCTTTGGCCCCAGTCAAGTCAGCCCTACCATAGGACAAGTCGATCCTACTTGGGTTAAGAAGGCCCTGTTTGGAGGTCAACAAGGCCTTTAAATAGGTCATACCATTTACCATTTCGGTCAACATATTTGGTGAAGAAAGCGAGTAAATTCGAACCTATTTGAGCAACAAAGAATAGATTCATATATCATGAACCAACGAGAGAAGGAAAGAGTGAAAGAAGTCATCTATAAAATTTTATTTTTCTTGTTACAATTATGGTTTTTTAGAGATTGGTATTGGTTAATTTTTGAAGCATTTATCTGAAGAAATTGTGGAAGATATTCGGCCTATTTCTCTAAAAATTTCAGCCCTGAGATAGCCTCAAATCGGCCTTTGTATTTCAGCCCTGAGACAGATCTCTGTTATGCCTTGTTTTAGCCTTAGGATTGGCCTTAGCTTCGGCCCTAACTTCGGCCCTGGAACAAAATTTAGTTCGTCCGTGTGACAACCCTTGTATTTGGCCCTATAGCAGGCTTGTATTCGAACCTATGGTAGCATACTATTGGACCTTCTTTGTAGCCAATCTTAACATGCTTTGAAGTGATTTTGATGTTAATTGGAACCTGACTAAAAGTATATATAAAGTCTAATTTGGAATATGATATGAAGCTAATCTGAAGTTTGATGATTTTTTTTTGAAGCCCTTATTGAAGGAATATTGGAGCAACTTTTGGAACCTAATTTGAAGTCTATTTTGAAGGAGTCTTGGAGCAGATCCTGGATCAATTTTGGATTCTATATTGGAGCTGTTTTTTGAGAAACATTGAAGTATGCTTTGAATCAATTTATTAGGCTGTTGCCTAAAGAGGATTGGTATCCTAATTCATTTTTTGTTAGGTTGGTTCCTCAGCTTGTTCAAGAGGATTGGTTTCTTCATTACCATGTTGGTGCCTTGGTTTGTGAAAATGATTGTTGTCCATACTTGACATTTAGTAGTGTGAATTTGTAAAGGAGGATTGATGTACTCATTATTGTATTTTGAGCTAAAATTATTCAAGTAATTTTTTGTTTTTTAATTATTGTGTCTCAGTATTGCTTGTGCTTCTCATTTGTAAAAGAATTTCAATTGGAAAAAATTAACATTTGGATGAAATAGTGATTCAACCCCCCTCTCAATATTTCTAACAATTTGAATCAAATTCAACTTATTCAAGATCACCCTAACAGTTGGAAGAAGGGTTTTCAATCAAAATGGATAGTAAATAAGCACTTAAAGCTCCCCACTTTGTTGGAACAAAATTTTCCTTGTGGAAGATCAGAATGAAGTAATATCTAATGTCTCTTGGTGTCTAAGTTTGGCAATTAATTATAGATGGATATAATATCCCATCTCCTCTACTGATAGACCAGGATGGGAAGAAGGCGTATGTAGTAAATTAAAAGTCTTTGAACTCTATATCAAGTGGCCTGTCAGATTCAAAATTCACCGAAGCAATGAGTTGTGAATCAACTAAAGAAATGTGGGACAAACTTATTAGTATCTATGAAAGAGATGGCAAGGTAAATAAGGAAAAGCTTGAAAAATTTAGAAGTCAATTTGAAATTATCAAATTGATGATGAAGAAGATATTGCTTCTTACTTCCCTTGAGTAGATGAAGTAGCTAACTCTCTTAGAGGGTTGGGTGAAGACGTCAAAGAAAAGATGATTGTCCAAAAGTTTTGAGATCTCTTCCAGACCATTTTGATGCTAAATTTTGTGCCATAGAAGAACTAAAAGACTTGGACACTTTATCAATGGATGAAATTCATGGAGTTCTCACAAGATAAGAGACAAGGTCAAGAAATCCAACCCATAAGCAAGCTGCATTCAAAGCATCAAAATCATCAAGAAAAGGGAAGAGCAGTGATTGCAACAATGATGATTCTAATATTGAAATGACACGACTTGTCACGAGGCAAAGAAAGGATCCAAGCTTAAAGGTTAGTTACCTATTATTTCTTTCATATGTCATAAAATAGCACATTATGTTTCCAAGTGTCCTCTTAAAGATGACAGTGATGAAGAAGAACCTAAGAAAAGGAAGTTCAAAGGGGAAGGCTCAAGAAAGAGGAATTTCTTCTCCAAGAAAGATAGTTATGTCTCTGGTGAGGAAGAGTATGATGAAAACAAAGAAATATTATTCATGGTTGTGTCACAAGAAGAAAAAAATCTGGAAGAAGAAGAAGAAAGAATTGAAGGTATGAATGATTTATTTATTAGTGCTTTAGAATAAAATGTTAGACTTAGAAAAAAGAATGGAAAGTTATCATAGGAAATCGTCTCTCTAAAAACTCAGAAAGAGGAAGCAAAATGATTAGAATAAGTCTTCAGCAATAAAATAAAGGAAAAGGAATAAATTTGTGAAAAATTGGAAGTTGAAGTAGTATCTTTGAAAAAGGAGGTCGACAAAGTCAACAAAAAATTGAAGAGCACACAAACCTTGGATACCATTCTCAAATATCAAAGGCCACCACATGAAAAGTCTGAGCTCAGCTATATAGGCGAATCCTCTAGTGCAGAAAAGGAATAACCTATTATTCATCATAAAGAAAACCCTAGAAAATTCATCAAAAATATTTCCAAAAGACCTAGAAGTTTTGATGATGTCCTTAAAAGGTCTCATCATTATAGTCCAACAGGAAACAAAGATAACTTAAGGAATGAGAATCCAAAGAGACAACCCTCCCTAGAAAAATATGAATTATCAAGGCAAGGTTATACTAACAGGTATCAAACTATATTCCTTGGTCATTGTTTCTTTGTAAAAAAATTATTCATAAGGAAAAACACTGCAAGGCTTACAGGGCCAATCGCCAACCTCCTAAAAATAAGGATGTTCACATTAAAATTTGAGACTAGATTATAAATCGTAATCCATTTTCCCCTCTTTCAAAGTATAATATATAATGTTATAAGTGAAACAGTCCAGGTCATCAAGCGAAAACTTCCCATTAAAGTCAAAAGGAATCTGGAAAAGGAAGACTAAAGAATCCGCACCTGAGAAATGTGGATTGATTATGTATGCTTAGAACAAGGAGAGTGAGTGGTTTGTTAATAGTGGATGTTCTAGGCACATGAAAAGAGACCAGAAGAAGTTCATCTCACTAAGAAAAGAGAAGGAAGGAAATGTAACCTTCAAAGATAATGGATCTACTAGAATTGTTGAAATAGGCACAGTGAGTCTCAACAATGGCAAGGGGAAAGCACATAGTGTGCCATATGTTGAAGGCCTTAAGTAGAATCTTCTGAGCATCAACCAAATGTGCAATTAAGGATACAATATTATCTTCCATGACAATGACTGTGAAATAAGGAAATCATCTTCAGAAAGTATCATAGGAAAAGGGCTAAGACTTTTAGATAATGTATATATTCTTTGTGAAATTCAAGAAGAAATATGGTTACATGAGTCAATCAAATTAAATCTAGCTATTGCACAAATGCGTGAGGCACATAAGATTTGATAACTTGCTGAATATTAACAAAACTCAAGCAATAAGAGATATGCCCAAAATTTTAAAACCAACAAATGTTATTTGTGTGTCATGTCAACATGGAAAACAAACCAAAAAAATGAAGTACACTGCTCGAGGGAGTGTGGGAGGCAAGCTAAGGATTTAACCTAGGGTTCTTCTCTGAACGCTTCCATGGAAATGTTAGGAGGGGGTCCAGAAGCCCCTCCTACCATGAAATCGTAGTTGGTAAAGGTAAGGAGCCAAAGTCTTATTTTTTTCAAAGATAACCACTTGTAATGCCTTCAATAAGATCGATGCCAATCGCTCAGGAGAGGGAGGGGCAGAGAAAATAACTAACAAATAGTCCAACTCTTAGCCTGTAAGCTCTAGCCGAAAATATCAAACTTCTCCGCAAACTATTAATCCATGCAAGCCCAAAACAAAGAATATATCGACCCTAGATATCATGGACCTGGATGTTTCAAATTACATGGATTATATGCAAGAACATGCAATCATTTGTAATTTCATTGGCTTCTGGCTAGAAAAGAAAAATCTGAACTGGTGGATCCAAATGAATTGGTGCCCAAAGGGAGAGATCAAGCTTCAACTAGGCTCTAAAGGGCTCTTCACAATTATTTCGATCTTTTGGAGGAAAAGGATCATATCTTTGAAGAAGGTGCCTACTTCTTCAACTCATCTAGTCTCTACATGCATTATTGGAAAGAGAAATTCACCCATGAAAAGGAGGATATCACAAGGTTCCTTGTTTGGGTGCAGTTATACTCCCTGCCCATGGACTATTGGTCTCCCTCTGTCCTTAAAGGCATAGGAGATGAAATAGGAGAATATAAAAATGCTTGAAAGAACTAGAGCAAGACACTACGTATCATATGCATGCATCTATGTTTACCTAGATGTTTTAGGCGCTCTTCTAAAATCCATCAAACTAGTATTCAGGGATGAAGTGTGGCTCTAGAGCATAAACTGTGAATACATACCCTTTAGATGTTGGAAATGTCATGAACACGTGCATCTCTTCACGTATTTCCCTCAGAATGATTCCCAAACCACCAATCCTCAATATCAAAAGAGGTCTTATGAATGGGGCTACACAAAAATGGCACCCAAAAATAGAAACAATTGAAGGACCCAAGGGAAATAGGCGTCAACGTCCCAAGTTAATAGGAACAAATTTGAAGCCATGGGTGAGGAATAGGAGGAATAAGAAAAGGAAGAAACCACAAGTGATGAAGGTACAACAGATCAACTCCTACTCATCCACCAAACTCAAGAACAAGAAGTCAATCCCAATGCAAACCTAGATGTTGCTTGGCAAGGAACTGATGATGTAGAAATGGAGCGAGAGGACAACAATGACACAATAGAGGAAGAAGTGATAGAATAGGCCCTAGGGGGTATGGATCTCAACATAATTACATAAGTCTAGGAGAAGTGAGGTCTAGCAGCTATGCTATAGGATTATATTCAAAAAATAGAGGGATAATACCTCTACGAAGAAGATCTCAAGTTGGCTACAACAAAGAGGTAGTATGGAGAACACAACAACATGGGTATAAAGTCTGACATTCGAGCTGAACAATGCAATCCCAAAGGAGCGAGAAGGAAAAGAGGTAGAAAACCAACCAGTCAACTACTACAAGAGCTCGAAGCAAGACTGATAAATGAGGGAAAGGTAAGATCCCTAACCCTAACTCCAACTCTTTCTCAATGAATTTGATCTCGTGGAACATAATAGGTCTAAATGGACCGACAAAAGTAAGGCTTCTAAAGTAGAAAATAATGGAAAGTAAACCAAATATTGTTCTCATTCAAGAAACTAAAATAAGATTAGAGGATATACCTGCTCTGTAGAAGAAGTGTTGCAATGGTTACAACTACATAGAAAACACTACCATATCTATGGTAGGTAGATAGTTAAGAATCTAGAATGAAAAGCTATTTGAGCTTAAAAAATCCATAGCTAGCTAGAACTCAATCACAACAGTCCCTCAACTAATTGGAGCACTTAGAATTTTATGTGTTACCAATGTTTACAGACCGTACAAAGTAGCTGATATAATCCACATGATGAACACCCTAAGAAGAATAAATGAAGAGCTTCCTTACCCCCATAAAATCATAGGTGGATATTTCAATATGATACTCAACCTTTATGAGAAAAAAGGGGGTCTTAGGAGATTGGATAGGGATGTAGACGCTTTCAGGGAGGCCCTGGAACTGATGGAAATGGTGGAAATGAAAACTACCAATGGCATACACACTTGGAACAATCAAAGAGGTGGGGAAAGACAAATTGCTTCATGTCTTGACAAATTCCTAATTTCAGAATCCATTCTCCTAGCAACCCCAAAAATAGATGGTAGAATCCTACCTCATGCCGACTCTAACCATTGGCCTATTGCCTTGAAGATCTACCACTTAGGAGCTCCCAAGAATATACCCTTTATATTTGAAGCTTTTTGGTTGGACCACCCAGAATTCTAAGCCAACCTTAAGGAATGGTGGAACGAAAATCATCCCCAAAGAGGATCTCAAATGTTTCAATTTCAACAAATATTAAAGCATATCAAAAATAGAATCAAATAGTGGAACAAAGAAATATTTGGGAATATTCTCAAGGAAAAGAAATATCTAGAGAAGAAGATGGAGGAACTTAAAAAACATTATTCAACATGGAATCCTAGATCAAATGAAGAAAGAGGAAAAAGAACTGCAATGAAGATGGGAGGAAAGAGCCAAACAAGAAGAGAAACTGTGGCAACAAAAATCCAAAATTCAATGGTTAAAATGTGGGGAGCGAAACACCAAGTTCTTCCATAGATCCATGATCCAACACAAGAAGACAAATAATATCTTATCCCTCAAAAGAAAAGATTCAGAAATGGCATGCTCTTAGGAGGAAATATTTGAGGAATTGAACACCTTCTATGGGAGCCTCCTTGAGGAGCCCAACCTGGATAGGTCCCAAGCCATTAGGGAGATAGTTAACAATATTCCTACAATTCTGAATCAAGACCATAATACCATGCTTCTCAAATAAATCACCATGCAAGAAGTTGAGGAGGTTGTAATGTCAATGCCATCAGGCAAATCCCCAGGGCCAGATGACTTCACGACTGACTTTTTTAGAGCCTGTTGGTCAACTATTAAAGAGGAAGTCCATGCCATTGTGGAAGACTCAAGGAGGGACAAAATAGTGTTAGGGCCTTTAATGCAACCTTCTTAACTCTAATTCCTAAGGAAGAGGGTCCAGACACCCCAGATAGATTTTGTCCTATTGCCCTCTGCAATGTGAACTACAAGATCATCTATACGGTTTTAACCAAAAGGCTCAAGTCATTGCTACCACTTATGGTTTCTCCCAACCAATCAGGATATATGGAAGGGAGACAAATTCTGGACAATATCTATCCCATGAGACTATACACACGCTTCCAACTTCTAAGAAACCTGGGATGTTAATGCAACTTGATATTTCAAAAGATTTTGACAAAATAAGTTGGAAGCACATGAGGGAAGTTCTTGAAGCTTTCGACTTCAATAAGAACTAACTTTAATGAATCATGGCACTAGTTTCGTAAACCTTCTTCTTTATTCTCCTTAATGGAGCCCCACCTAGCCCTTTGTTCCTACTCGAGGAATTAGGCAGGGAGACCCCCTTTCACCTTTCCTCTTCATTCTCATGGCAGACGGTCTTGGAAGAACAATTCAAGCAACTCAGACCAATAACTAGTTGAAGGGCTTAAAAATTCATGCCAATTTTCCTTTTTCCACCCACTAGCAGTTTGTGGGTGATAACCTACTCATGAGAATCCCAACTACAGTGAAGGCTAGAACCTTCAAGCACATTCTGAAACTCTTCTCTAAAGCTTCAGGAACCACTATCAATCTGCAGAAATAAAAAAACTTGTTCTTCAACACCCCTCCCCCTATTCAATGAAATATCATCACAACCCTTGGATATCAGAATTGCTCCCTTCCCTCAAAATACTTGGGTGTCCCTCTCACTAATAGGCCCCACAGGAAGACAACCTGGGAAGATCTTCTAAATTTACTTCAAAACAAGCTATGCAATTGGACATTAAGGTCCCTCAACCTAGTTGGTCGTCTTATTCTGGTTAAAGTAGTGTTACAAGTTATGCCACTGTATCTCTTCTCTGCCATAACCACTCTCAATTTTTCCTGAACTCTATTCGTAGCATTCAAATAAATTTCCTTTGGAGAGTTTCTAAGAAGAAAAAGGAATGGGACTTTATTGGGTGGGAAAAGTTGTGCAAGGAAAAACACGTTGGAGGACTTGGGCTGAGAGACCCAAAAATCATGGGAAAAGCCTTGGGTGCAAAAACTTGGTGGGAGTGGCTAGACACCCCCACCACCCCTTGGGAATAACTATGGAAATCCAAGTAGGCTCCTAACCATCATCAAAAGGAGGTCATTGAACTATTAGAACAAGTCTCATTATCAACCAAATACAGTTTTTCGAAGGTCCATAATGGACAAATCACTCTCTTCTGGGAGGATGTGTGGCAGCAACTTTTGACTCTAAATGAATAAAACTATGCCCACTTGCAAAGGATAATTTAGGGTAAAGGGAAAAATCTGGTGGCTCATTACTAGAAACCAACCCCTCAGGGAAGCAGATGGAGACAATGGCTTGGCATAAATGATTGGAAATCACTTCCAAACAATTTTGATTAGGACACTATCAAGGGGCTTTTTCAGGAGTGCCAAATCCAGGTGGATCATGAAGATGACAAATTGAGGTGGGGAAAAAACTCAGGAGGCATCTTTAGTCTCAAGGAAGCCTATGGTTATTTTTCCAACCACGAACAAATGGAACATAGTCAGAGTTGGATTTCTCTATGGGCTAAACAATAGTGGTCGAAGATAAATTGCTTTATCTAGCTAGTTTTGCATGGAAAAATACTAGCCTAGGATAACCTTTTGAGATCAGGGTTTTCGGGGCCATCTCGATGTTGTCTTTGTAAGAACCAGGAGGAATCCATTAATCACCTCCTAAACTCCTATGTCTATGCTTATGCTCTCTGGGAGTAGGGGGCCGAAATTTTTAGGATGACTAATAGGAACAAGGAATTAGTTCAAGATACCCTAGAAGGCGACCTCATATCACTTTCCACCTAGTGGTCAACAGATTGTGGAACCTATTTCCAGGGACCCTTTGCTGGGTAATATGGAAAGAAAGGAATGTGAGAATTTTTACATATTTACATACAATAGGGGAGATTCTTCTTACAAAACTTAAGAAGATAATTCAAGAATCAGTCTTTATCTCTAGTATTCCTCCAATGCAAGTCCATCTGCATGCTCTAGGTATCTGTATTCTTCAACTCCTATATTTGGAGAACATTCCCCTCACCATTATAAAATCTCCTCTGCTAGCTTTGATACCCCGACTACCTGGTCCTCTCCTAGAAATAATGTTATCAAACTCAATTACGATGGGGCCTCTAAGGGAAACCCTAGATCTATAGGTTTTGGAAGATTTTTTAAAAATCACAGGTGTGAAATTCTTTGGATCTATTACAAGAAATTGGGGATAAACACCAACAATGTAGCCGAGCTTCAGGCTATGGAGCATGGGCTCGAAATTTCCATGTTCAAGAAATTCGTTCCACTCATCATTGAAGGAGACTTAACACTAGCCACCTTTACTACTCACAAGCTCTAGAATGACATTCCGGTTAATAAATTGATCACCAAATGAAGGATTACGAAAACACTCCAACACATCCAACAACACATCATCAACATAAGCAAGGTCACGATCAGGAGAAAGCCTAACTTCATGGTTGACCGATTGGAAAACAAAGGAATGACAAGTAGCAACGTGTTAACCTTTCATGCATGGCATGAATTAACTAATGACCCTCTTCTTTAGGAGTGTGAAGAGCTCCATCAAAAGGACAAAAATAGTTATGGTATTAATGAGCCTCCAAACCATCCTATCAGCTCGCAAATAATAGATGGTCAATTCAATCTAGACCTTTGAGGTTGTGTGATGAAATCCATCACTCGCAACACACATAATGATATTCTTAATTCTCACTTGATCCCTAGAATGAACATGGATTACACTCACCACCCTTCCCATTCCTCCACCGGTAAGATGAATCATTCCATCCCCAGGGTTGATCTTGTCATACAAGCCAACCTATTATGCAATGATGTCCTCATTATTCTCCTCAACCTTCTCAAACCATGGAGGCCTTATGATAACCCCCTCCCAAGTATTCTCTATCCTCAATTTCCATTTTCCCCTGCTCATCACCCTCAACCTCACAAGCCTCACTTTCCATTCCCTTTGCCTAGACCAAGCATGGAGCGCACCCCTCACTCTGCCTGTGGCCCCTCGTCAAGTCATCAGATAAGAGGCCGAAACATGGAATGACGACACCAAAGAGACATGAAGTTGAGAACTAGGGCTGAAACTGCAGCCCATCAAGATGCACTCAATTTTCACAACACTATTCCTTAGCAGATTCAAAAACAGATCAACCATCTGGAGGAGAAAGCTACAAAAATCAGGTGGAATACTAGTACCGAGGAGGTGGATGAGCACTTCAAGTGGATTTTGGACCTAGGATTCACCAGATCCAAAGAAAATATTTTCAGTTGAGCTATTGAACTTACCTGGATAATGAAAACCATCATGGGTTTGGCCATGTAGTGTTGAAGTTTCTAAGTTTACTTAGTTTAGAAACCCTTCATGCACTTTTTCTGATTTATTCCTACCTACTTGTTATTTTTCCTTTAACAAGTTATTTACAAAGTAAATACTGAAAATAAACACCAGTGCATGCTCAACATATTAAAGATCAAAAACTAAAAGAAAAAAGAGCAAACACACCACATGACACCATTATTTTTGGACCAATGTCCCCAGAAAAACCCAATGCGGGAAAACCGGTGCAACTATCTAAGGGTTTTCTTATTAAGTAATATCAGATTACAATCTGGGTGCTGAAACTAGCCTACCCAACAAAGAATTTCCTTAGTAGCTATACCTCACAGTTTGAGAGAAATCTCCTCTCTAAAACCCCGGAAAATACTTCCGAAAATTCCTCAGCACAAAACTACTCTTGCAACCCCAGCATCTGCCCAATCTGGACTGCGTCATCTCCTCTTTGGCCCACGCTAGCCTTGCGTTAGCCTCTCTTGGCCTATGTTAGCCCCAGGAGGCCCTGCGTTATCTTCCTGGTCCTCTGCATCAGAGACGCTGGCCTCCCTGGTTCTCTACGCGGCACTTGGCTGCCTCTTTGTGGCCCTGCGTGAGCCCTTGTTGGCTCTGCGTCACTCTCCTTGGCTACTGTGCTACTCTCTGGAATAGTCTCTGCCTTCTATGTTTCTCTGTACTCAATGCCCCTCAGATTTTCTCCCGATCATTGCTTCTATCTCTCTTAGCAAACCCCGCTCTAGAGAATAAAATGACTGATCACTCTGGTGTGTTCTCCAAGTGACCCCTCCTCTTATACTTTTCCTGTTGACATCTCAACGACCAAGATTAAGTCCCTAATCAATGGCTAAGATTAGATCTGGCTTGATCCATGTCTTTTGGACCACTCTAACACAGATTCATATTAATACACATTAATATTTTATTTTCCCTAAGTTTAGACTTAGGGACTCCATTAAAAATATTAATTATTTTAATATCTCCTGATCTGTTTAGAATTTGTCCAAACCATTTTGGATATTGGAGATCTCATGTGCCCCAAGCTATCCACTAAATTTTGTGGCTAGAGCACATCCGATGCTACCTGAAATCAACACTCCCTCTTAGTGAGGACTGTGCTCTAGCAATACTCCTCATTGAGTATTACTCTGATCATCCGACATCGGTACATGTGTTGATGCTTAGCCTTCCTGCCCACCATCCTCCACACTGCTACCTCCTATACTACTGCCCATGGTTCTGCCACTTCCACTGCTGCATCTGTACGACAACTCCCTCTGCATCTGTGTTGTTGCCGGTGCTTTCTCTCGACACTGCATCTGCATTGCACTTCCTCTCATCATGTTGCATTGTGATGCCCACTGCTACACTGCAACTCAATTACTGAGAAGTAAGTAACTGATCCTCCAAATGACCTCGCTGTTGGGATAGAAACACCCACTGATGCCGACCTCTGCCACTGACAAGTGCTCCCTCTCTGACCTCTGCGTTGTTGCAACAACTCTCCTGCATCTCGCACCATTGCACACCTCTCTGTGCCATCCTGCATTGGTGAAACACTCCTATGCCTCTCACATTGTTGTAGCCTGCTAGCTCTACACTGTCTTGGGACTCTTGCACTGTATCTCTCTCTGCCGCTCATCTGTATCCATCTCTACCCACTCAGCTAGTCCTGCTACTCCTCATCTGGGTTCCCGTAGCAAGGTCCAAGAGGCTGGGTACTTCAGGATCCTGCCCCTCATCACCTGTAGTCCACCTGACTACAACTTGATGTCTCCCAACTTCCGCTCAAGTGGTACGTGTGCACTCATGGCATAATCATTTTCTGTCAAAACTTCCTTCTTTGTCCGTGCTGGTGCTGCCTTAGTCTCGGAAGACTCTCCCTTACTCTTCTTCCTTGGGCACTGGGTCGCATAATGACCCATCTCCCCACAATGGAAGCACTTGATCTTGGAGAGATATTTCTTCTTCCGCTTCTCCTGCTTTCTCTCAGATGTTATGGCCACATCCTCCTCCTCCTGCTTGACCTTGATCCCTTTGCTGCTGCTACTTGTCTTCGACTGCTGTCTGGTCTCTTCCTGGCGAAGAGCTTCCCACATCTCGTCCCAAGGTAGGAGAGTCCCTCTGCCCAAGATGCTATGGACAAACACTTCCCACTCTTTTGAGACAACATTCAGGGTTGTCCTCACCATAAGCTCCTAATCCGGTGTCTCTCCTATAGCAGTCAACTGGTTTCAGATCTCATTCAGTCCTCCAAGGAAGGTGTCAATTGATTGACCCTTCTTCATCTGATACAACCTCATCTGGTTCTCTACAACATTCTTCTCTACACAGAAGTGTGCTGGTACAGGTTCTTGAGAGCCTCCCACATCTCAACTGTCGTTTCCTTCTCAGCTGTATGTGGTACCACATGATCCTTGACCCCATCAAGGATAATGCACTTGGCCCTCGCCATCGCCTCTTCATACCTGTAATTATCATTGGGTTTGACTAGGATAGCTACTACCTTTAAGGCAAAGTTCTTGACACGATTCCTGTCAAGCACTGATAAGATTCTGGCCTTCCAGACTGCGAAGTTTGAAGCTCTATCCAGTCTACCTGGTCTCTTACCCCGTGTAGTGCCATGACGCTCCTCTACTTCCCTCCTAGAAGTTCTTTATTTGACTCCTCTGAGTCTCTACTTCCTGTTTGGAAGTTCTCTTCTGGACTCCCTCTGAGTCCTTATTTCCCTCCTGGAAATCCTTCTGCCACTTGTCGAGATGCCCCCTACTCTGATCGTCTTATGCAACTGCACTGCTGATCTAGGTTCCTCGGCTAGAAACCCTTGGTAACAAATCCTCTGGCCCTACTCCGTTAGGTACTGTTTTGACTATAGTACCTCACCATCTCCACTCTGCAATATTTCTGCAGCCTTCTAGACTCCAGCAACTGCCTCTTTGTGAACTGCGTCAGCCCCTCTCTACCTCACGCTGGCTCTGCGTCACCCCAGATGGGTCTGCGTCAGCCCTGGTATGCCATGCGTCCTCACTCTGGCCCTCTGCATCAACAACACTGCCTCTATGAGGATCTACGTAGCTCTCGACTTCTTCTGTGTGGCTCTGGCTGGCTCTGCGTTACACTTCTTCGCTTTTGTGATGCTAGAAACAGCTTCTGTCACATCAGGACAACTGTTTTCTGCTGCTATTTCTCTACTCGGCTGATGTCTTTTAGTCCTCCTGTGATATGCAATCACGCTCTGATACCATGTTGAAGTTTCTAAGTTTACTTACTTTAGAAACCCTTCATGCACTTTTTCTAATTTATTCCTACCTACTTCTTATTTTTCCTTTAGCAAGTTATTTACAAAGTAAATACTAAAAATAAACACCAGTGCATGCTAAACATATTACAGGTCAACAACTAAAAGAAACAAGAACAAACACACCACATGACACCATTATTTTTGGACCAATGTCACCAGAAAAACCCAATGCGGGAAAACGGTGCAGCTATCTAAGGGTTTTCTTATTAAGCAATATCAGAGTACAATTTGGGTGCCGAAACTAGCCTACCCAAGAGATAATTTCCTTAGTAGCTATACCTCACAGTTTGAGAGAAATATCCTGGCTGAAACCCTGGAAAATCCTTCTAGCAGTTCCTGAGCACAAAACTACTCCTGCAACCCCAGCATCTGCCCAACCTGGACTGCTTCAGCCCCTCTCTGGCCCACTCTAGCCCTGTTTCAGCCTTTCTTGGCCTGCGTTAGCCCTAGTAGGCCCTGCGTCAGCTTCTTGGGCCTCTGCGTTAGACACGCTGGCCTCTCTGGTGTTCTGCGCAACACTTGGCTGCCTCTGCGTGAGCCCTTGCTGGCTCTGCGTGACTCTCCTTGGCTGTTGCGCTACTCTCTCGGCACAATCTCTGCCTTGTTTGTTTCTCTGTACTTAATTCCCCTCTGCTTCTCTCTCGATCACTGATTCTATCTCTCTTAGCAACCCTCGCTCTAGAGAATAGAATGACTGATCACTTTGGTGTGTTCTCCAAGTGACCCTCAAGCCTCCTCTTATACTTTTCCTATTGACATCTCAACGACCGAGATTAAATCCCTAATCAATGGCTAAGATTAGATCTGACTTGATCCATGTCTTTTTGACCAATCTAACACAGATTATATTAATACACATTAATATTTTATTTTCCCTAAGTTTAGACTTAGGGACTCCATTAAAAATATTAATTATTTTAATATCTCGTGATCTATTTAGAATCTATCCAAACCCTTTCTAGGTATTGGATATCTCATGTGCCCCAACCTATCCACCAAATTTCGTGGCTAGAGCACATCCGATGCTATCCCAAATCAACATGTAGGAGAATATCCAGGCCAGACAAGATTTGGAAAAAAATAAGGTGACTTACTGGATGACAAATTCATTGTTTTTGTTGAAATGGTTCACCACAGGAAATATATAACCAAAGAATCACTACACTACGAGTTGCTCAAGTGACAAGAAGGGAATAATGGTGCAGGGAAAGACAATGTGTCTCCTAACCTCGACAAGATGGAGCAGGGAGGTGTCTCAATCAATCAGGTCAATATTGGTGGCGTTCCTGCTGGAGGGTTGCCAGAGATTCCCATCATGGTTGAAGAGGATTAACTCAACTAAGATAAGTCCAAATTTTGGAATTTTTGTCTCATTCTTTATTTATCAGCTCGATGGGCTTGTCAATTGTAATATTCAGTTAAGGATTTCTAGAGTCAATCGAATAGTGGTCTAATAGGCAGCTCCGTTAAGGAGTACTTTTCCTTATATTTCGTACATAACGATAATACTAAGGTCGGTAGGCTGATATGTATCAGATAGTATAGACCTTCTAATACTGATCTTTTGTAGATGGTCAAGCATCAATCAAGCTGACCATGGTTATTAAATTTGTATGTTTTCCTAAATTCGCAAGCATAATATAATTATATCTTACCTACAAAAAAAACATGGAAAACTAACTAGGACTAATTTCAATTCAAAGGAATGTTCAACATAAATGCCATTGGAAATCATCCACACAGATCTATGTGGAACAACTAGTACTCCAACACTGCAAGGAGAAAGGTACTTTATATTATTCATAGATGATTATACCAGAATGTTTTGGCTAGTTTTCATTAAATTTAAATGAGAAGTGTTATATTGTTTCAAAAATTTCAAAGCATTAATTGATAATTAAAGTGATTTGAAGATTGAGTGCTTAATATCCAACAAAGGAGGAGAGTTTACAATAGAAGAATTAATGAGTTATGTGAAAAACATGGAACCAAAAGACAACTTTATGCTGCTAGAACTGCACAAAAAAATGGAGTGGTCAAAAGGAAGAACATATATGTACAAGATACTACAAGAACAACGTTATTGGAAGCTAAGTTACATGTTAAATTCTGGAAGAAGGCAGTTGGGGAAGTAATATACATCATAAATAGGGCAGAACTTTGGGTAAACAACGATAAGACTCTATATGGACTATGGAAAGAAAGGATCGCTTCTATGAAACACTTCACAATATTTAGGAGAAAAATATTTATGAAAATAAATGACAATTCAGTAGGAAAGTTCAATTATGGTGTAAATGAAGAATTTTTTCTTGGATACTCACTAAGAAGTAAGGCATACAAATGATAAAACAATAGAATTTGCAAGGTAGTAGAAATAATTAATCTAAAAATAGATGAGGATCTACCCAAGAAATAAGTAAACATGACAAATGAAGAAGACCTTATCCTTATAGATTAGGAGGAAGGTGTTGCAAAAGAATACCGAAAGGAAGAACTAACATAGATGTTGGCATTATGACTAACGTGTTGTCCTTGATGAAAACCTACTCGATGAGTTGTCCTTTGATGGAAACCTACTTGATGAAGATGTCAACAAGATGTGTCTACATGTGAAAGAGAGTTTGTTCAAAGGCACACAGTTAAGAGACAGAGGAATGATAAAGATGAAGTTTCAAGAAGTATATGCGGGTTCTATGAAGCAAATTTGCACACACACACGAGTATGAAGAAGGAAAGACATGTACAGTTTCTGCACCTTGGTATTCCAAATACGATGGGTCTTTACCATGGTATTGACCTATGGTATTGAGCCTAGTAATGGATATTTGATCCCATCCAAGAATACCATTGGCGCTAGTATGGTTTTGACTTGTGGTATTGGATAAGGGCTAAGCTATATAAGGAGATGGAGATCAAAGTGTTTTGGGTGTTCAAGTGATGAATATTTCATGAATATTTAGATCCAAAGCAAGTGTGCATGTAGTGGGTTGATCTAAAACTACGATTTCTCCCAAGAATTTAATGGTGGATTAGATCCAATAGATTTGAGATGACAATTTTTATTATGGGTTGATTTGATCAGTAATGTTGTCTTGACATGTGATTTTTCTGTGTATGCCGAGATCTGGGCATGTCTGAAGTTATGTTATGCAACGAAGGTTTTGTGCCAATAATTGCAGATCTGTACATAGGCTTGATAACTTAAAAGGTGCATACAAACGTGGTTTAATATTGGTAAGTTGTGTATCTATTTAGATTTGTACGCAGGTTTCATTCCTAAAAAGTGTGTATACACATGGAAATGTTTTAAGGAAAGAGTTTATATAAATTAGGGTTTTTCTGAAAAATATGTTTGATTAGTCTAATGTGTCTTGCAATGGTTTTTTTGTCTATCAATGAAGTCTTGCTTAATGATATGGGCTTAATAGTGACGTTTGAAAATGAATTGATTAAGGATTGATATGTTGAAAAGTGATGATGCTACTAGTTTGTATGTGATTGAAGATCAGTGATGGTTATGTGATTATTTCATAATGATGCAGTGGATCTGTGTATGACTTATTGTTTATTTTAGAGTGACAATGGTTTAGTTTTAGGGTTTAATCTTCCGAGATCTGCACGCGGGTATGCTTCTAGGAAGTCGCGTATACACGTGGGTTTGCTACAATAAAGTAGTGTATATATTCTAATAGTTTATTGATCAGGACTTTCAGTTGATTCAGTAAGTTGATGGACTATTTCGGTTTAGTATTAGTATTTTGGTTACAATGATTTAACTATTCTGGTTGTTTAATAATAAGTTGATTGATTTGGGTTTCAGTTGATTCAATAATTGGTTGATTCAGTTGGGTTAGAATTGGTTGTTTCTGTTGATGATTGAGTGATTTATTGCAGTGATCAGTTTCAATTTTGATATTTGGTTTTGGGCTTAAATGATGATAGTGGGCTCAGTCTGAAAATTTAATGAAATGTGGCCTACAAGTTGTGATGTTTTGGTTCAGGTGGATCTAGTGTGAAAATTTATGAAACGTGGTCCACAGTGGTACTGAGGGTTGGAGCCTTCATAGAGGGATTCAAAGCTTATTTCCAGCGGTAGCTCATAAATCAGATCATGGGGTTGGATCTCCCTTCCAGTGGGTGTCGGTAAACGAGATCAGGGGGTTGGAGCTCCCTTCCAGTGGGTGTTGGAGAATGAGAGAAGGTTGTAGCCTTCTGCAAGTGGGTGACTACCTGATGGTATGAGTTTGCGCTAGTAAAATATTGTAAGAAGTTTTTCTTTATAATAAAAGGAACATAGAGAAGACAATAACGGTGGTTTTTTCGCACATTGGGTTTCCACCTAAAAATCCTAGTGTTCATGTGTGTTGATGTGTTGCTTATGTGTGATGGTTTATTATGTTATTACTTCACATGGTTATTGTTTAATGAGGTATTGATACACTCAATCAAGTTAAACAGATGATGAATTAAATGAAAAGTAATATTACTGGATATACGCTAGTTGTATGCATAATAATCACCTACATATGCAGGTTCCCTTTAGTAAAGTCGCGTACAGAAATATGGATATGAAATTGAAAATTTTATTATTTTTTAAATACTGATTGACCCCACCCAGTATTTTTCTCAACAATTGGAATCATATCAAGTCCTTTAGTAGAAGCTTGGTCGCTTGAAGGAGATCCATCAAGATGATGGGAAAGAAGAAGATAAATCGAAGGAGGGTTTCAGAAAGTTGTGATAATGACATATCAGATTCAGTGATAGTTACAGATGTCAGAAAATATTCAAGTTTGGAAGATCCCCGCTTTGTATTGATCAAGAATGAAGAAAATGTTAATAAATAATTATCAGGTATGGACTTTTGTTCTAACTACGATCCATTTCCTTATCTATGCAATAATGAAAGTAATGGTCTTTCAAATGGTGAAGAAGGCGAGTCTGATCAAGAATGTCAATTACTTATGGCATTTGAAGATAGAAGTAGTAATGAGTCCGATGATAATTTCATGGATGCCTTAGAAGAAAAGGATATTTTTATTGAAGAAATATCTCAGCTTAAGATTTGTTTAGAAGAAGCTAAATTAGAAGAAGAAACTTTGAAGAAACAAATCATAGAAAAGGAAGAGCATAATGAAAAGCTAGAATGCGAAATAGTAAGTCTAAGGAAAGAACTTGAGAAAGCAAAAAATCTTAATCTTAGATTTTCTAAAGGATTTGAAACCTTAGATGAAATCATCAAAGTTCAATGCTCTCCTCTTATAAAGGTAGGTCTTGGATACATTGAAGAAAAATCAAAGACTGTAAATTCTTCTACAGAAACTGAAAGATATCTTAATGCAGTAAAAAGAAGCAGCCAACATCACTCCAGCCTACAACAAAATAATAAAGGAACAAATACTTCCTGGGGAAACTTTTCTTGGTTCAATCAAAAGGAACACAAAACTAGTAAATACTATATTCCTAGACACTTCTACTTTAATGGAAAATGCTTCGCTTGTCACAATTTTTGTCATAAGGCTACTCAATGTGTCGCTTACACAACTACCATGACTAGAGAAGCAATAAAACAAAAGAATGAGGTTGGGGTAAATAAATAATCTTACAATGCCTTCTCTCCTCTTCAATATGAAACTAAATGCTCTTTTTGCAATAACTTTGGGCATAAAGAATCTGAATGCAGGAGCAAAGGATGATCAATACCTTAGGATAAGCAAATGGAAACAACATCTAAGGTATGGAAGAAGAAGACCATTGAATATGAGAACTGTGGTCTAGCTTTATATGCAGGAGATCAAGAAAACCTGTGGTACATTGATAGTGGATGCTCAAAACACATGACATGTGATAAAGATAAGTTTATGTCTTTTAATGAAATAAAGAAAGAAAAGAACGTAACCTTTGGAAATAATGCACCTACTGCTATCAAAGGAAAAGGAATTGTTTTGCTAAAAGAAAAGGTTAAATATGGAAATGTTTTATTTGTTGATGGGTTGAAGCATAACTTGTTAAGTGTTAGCCAGATGTGTGACCAAGGGAATGAAGTTGTTTTCATATCAAAGAATTGTGTGGTCTGAAATCTTGATACAGGCAAAACTGTAATAAAAGGAACAAGAACTCCAGGTAATGTCTATGTCTTGGAAGGCGGTCTAGAACAATGTTACTTAAGAAAAGAAGAAGAAGGATGGTTGTGGCACAAAATATTGTGGCATCTAAGCTTCACTAAAATACATAAGTCAAGCAAGCTAGGAGTAGTTCATGATTTTCCCAACATCTCTTTACTAGAAAGTAGTATATGCAAATCATCTCAATTGGGTAAAAAAAAAGGGTATAATTCAATGCCAAATAAGGTTCCGCAAGTAGGCCCCTTGAACTTATTCATATTGATTTGTGTGGGCCAACGAGGAAAAGGTTACCTAGAGGTGAACAATATTTCGTCTTATTTATTGATGAATTTACTAGAATGTGTTGGATTGGTTTATTAAAAGATAAATATGAAGCATTTGATAAATTTAAAGTCTTCAAAGATTTAGTAGAGAATGAGTTAGACTTGAAAGTAAAATGTCTCAAATCTGGTAGGGGAGGAGAATTCATATCAGACGATTTTTTCAACTTTTGTGAACAACATGGCATCAAGAGGCAACTCTCTATAGCTAAGACTCCTAAACAAAATGGGGTAGTAGAGAGAATGAACAGAACAATTCAACAAATGGCACAGGCCATGCTTTATGAGTCTGGGATGGCTCGTACCTTCTAGGGCAAATAAGCACATACAACGATAACTATTCTTAAAAAAGCTCATATACATGTGAACAGTGATAAAATGCCTTATGAATTTTGGTACGGTAAACATCCAACTATTAAGAATTTTAGAGTTTTTTGAAGTAAATGTTACATAAAGAATAATGATGATAAACTTGGAAAGTTTGAAGCTAGAGCTAATGAAGGAATTCTCCTTGGATACTCCTCTAGAAGAAAATAATATAAATGTTACAATAAAAGACTTCAAAAGATTATTGAATGCAATGATGTTGTGATTGATGAAGCATCCACATGTATCAAAAAGGAAGCACCAGCAGATGACGAAGATACTCCTACAAAAAGCCAAAATAATGTGGAAAGCATCAGATGAAGGAATTGATAGTACAAAAGCAACAGAAAAGAATCCATCAAGGTATGTTCAGAAAAATCATCTAGAATCTCAAATTATAGGTGATAAGGAAACTAGAATACAAACTAGAATAACTCTTGTTGTAACTGCTATTCATCTAGCCTTACTATCCACAATTGAACCACAAAATGAAAATCAAGCTAGCAAAGATGAATGTTGGGTTAAATGGAGAACTTGACCAAATAGAAAATAATCACACATGGGAATTAGTACCTATACCTCATGAAAAGAATGTTATTGGGACAAAATGGGTATTCAAAAATAAATTGAACGAGAATGGAGAAGTAATTAGAAATAAAGCAAGAATTGTTTGCTAAGGCTATGCTCAACAAGAAGGAATAGACTTTGAAAAAACATTTGCACCTGTAGCCAGACTTGAAGCCATAAGAATGTTTCTTTCCTTTTCAATCTTTCATCATTTCAAAGTCGATCAAATGGATGTCAATTCTACATTTTTAAATTGGGACCTAGAAGAAGAAGTCTATATTGAACAACCTGAAGGGTTCATTCTAGGAAATGATGAAAAAATTGTTTGCAAACTCAAGAAGGAATTATATGGGCTAAAAAAGCCCTCGTGCATAGTATAATCTCCTTGAAAAGTATCTTCAACAACAAGGCTTCACTAAAGGGTCTGCAGATAGAAACCTATATATAAAGGTGGAGGATGGTAAAATTTTAATTGTTGTTGTTTACGTGGATGCCATCATATTTGGTAGTAATGAAGAATCCATGAGTCATAGGTTTGCCTGTGTCATGCAATAAGAATTTGAAATCTCTTTACTTGGTGAACTAACATAATTTCTTGGTTTACAATTACAATAAGCAAAGAATGGCGTCTTTCTCTCAAAACAAAGTACCTCAATAAAATTATGAAGAAATATGGAATGGAAGATTGTAAACCGGTATGCACACCCATGGTGACAGGATGTAGTCTCAGTTTGCATGATGATTCTCCCACATTCAACCAGCCATAATATAGATCCATAATTGGAAGTATACTTTATCTTACAGGAACAAGACCAAATACCATGCATGTAGTTGGGATTGTTGGACAATTCCAAGATAATCCAAAGGAAACTCATCTTCAGATAGTCAAAAGAATATTCAAAAATATACAAGGCACTCAAGACTTTGGTTTATGGCATCTCAAAGATGCAAATATTACTCTTCATGCTTATACAGATGCAGATTGGGCAGGAAATGTTGGTGATAGAAGAAGCACTAGTGGAGGAGAATTCTATATGGGGCCTCGCTTGGTATCATGGTTCAACAAAAAAGAAGAAGCTCAATTGCTTTATCTACTGTAGAAGAAGAATATGTTGTTGCTGCCTCTTATTGCACCCAACTTCTATGGATGATGCAAACTCTAAAGGATATTCAAATCAATTGTTCTCCACCCATTTCCATTCTATGTGATAATACAAGCACCATTAGTATTTCAAAAAATCATGTTATGCACTCCAAGACCAAGAATATTCCAATTAAATATCATTTTCTAAGAGAACAAGTGCTTGAAAAAAAGGTAAAACTAGAATATGTTCCCTCAAAAGAACAAGTTGCTGACATATTTACAAAACCACTTTCATGTGATGCATTTGAATATCTCAGACAGAAATTAGGAATGGTCTCTGCTTCATCACTATGTTGATCCTTCAAGTTCAAGGGGAGTAATACATATTTTTCTTGATGATGACTCCCATGGTTTTTTTTTTTTTATATTCATGATTTCTTACATTATTGATAGTGAATCTGGTGTAGTAACAATAAATAGGTACATAATGATACTTGGATACATTGCATACTTCATCACATATTGATGATGTTAACGAATGATGATACTTTTTCCTTTCTTACTATTGGCTCTCACATATGTTGATTGATGCATGAAAATATATATTGCTATGCTTTGATGAACGTGGATTGAGGCTCTTCCTAGTAAGGGAAAGAGAAATTTGACCTTGATGAGGTCAAGAGGATGAGTTGATATCTAATCTCTACATGTTGATGCTACATACTTGGTCACAGGTTGATATGCATGTTTCTGCTGACAAATGCTTATGGTCTAGATCCTATATGGTATATGATAGTTGTTGATGACTATCATGGTCTTATTGAGGCCTTTTGTCTTGATTCTAAATGTCATATCTGTCATTTGACGTAAAGGTCATGTAAAGACCTATGTTGTATTCATTGTCAAAATTAGTCATGTATGGGCTATTGTGGTCAAGTCTTTTTGGGAAAATTATGTAATTTGTAACCCCACTATGATTGGGTGGTTGATGTAATAATGAAGTCAAATATGTAAACCCACTATGACTGGGCGATTGATGTAAGTTTGAGTCCTTATTGATAGGAAACGTCATCTTCAGTTGAATCATAGAGTCATGTACTTCAGTGCACATCCTTCAGAAATTTTAGCATGTGATCCAGGGGAGCATGGTCAACATTCAATGTTCCTACTCAGCAATTCAGTTCTACAATGATCAAGAGAGAATCCTTCATTCAACATTGGTTATCCCTTTGCCCTTGATGTCAAAGGGGGAGAGTAACTTGGTGTTTGAAAAGCTTGGTGCATAGTTTGATGTGTTTTAAAGGTATCTACAGGTGGTGGTGACCAAACACCAAAGTAGTTGCCATCAAGTCCAAAGGGGGCGATTGTTGGCGTTATGACTAATGTGTTGTCCTTGACAGAAATCTACTTGATGAGTTGTCCTTTGATGGAAAACTACTTAGTGAAGATGTCAACAAGATGTGTCTACATGTGACAGAGAGTTTGGTCAAAGGCACAAAATTTCAAAGACAGAGGAATGATAAACATGAATTTTCAAGAAGTATACGCGGGTTTTGTGAAGAAAATCCACGTACACATGCAGGTATGAAGAAGGAAATGCGTGTACAATTTCTGCACCATGGTATTCCAAATACCAAGGGTCTTTACCATGGTATTGACCTATGGTATTGAGCCCAACAACAGATATTTGATCCCGTCCAAGAATACCATTGGCGCTAGTATGGTTTTGACCTGTGGTATTGGATAAGGGCTAAGCTATATAAGGAGATGGAGATCAAAGTGTTTTGGGTGTGCAAGTGATGAATATTTCATGAATAGTTAAATCCAAAGAAAGTGTGCATGTAATGAGATGTTAATGATTTTCTTGATCTAAAACTACGATTTCACCTAGGAATTTGATGATGGATTAGATCCAATAGATTTGAGATGACAATTTTGATAATGGGTTGATTTGATCAGTGATGTTAGTGTCTTGAAGTGTGATTTTTATTTGTATGCCGAGATCTGGGTATGTCTGAAGTTCTATTACTCAGCTAAGGTTTTGTGCCAATAATTGCAGATATGTACATGGGTTTCATAACCTAAAATACACGTACACACACGGGTTTAATACTGGTAAGTCACGTATCTATTTAGATCTATACGTGAGTTTCATTCCTGAAAAGCGCATATACACGCGGAAATGTTTTGAGGAAAGTGCATATATAAGTTAGGGGTTTGTTGAAAAATAAGTCTAGTCAGTCTAATTAGTCTTGTTGAGTTTCTGTTGCATGTCAATGATGTCTTACTTAATGATCTAAGATTAATAGTGATGTTTGAAGATGAATTGATTGAGGATTGATATGTTGAAAAGTGATGATGCTACTAGTTGTATGTGATTGAAGATCAATGAAGGTTCTATGATTATTTCATAATGATGTAGTGGATCTGTGTATGACTCAATGTTTATTTCAGAGTGATAGTGGTTTAGTTTAAGGGTTCAATCTTTTGAGATCTGTACATGGGTATGCTTAAAGGAAGTCATGTATACATGTGGGTTTGCTACAACAAAGTAGTGTATATATTCTAATAGTTTATTGATCATGACTTTCAGTTGATTTAGTAAGTTGATGCACTATTTGGGTTCAATATTAGTATTCTGGTTACAATGATCTATATGTTCTGGTTGTTTGAGAATAAGTTGATTGATTTGGGTTTCAATTGATTCAGTTGGGTTAGAGATTGGTTGTTTCAATTGATTATTGAGTGATTTGTTGCAGTGGTCTGTTTTAGTTTTGATATTTGGTTTTGGGATTAAATGATGATAGTGAGTCTAGTCTAAAGATTTGATGAAACATGGCCTACAAGTTGTGATGTTTTGGTTCAGGTGGATCCAGTGTGAAAATCTATGAAACGTGGTCCACGGCAGTGCTGAGGGTTGGAGCCTATAATGAGGGAATCGAATCTTCCTTCCAATATTAGCTGGTAAATCATATCAGGGGGTTGGATATCCCTTCCGGTGGGTGTCGGTAAACGAGATCAGGGGGTTGGAGCTCTCTTCCAGTGGGTGTTGGAGAATGAGAGAAGGTTGTATCCTTCTGCAGGTGGGTGCCTATGTGCTGGTATGAGTTTGTGCTAGTACAATATTGCAAGAATTTTTTATTTATAATAAAAAGAAGAAAAAGACGATAGGAACAGTTGTTTTTTCCCACATTGAGTTTCCACCTAAAAATCCTTGTATTCATGTGTGTTAATGTGTTTCTTATGTGTGATGGTTTATTCTATTCTTACTACACATGGTTATTATTTAATTAATGTTTAATGAGGTATTGATACACTAACTCAAGTTAAATAGATGATGAATTAACTGAAATTTTTTTTTACTGGATATATTCTAGTTGTATGCATAACAGTCACATACATAAATGGGTTCCCTTCACTAAATTCACGTACAAAAATTTGGATATGAAATTGATTTTTTTTTTTTTTAAATACTGATTCACACTCCCCCCAAGTATTTTTCTCAACAATAGACCCCATCCAAGACAAATTTCAAGTTTGTACAAAAGCACCATCCAAAAGATTAGATTATCAAAAATATGGACATAGGAATACAAACACAAAGAATAATAATAAATACACCAGAGAAGAGTGATTCTTCTTTGTTATCCCAAATAGAACAAAAGGATTTTACTCAAGCAAGTAAGGATCAACATTAGAAAATGTGATGGAAGAAGAGATGAACCAGATTGAATAAAATGGAACATTGGAACTTGTACCTGAACCAAAGGACAAAAATATAAATGGAACTAAGTGGGTATTCAAGAACAAAATGAATGAAGATGGAAAGGTTATAAAAAACAAGGCAAGGTTGGTATGAAAAGGGCATACTCAAATTGAAGGGATTGACTTTGAAGAAAATTTTCTCTAGTTTCCATACTAGAGGCTATAAGAATGTTTTTAGCATTCACACGTTTGAAAGGCTTCAAAGCCTATTAGATGGATGTATATTCAACCTTTCTAAATGGTGACCTAAAAGAAAAAGTATATGTAGAACAACCTAAAGGTTTTGACTTGTTAGAGAATAAATGCCATGCACGCAAATTAAGGAAGGCCCTATATGGATGAAAACAAGCTCCAAGAGCTTGGTGTACTAGACTAGATCACTACCTTCATAACAAGGATTCAAGTGAGGAGATGCTAGAAGAAACTTATACATGAAAATTGAAGAGGATAACATGCTAATCACACTTCTATGTGTGGATGATCTAACTTTCGACAGTGATAATGATGAAATGATTCATATATTTTCCTAAGAAATGTTAAAGGAATTTGAAATGTCAATTATTGGAGAGTTGTCCTTCTTCCTTGGACTTCAAGTAACTCAAATCAAAGCTTGAATTTTCATAACACAAACAAAATACCTTAGGGAAATTCTTAAGCAGTTTGGAATGGAAGAATGTGCTACTGTAAGTACACATATGATTATAGGATGCAAGCTAAGTACGGATGATGAATCTCTTGATATATATGCAACTCTCTACAGATCAAGGATTGCAGGTCTCTTATATCTAACAACTTCACGACTAGACATCATGTAGGTAGTCGATACGATGGTAAGGTTCTAGTAAGCTCGTAAGGAATCTCACATGCAAGTTGTACAAAGGATATTTAGATATCTAAAAGGCACCCTTTATTTTTGACTATGGTATCCTAAGAGAAAAAATATTACTTTAATGACATACACAGATGTTGATTGGGTAGGGACCGTTGATGAACGAAAGAGAATCGGTTGAAATGGATTTTTCTTAGGGGATTGTCTTGTTTCTTGGTTGAGTAAGAAACAATCGTCTATATCTCCCTCCACAACTGAGGTTGAATATATAGCAGCAAGAGACTGTTGTACACAGATTCTATGGATGAAGGAAGCCTTGAAGGGTGTAAAAATGGAAATGAATAAGTCCATCACTATCTTTTGTGACAAGACCAACACAATCAGTCTCTCAGAGAAACCAGTCATGCACTAAAAAACGAAGCATTTTCTGATCAAGTACCACTTTATTAGAGAACAAGTGGCTAATGAAGACATTAAAATGGAATATATCAACACTAAGGAACACATTACAAACATCTTCACCAAACCTCTGTCTTAAGAAACATTTGAATCTCTTCATCAGAAGTTGGGTGTCATCTCTCTTGCATCCCACTAGAGCATCCCTTTTCTATTGATGTCAAGGGTGGGGGGGGGGGGGGGGGGGGGGGGTGGTGCGGGCATAGAAAGAAGTCAGGGGAACAACAGGAAGTTAGGGGGAGTAGCAGGAAGTCAGGGAGGGTAGCATATAGCCAAGGAAAGTAATCGTCAGAATGTTTCCATCAATAACAAATGGGAAAATTGTTGAGAAAATGGTTATTATTAATGTCAAGTGTTTTCCAGTTGAAAAATACAATATTACAGGATTAAATATTGTCTTAATACCTTTCCATTGAGGTGTGGTTCACCCCCTAACTCCTCTCGGTTGAGGAGATATGAAATTTTCAAGATAAATTTGAATTTATTTAGCCCCAGTCAAGTCGGCCCTCCCATAGGACAGGTCATCCCTACTTGGGCTAATTCAACCTTGTTTGGGGGTCAACGAGGCCTATAAATACACTATCCCCTCTCCCATTTTGGCCAACATATTCAATGAATCAAGCAACTAAATTTGGACCTATTTGAGTAATAGAGAAGAGGTTCATATATCATGAACTAAGGAGAGAAGGCAAGAGTGAAAAAATTCATCTCTTAAAATTTATTTTTCTTGTTTTGGATAGGGTTTTTTTTGGATCTTGGTATTGGTTAATTTTTGAAGAATTTATATGAAGAAATTGTGGAAGAAAATAGACCTCTTTCTCAGAAAATTCCTACCTTGAGATAGCCTCAGCTCGGCCTCAGTATTTCAGCCTTGAGACAAACCTCTATTTTGCCCTATTTTAGCCTCAGGCTCGACCTCAAATTTGTCCCTAACCTTAGCCTATAACAGAACCTAGTTCAGACTTGTGACATCCCTTGTGTTTGGCCCTATAATAGGCTTGTATTCGGCCCTATGGCAACACACTATTGGGCCTTCTTTGCAACTAGTATTAGCTTGTTTTGGAGTTAATTTGATGTTGATTGGAACCTGATTAAAAGCTTTTGTAAAGTCTAATTTGGAACATGATATGAAGCTAATATGAATTTTGATGGAGAGCAGTTTTTGAAGCCCATCTTGAAGGGATATTGGAGAAAATTTTAGAACCTATCTTGAAGGCTATTCTGAAGTAGTCTTGAAGCAGATCCTTGATTTTGGAGTATATATTGGAGCTAGTTTTTGAGAAACATTGAAGTCTCCTTTGAAGCAATTTATCAAGCTGGTGCTTGAAGAGGATTGGTTTCCTCATTAATTTTGTTCTAGATTGGTTCCTAGGGTTGTTCAAGAGGATTGGTGTCCTCATTACTAGGTTGGTGCATTGGTTTTTGAAAAGGATTGGTGTCCTTATTTGACAGGTTGGAGTATGAATTTTTAAAGGAGGATTAGTGTCCTCATTATTGTATTTTGAGCTAAAATTATTCAATTAGTTTTTCTTTTAAAATTTCTTGTGTCTTGGCAATGATTGTTCTTCTCATTTGTGAAAGAATTTTAACAAGAAAAAAATAACAATTGGATGAAATACTGATTCAACCCCCCCAGTATTTCTAAGACCCTTGTATTCTAGGAGTTGGCATAAAGTGAAGGGAAAATAATACTGAGGTGACAATGGCGCATTTCTGATTTTGTTGCCCTAGTTAGCACTTGTGTTGAGCCTTTTCATAGGGATGCTAGTTTATGTGGTAATGCTTTTTGGTACCTTTGCTTGAGAAAAATTCCATGTCCGTGTGTTTGTTGGGTTAATTTTTTTACACTTATCTTGATGAGATTGCTGTGAATGCTAATCTAAATTTCCTCATCTAGTGACTCCATCCAAATAAAATATATCAAGGAGGCACTCTACAAGAAGAAATTCCCAAAGTATTGTTCAACTTCTACGTGAACTTAGGCTTGATTATGGAAGAAGAAAGTATACTAGTATAAGATAAAGAAACTAGTAATAGATTAGGACTTGAATATGTGAAAGATATAAGAAGATTATTTGTTGATCATTCAATTGGACTTACTCAAATTAAAATGACTGCTTCTTGACTAACTGATTGTTATAAACCATTTGTTTTCTCTAACATGTAGGTTATCCTAATGTTTTGCCTAGTTCATTGGAGAAAGTATCTTTGTTTCGTGATGATAATACTATTGGTGCCGGTGAACATTGGGTTGCTTTCATAGATTAAGTTAGGATTTTTTTAATTGAACATTTTGATGTATTTTATAGACGCTTTTCTCTATCACTGAAATATATGCTAGAAAGTGGCTTCTTGGATTGCTTGATAATATTATTAACTCTCTCAATGATTGTAAAAATGATTTATTTGATAGATGGTTGAAAATAAGAGATTGTAGGTTTCTTTTGAATGCTTTAACTAATATGAAGAGGAATGATAATGAAACAATTGATGAACTTAATGTTATATCTAATAAAATTGTTCAGGATATTTATTAGAGCCATTAGCCAACCCCAACCATTATTTTGTTATATTATTTGAACTCTTTATAAGGGAAGTTCAAGTTCCTTTTGAATGAATCCAAGCCTACTAATCTAATGGATGATAAAAAAAATAGTTCCAAAGATAAATATGTTTTTCTAGGGATGCCAAATATCTTGATTCCTCCTAAAGCCCAATTCCATTCACACTATTGAGCCCTCTCTCGATCCTTTTACTGCCATCGTAGAGGGAAAGAAAAGATCAAAGATGAGCTTCATATAAATGATGAAAACATTACACAATATGATCATGTATATTGAAAGAAATCAACAACATAACATGTTTCATCCTAAAAATGTGTGTTAAGGCCCTCCTCCCAACCAAATACCTCTTGCAACATTTGAACCAACCAATATGCTTGATTATAACGTGCCTTATTGTTACTAGGCTTATGATAATTCCCATAACGAAAATACTTGTGTTGTAAAATAAATTGAGTCAACAAAAACAAATCCTTAAAATCATGAGGTCCATGTGGATTCTTGTAAAAATATATTTGAAGGAAGAAAAAAGTTTCAATTATTGAAAGAAAATATGCAACAAGTTAAGGGAAAATTTGTAGAGGCATAAAGGGAAATTGAATTTTTTTATGAGAAGCCATCTCAAGAAGAAACAAAAAATTGTATGCTAATATGTTTAAAGGTGTAAACTATCAAGTAAGAATGATAAACCCTCATAAAGGAGACTAACAAGGTCCTTTGAAGATTCTTAAGGAAGTCAATCAACATGTAGGACCAAATGTGGAGATAGCTCAAAATGATCCTCCAGTAAGTATTCAAACTAAAGTTATATTGATAAAGTTGGATGTGTAATGCTAAGATCCTTGTCCCCATAATTAAATTGGCAAATATTCGTTTAGTAAGAAATTAGATTAAGGAAGTTTTTAAGGTAATGAGTCACTCAACCCAAGTTGTATATGATAATGAAGATTCCCTTATTATTATCTAGACCATGAGTCAACAAGGAAGGACGAATCCAAGTCACCAACCATTTTCACATCTTTGGTAGTGGGTGGCTTATTATTACATAATTGTATGTTGTATTCTCGAACCTCAACTAATGTGATGTCCCTTACAATAATGAACAAATTGGTATTGAAAACCATAATACCATACAAAAACATATGTACAATGGAATCTAGAGAAGTGAAATTATGTGGTTTGATCAAGGGTCATTGTGTGAGTTTGACAGTTTAATAAGATATCTCATTATCAATGAATGTGGTTGTTATTATTGTTTTATATGCTTGAGGAATTCTTTTATCTCATAAGTGGGATACTGATTTTGGAGGTAGAATCCAAAGGGACTTATCTTAAGCTATTATCCCCACTTGTGAGAATACTTTTGTGACCTTGTATTGTGAACAAATGAGAAGATATTGTGTATAACACCCCTTATATCCTATGAATGATTTGGCTTGCTATGAGGGATATTTAGGATCTTATATTGAGCTAGAAATTGAAGTAGCTCTTCAAGAAAATGTCACAAGTATTTGGAAGATGAATTTTGATGGAGTTAAGTCTAGAAATGGGGCTAGTTTAGGGGTTGTGTTCACTTGTTTTAAAGGTAGACTCTTTGTGTCAAGCCTTCCAATTATAATTCAAAGAAAAAAATAATGTGGCTAAGTATGAAGCTCTTTTCCCTCGATTAAACATGGCTAAGGATATGAGGATTTAGATTTTGAAAATCCAAGGTGACTATGATTTGGTGATCCTAAAAGTAAAAGGTACATTTTCTTACAAGATTGAAAGTTGAAAGAAACACTTGAATACTATGTGGGATAACATCAAATGGTTTGATGCATTGTTTATAGAAGCAGAGCCTAGAAATTTGAATGAGAAAGATAATGCTTTAACTATTGAAATTTTAACTCTCCAATCATGGGAATATTTGTGGTGAGGAGGAAAGTTAGAGAATATTTTTAGACTATCAATTCCTAAAAACTTTTAGAATTGGTAAGTTTTTGATAATGATTCCAAAAACATAAGATTTATCAAAAACATGGAAGAGTTTGTTGAGAATGAGATTGATTGAAGAGAATAGGAAGAGAGTAGAAAGATAAATTAAGAGATAACAAATTTCCCACTACCCCTGTTCATTTGGAGAGAATTTTTGACATACTTGACATGTATAAACAAAAGAAAGAGATGGTTAAGCTTGATGAGTACATGTATATTAACATTATATCCCTAAGCAGTTCTGAGATTGTCATAATTGGTAAAGGAACTTTAAGTGAAAAAAGAAAAGAGATAAAGGATTTAATTAGAGAGTACATAGATATATTCGCTTGATCTTACTATGATTGAAAACTTACAAGGGTGACATCATCCAACATATGATACACTTGAAGGAGGATGGCGAGATTTTCAATAGAAGTTAAGATAGATTAACCCATATTTGGCTCCCTTACTAAAAGGGTTGCAAAAGTTGCTTCAAGCCAAGATAATTGCAACTGTAAGGTATTTGACATGGGTACAAAACCTCATAGTGGTATAAAAGAAACAAGGAGAGATAACACTTTGTGTTGATTTTAGGAATCTAATTGTGTTGTTTGAGAAAGAGAATTACCCATTGCATAACATGGAGCATTTATTGCAAAGAATAACTAGATTGACCATTGTGTGTTTATTGGATGTATTTTTAGGATATAATCAAGTGTGGGTAAATGAAGATGATAGACATTAGATTTCTTTTTTCACATCTTGGGGTACTTTTGAATATTAAGGATGCCCTTTAGCTTGCTTAGTGCAGGTTCTATGTTTCAAAAAGACATGGATTATGCATTTAGAGATCTTATGGGAAAGATAATTAAATATATCAAGATGAACTCATTATGTTTTCAAAGGAAAGAAACTCTCAAGTCAGACATCTTAGGCAAGTGTTTGAAAGATGTTGCAAGTAAGGAATATCATTGAACCCAAAGAAGTCAATATTATGGGTTCTTGAAGAAAAGCTTCTTAGTCATATAGTTTCAAAGAATGGGGTAAAGTTCAACCCTAATAGGTTTAAAGGTATTAAAGCAACCCATTTACCCAAAAACAAGAAAGCTCTATGATAATTATATGTAAGATCAACTTTCTTCAAAGATTAATCCCAAATTTTGTTGAAATAACTAAGCCCATAACCAAATTTCTTAAGAAGGATCTCAATTTCAAGTCGGATGTGTTGATTTTTTAGTACAATTCATACAAGTACTTTATTTATAACCTATGTTAATTACTTGTAAATATATATTATAGTTATTTTATCTTCATCAAGCAACAACACTTCGAAAATTCAACTAATAACCATGAAAAGAAAATAGATATCACAATGTGTGTGTGAGAGAGATATGTGAGCGATAAGTGTGTGAAAAATGAAAAATTTCAAGTGTATTTTATACCCAAGATACCCAAGAGATATGTCTCTTAAATTAAACCACGTCTCTTTGTAAATTAAATTTTAGTAAGTTTGAACATTTACATTTTTAGTCATATTTGTTGAAGTGTTGAAGATCACGTAGATAATAGCGGGCAATAACTCCTCATAAGTACATTTATTTACATCTTGTTCCTATTTTGTCTTTTATGCAAATATTTGTTTAAATTATGGTGGGTAGTAATTGATGGTAAATATGTTATTTACATGAGTATGAGCTATTTTCAAGGATCTTAATTTTAGGTGGTTTGTTGATTTACTTTCTTTCTTCTAATTTAAAATTTAATTTTCTTTCGTATTTTTACATAGTATTATAAATACATCAATTATTATGAAGATCGATCATCTCTGCATTCCTCAACGCTCCCTCTTAGCTAGGGAGGTATCCTTAATGACTATCCATATGTTTTCTGTATACTTTTTAAAAAGAAAGGTAAATATCATCGATAACATCTTTATCTAGGTGAACACCCTTGACCTACATTAGCATCATCATCAATATATACCACAACCCAGGTTAGCTCTCCTAATCGATAATACTTACTCAACTAGTCACCATGATCCGGTGGGAACCTCACCTCATGGTACTTTGACTAGTTCAAGTTTGCCATCCTCCATGGTCAAACCCTAGGGAAATCCATGTCCCAAATCCAAATTCCTCTCTCTAGGCCATGATGCTAAAAAGGTACCCACTCCATGAGTGTCTGGGCCTCATACACCATTCCTTTTACGAATGTCTATCCTTCATACTATCTCAACAACAATCTGGGTCATGCTTTTATTGTCACCAACAGTCTGAGCCATACTTAATTTCCACCCATTAAAAATCCATGCCAAGCTCCTATTGTTACCAATAGTCCAAGCCATGCCCCTATTGATGTCACATAAATTCTCCCTCTCATTGACAGAGGAGTTCTCCACTAGTCCAAGCTTGTCTATGAAGTATACAAACTTCACCCAAGATAGAGGCTTTGTGGGAATGTCAGTCATCTGCTCATTAGTGGAGATATATTGGAGCCTCATCGCTCCCTTCTATACCATATCACAAATGTAGTGTTACTTGATCTCAATTTTCTTTGTAAAATCATGAAACAATGGATTTTTTGTCAGCTTCACACAACTTTGGTTATTATAGAACAACACAGTCAATTATTGCATCTGGTCGACCAATCCAAAGAGTATCTTCCAAAGCCATACTCCATCACAACATACCCAACTAGATGTAATATACTCTTCTTCTGCAATATTGAGTGTGACAGAGGTTTTCTTCCTGCTCATCATGGATATCATAGCAAAACCCAAACTGAAACATACACTAGATGTACTCTTCATGTCATTCGCACTCCTTGCCCAATCATAATCTATATATCCCTGCAACTATATCTCACCATTCAAATCATATCTCAAACATTAATGAATAGTACCAAGTAAATATCTTAATATATGCTTTGTTGCAATCCAATGCTCATGTCTCGATTCCATCTGGAACTGGCTCATGGTGTTTACCACAAAGTAAATATCTATCATGGTATTTATCAAATACATCAATGATCTAATCAAGTTCCTGTATATGGACATATCCACTAGGTCAAACTTAGAATCTCTTATCTTTACCAGGTTCATCACTATAGGAGTTTCCATAGACTTACACTTCATCATGCAAAACTTCTGAAGGATATTGATGACATATTTTCCTTGTCCAAGAAATATTTCACCAGGGTTCTTCAATACTTCCAACCCTGAATAGTAATGCATCAAGCCAATATCCTTCATGTCAAATTCAGAGGCCAACTCCATTTTACATAGAGAAATAAGATGCTCTACACCATTTAGGAAAAAAAATCAACATATAATAGTAGTATCACTGACTCACCTTTTACAACCTTGATATAAATATTTGGATCAGAAACACTTTTAGAGAAATTGAGTCTCATAATATATCCATCAATTCTAGAATATCAAGCTCTTGGATTGTGTTTGAGTCCCTAAAAGGCCTTCTTTAATTTGGAAACTGGTGCAAAGACTTCATCATAGTCCTCTCCCTCTTTTTGGGAGAATCCTCTAGCCATTAATCTTGCCTTGTATTTGTCATTGTTCCCATCTGTTGCATGCTTGATCTTGTAAATTCACTTTGAGGTTACGAAAAAATTTCCTTTGGGTCCTGGAAAAATTTCCCAAACATTGTTCTTCATAATAGATTGGTATTACCCCATCATTATATCCTTCCACTCTTATGAAGTAGTTGCTTCCTCGAAGTTGGAAGGTTTGGATTCAATCAACTTAGTTATTAAAGCTACATAACTAGAATACCTCTTAGGTCTCTTAGATTCCCTGAAGGTGCCTTGTGGAGCCACATGTCCTTCTGCATCTTGCAAAGTATATTTTAGCCAAGATGGTATTTTTTTTTTTTTTTTCGGGAACAACCACATGATCCAACAGTTCACAAGGTCTTTTTGGCATATCTTCATGATCTTCGAGATGAATGGAGGATGAGGGAGTAACTTTAACCTCTTCATTAGGAGCCACATGCTTCTTCTCTTCACCTTTAGTGTTCGAGTGCTCTTCGCTAGATTTTCAATAAGCTGCATCTGCATCAAAAGTCATGTATCTATTTACTTCCACCTGTCGTTTCCTTGGAACATAGATCCTATAATCTTTTGATGATTCACTGTACCCAACAAATATTCACTTCTCACTGGAAGGCTCTAACTTGTTTCTCTTATATTTGAGTACATGTATGAACACTTGAAAACCAAAGATTCTCATATGATCAACTTGTGGTTTCTAACTCGTGAATTCTTCTTCAGGAGTCTTATCTTTGTCACGTCCCTTCTCAAACGCATTTGTAACAGGGTGCTGCTACATAATTTTTCACTTTATCTAAGGAAGAGAACCCATCATTTTCGACTTAGGGACTTAGGAGGCAATTCAACTTAATTTGGTTGCTAGTGGAATGTGGGGGCCACCCACATGGGAATTCGAATTGGCCCATTCGAATAACTTGGAGGGAAAGTCAAATAGTGGATGGAGGGGCCCACGTGAGGCAATGGAGGCCCAAGGAGTTATAAGGAGGGAGAAACTCTCATTTTGGGATTCATTCTTACATCTTGCAAACAAAATCACTTGACTGTTCACTTTGTTGTTTAGCTGAGTCAACTGGCTATTTAGCCACGAATCTCTCAAGCGAGATATTCAACCCCTACTTCGGGGGACCATCCGTGCCCACCATAGAGAGGCAGTTTTACAAGGATATTAGGAGTTCCAGGGTAGTGACATAGCATCACCAACCAACGCAGAGCAAGGAGTGCATATTTCTGGGCAGCCAGGAAACACGCAGAGGGAGATTAAGGCAAGAAGAGATCTGATTTATTGTCCGAGAGTTGGGGATTTGAGGTAGCAACATTAGACCAGCGTTCTGTTGGGTTTTACAGCAAGTTGGGCCAACATTACAGTAGTTTGAACTGCTGGGCTGGGGGACAACGCAGAGGCCACACAACAGATTTTCATGGTACTTGGGAGAAACTGAGTTGGGCCAAGAGATCATCCAGGGAATCAGGGATTGGATAGCATGGATGAAATCAGCATTTTGAAGAAGTTTTCAGGTGGATTTACAGGCAGTTTCCAGCGAGTCGAAATTGGCAGCTAGAGTTGAGGTGAGGCTCCAAGGGGATCGAAAATCATAAGTCTAAACCAGTCAAAATCATTTCTGGTTTTTTCTGGGTTTTTGACAAGGATCCCAAGTATAAAGTCTCATAATTTTTTGAGAATTTTCGGTTGGGTTTTAAGACATATCTTTGCAGTATGCAATGTAGAATCGTTGGGGATTGAATAGTGCTTTTGGGGGGTCGATTTTGGGAATTCCAAATCGGGCCAAACCATTGCTAGGTTTTTGTGGGTTTTGGCCAACGAGTCTAGGACTAAAATCATATAAATTTCTAGGTGGTTTTAGTGTACTTTCTAGCCATTCGAAATTCACTAGTGCAGTAGTTTTCTGGGCAGCGCAGTGCAGATTGGTGCAGCAACAACTGGGTAGCCTTCAAATCAGCCATTTTCCTACCTGGGTTTGGTCCTTCTTGTCCATTGAGACAAGCCTAGGTGCACCATTCAACTATATATTGTATTTGGATTGCAGAAATATAATAAAATGGCTCGGAAGTTCTCCATTTGTAGCTTTTATATGGGTGTCTGCTGAGTATTTAGTTTTTGTAATTTGTTGCATGTATTATTTGTTTGTTATCACTTTCATTCCTATTAAGGATTAGTACAGTGGAATTAGAGCATGATCTTGGCCCAACTTTGGGAAATTAGCTAGAAGATCATGGAATCTTTGGGGATGAGTGCACAATGACAGGTGAAACTGGAGAAAATCCCATGGCTCAAGGGAAATCCAGTATGCAAAAATTATGGGGTAGAATTCATTGGGACGATGAGAGGTTGGCCCAGTTGAGGAGGGTGATAGACCAAGCCCATACTCACCCTTACAAAAAAGATGTTAGAGGTGAGCAGGCCATGGGGGTGCAGCCATCTACATCGTGTGGGGAAAGTCGACTAGATCAGGGCACCAGATCTCCTAAAAAGAAGATAGGACAAAGACGGTTAAAGGGTGAGACCAGGGGGCGCTTTTGCTGGTGGAGACCTAGCTTTAGATATCAGGAGCCTAAGGAGGAGGTTGAGCATGATGCTGAGAGCCCACAAGATGGTGAGGAGCACATCGATATACTTGGTGTGGCGCAGGAGTCACCTTTATTAGATACCTCTTTGATAGCCCCAGTTGACACCCTGGTGGAGAGGATAGAGCCTACTTGAATAGAGCCATTTGTTGAGGGGGTTTCATCCCTAGATGAGATGCTAATAGTTGTTGAGGTATCTGAAGCCGTGACCGAGTTTATAGTTGATAGATGCCCACTATAGTTCCATCAGTTTTAGGCCGACCTTCTAGCATTAAAAAGGAAGGTCACGTTAGTGCGAGAGGTGATTCTACAGAAGAATGAGGAGTTGGAGGGCATGCGAACGGTTTGTGCTGAGTCCATGGCCAAATTGAATCATGTTGGGGAGCAGTTGGATTCCCTACTAGTGCAGCTAGATTGTACGTTGGAGTGTGAGAGCAGGCCTCTTCGGGCATACATAAGTAGCACTGTTAGGTTACCTTAGCCCATTGGACAGAGAGAGACGTAGCTACCTAGTCAGATTGTATGTATTAAACAGGATAGCGAGATGAGATGACCTGAGTTGCACAGGGTGCAACACCCGCATGCTGGGGTTGTTCTATGTGCGGGATTTCATGCATTTGATCCCTCTCTTGGGGTTGGGTGGTGAGAGATTCTGATTTGGTACCTTGTGGAGTGGACTATGGAGATGTTAGTGGACCCAGGTGGAGCTCAGCAGGGGTTTCCAAGCACTGGGAATGCTGGAAGCTCCGACTGGCATTGGGATCCGAGAGGGACCACCTATCATTTCCCATGTATGTCAGTTGACTACAACTTGGATGGTGCAGTTGACCTAGCATTTGAGCATGCACATTCGCTAGGGGAGTCTCTGTCAACACCAGTGGCCAACCAATTTATGGACAGACTCTTTTGGTTTTCTTGGTATGGAATTCGTACACGGGATCACTGGGTGATCAACATACTTTAGCAAGACTTTGTCAGAGGAGGTGGCATTGGTAGGCCACCAGACGGTGCCTTGCATGGAGTTGGGGGCTCTTCACTTTTGTGCAAGGCACAGAGAAAGCAGAGGAGCGGAGCAGTGGTGGCATCACTGTTGACACATAGGGAGAGTCACTTCTCAGATCCCTCATGGGGGATTTGGAGGGAAGATCCATTCATCGACGGGGATAATGATGTAATGGTGGAGGTGATGATACTGATCGGGTGTGTCCTGACACGTAGAGACATAGCTCTAGGCCATCATATCTAGGGATGTGTGGGAGCATCTAGCATTGACCAGTGGTCTACAGGTGGGCATGGAGATGCATGGTGGTGTGTTGGACTGCGTTGCGAAGTGGGAGTGCCTCACATTGCAGTGAGTACATGTGGGGATTGACAGGTGCAGTAACATAGGTAGGAAGCAGGAAAATAAAAGATGGCATAACTGTAGCCGAGGGTATCCAACAATGTAAAGGGGTAGGCTGCAGTGTACAATGGCATGTCTAGGAGTACTAGGATGATTGGTGGTACACAAGGGTGTATGGTGCTGTAGAATGAGGTCTTGGAGTGTTTCCTCCAAGGACACCCATGGACGGAGATACTGAGCATACCTGTGGGTGTATTTCACCCAGGATTGATGGGGACACAAATGAGCGATACTTGACGGTATCCGTGGGGACTCAAACTCTTGACCCTCTTCTACGTCACTTACAGGAACATGCGATTTGGTTGTTGTCCTTTGGCACTCTGGGCATGAGCTGCAGGAGACAGGGAGCTCACCTAAGATATTTGGATGACACTTGGTGCAATAGAGGGGAGACTTCTCAGCGGGGGCATCAAGTCGGTGCGTGAGTTGATAGCCACAAGTCGAGGGATGAGGTGATCACCGACAAGGATGGCATATCATTCATCATTGATCCTATGCCTGGGGAGCTGGTCATAGGGGAGACATGTTTCACTCTTTCCACAGGGCATGTTTGGACCATGCATGAGCAGAGGATATTTTGTACGGCTGAGATAGTTGTTCAGTATGTATTCGGGTTCCTGACATTGTATTGACACATTCTCCAAGGGGCGAGTAGCCGAACCAGTGGCGATGGTTGGCAGGATCATGATGGATTTGCATACACTGAGTCGATTGCACGTATCAGATACCCATCTATTGGTTGCATTCAAGGGGTAGCTATTTGGCACACATGCTTTCCAATAGTCATTAGTACTACACAGTGGCAGACACTAGATAGTTTAGCATGCCTCAGATTAGTTCCTGATGTATGGAGCCTATATATGGGTGGCATGCATGGAATAGAGATGAGGACCAAATGGATTCCATTGGTTGTCAGTGCTATGTGAAACAGGTCTGCCTATGGGATGCAGGGATTCAATTGATCTATAGATCGTTCGTGATGAGCAGATTCGTGGCAGAGAGTGATATAGTTCACTCTTGGGATGACACATGGGGGTTCACAGAGGGTTTCATCATATGGGGAGGCAAACATTCTCTATTCCTGCACAAGTTCAGAGTTAGATTTGGATGGGTAGGACTTGGTGCCATGGAAATGCCTAGGAAATATATGTCTCGCCTCTTTCAGTATTCCACCATCAAGTTCCAGGGGAGGAGGATATTGTCTACACACGATGGGGAGTATGACATAGTCAGTGTAGTGCAACGTCATCACGGTGGCACCACTTTGGGACTAGCATGGAACTCGAGTGTCACAACTCTTCATAGCTCAATAACCTTTAGGGATGCGCCGACTACTGTAGGGGAAGATCATATAGATCTTCCATTGGGCTTTAGCAAGTCACTGATGGAGTAAGGGACTTTTGGTGCTTGCACCAGGCAGGATAGTGAGTAGAGGGAGGGGAGCTTCATGTTGGACAGGATGGCCTGGGATCTTGGTATTGAAGGATTCTTTCATATCAGAACAGTGCTGAGGTCAGGGATGATTTGGTGACACATCTGGGACCCTGGCACATGTTGTAGTGACAGTGGGGAGAAACAGTTAGAGAGGATGCCCATTCAGGCATTGCTTGAGGACAAGCATTTTTGGATCTTTGGAAGAACTTTTAGCATGACGATGCCACCTGGGAGGGTGAACACATATTGGAGCACCCATATTTCAGGTTGGTTGAGGGTAAGCAACATTTGGGAGGGGAGGACTGTCATGTCCCTTCTCAAACACATTTGTAATAGGGTGCTGCTACACAATTTTGCATAATTTTGGCTAAGGAAGAGAACCCATTGTTTTCAACTTAGGGACTTAGGAGGCAATTCAACTTAATTTGGTTGCTAGTGGAATGTGGGGGCCAACCACATGGGAATTCGAATTATCCCATTCGAATAACTTGGAGGGAAAGTCAAATAGGTGGATGGAGGGGCCACATGAGGTAAGGGAGGCCCAAGGAGTTATAAGGAGGGAGCAACTCTCATTTTGGGATTCATTCTTACATCTTGCAAAAAAAATCACTTGACTGCTCACTCTACTATTTAGCTGAGTCAACCAACTTTTTAGCCACGAATCTCTCAAGCGAGAGATTCAACCTCTACTTCAGGGGACCATCCGTGCCCGCCTTAGAGAGGCAGTTCTACAAGGATTTCAGGAGTTCTGGGGCAATGATGTAGCACCACCAACCAACACAGAGCAAGGAGTGCATATTTCTGGGCATTCAGGAAACACACAGAGAGAGATTGAGGCAAGCAGAGATCTGATTTCTTGTCCGGGAGTTGGGAGCTGAGGTAGCAGCATTCGACCAACGTTCTTGTTGGGTTTACATCTAGATGAGCCAACATTCCAGCAATTTGAACTACTGGGCTGGGGGACAATGCAAAGGCCACATAATAGATTTTTGCAGTACTTGGGAGTAGCTGAGTTGGGCCAAGAGATCATCCGGGGAGTCAGGGATTGGATAGCACAGGTGAAATCAACATTTTGGAGAATTTTTTAGGTGGATTTACAAGTAGTTTCCAGTAAATCAAAATTGGCAGCTAGAGCTAAGGTGAGGCTCCAAGGGGGTCGAAAACCAGAAGTCTAAACCAACCAAAATACTTTATGGGTTTTCTGGGTTTTTGGCAAGGATCCCAAATATAAAGTTTCATAATTTTCTGAGCTCTGGAGGTGGGGTTTTAAGGCGTATATTTGCAGTAGACAATGTAGAATTGTTGGGGATTGAATAGTGCCTTCGGGGGTCGATTTTGAGAATTCCAAATTGGGCCAAATCATTTATGGGTTTTTTGGGTTTTGGCCAAGGAGTCTGGGGTTAAAAGAATATAAATTTATGGGTGGTTTTAGTGCACTTTCCAGCCATTTGAAATTCAGCAGTGTAATAGTTTTCTGGGTAGCGCAGTGCAAATTGGTGCAACAGTTGGGCAGCCTTCAGCTCAACCATTTTCCTACCTGGGTTCGGTCCTGGTTGTCCATTGAGACAAGCCTAGGTGCACCATTTGACTATCTATTATATTTGGCTTGCGGAAATATAGTAAAATGGCTCAGAAGTTCACCATTTGCAGCTTTTATATGGGTGTTTGTTGAATATTTCTTTTTTGTAATTTTTCGCATGTATTATTTTCTTGTTATCACTTGTATTCCTATTAAGGATCATTACGATCTTCCAGAAGCCTATGAGGAGTTCTATTCAAGATGTACATGATTGTCTTGGCAACTTGTCCCCATAATAACATTGGTACATCTTGATAATGTATCATGACCTTCATGTAATCTTAATAGATACGTTCTTTTTTTTAACTACTCCATTCTATTGAGGATTATAGGGAACTATCAACTCCCTCTTAATACTAGCTTTCTTACAAACGGAAATGAGTTCCTTGGAGGTGTATTCTCCTCCATTATCTGATCTGAGGAGGTTCTCAACTTTAGCTTTGAATTCTTGGGACATTATGAAAACTTTTTCTTTTGACTAAATTAAATATATCCACATCTTGCAGGAGAAGTCACCGATAAAGGATAAATGGTATAGAGTGCCTCCAAGATATTTCATCGACATGGGACCACACAAATCATAGTGGACTAGATCCAAAATTTCTTTGGACCTATGTTCACTGCCTGGAAAGGGTTTCTTAACATTCTTTCCAAGAGCACATCCCTGTTGGCATTATGATGCATGTGTTGTACTTGATGGCAACCCTCTCATAGAAGAACATCTCACTTATGTATAACTGGATGAATCTTCAGAAGAGATATTAGATGTGACTGATGGAGGACAGCTCAAAGGAATCAGATGATAGTTCTAAGTGTGACAAGTTAGCTTTGCCATCAAGTCCAAAGGGGGAGATTGTTGGCATTATGAGACAAGTGTTGTCCTTGATGGAAAATCACCCAAAATGACAAATTATAGTGCAGCAGGTCAGTAGCAAAGAATTGATGATCAGACTACAAAAAATGAAGAAAGAAGAGTATATACGCAGGTTCACTATATACCAAGTAGGGTATACACGCAGGTTCACTATATACCAAGTCACGTATACGCAGGTTCACTATATACCAAGTAGGGTATACAAGCAGGTTCACTATATACCAAGTCACGTATACGCAGGTTCGCTATATACCAAGCAGGGTATACACGCAGTTTCATGAACGGAAAAGCGCGTACATGTCGGAAAGCTTACTTTTGGTCCATGGTAGTTAGTCCTCGGTATTTGAACCTATGGTTTTGGACCATGGTATCTCGACAAGTGTGTTGATCCCAAGTATTGGGCTCTTGGTATTGATTTATTATGGTTTTGGACCATGGTATTGAGCAAGGCCTAAGACTATAAAAGGAGAAGAAGATCATTAGGCAAGTGGAACTGAAAAGTCTTGAATATATGATGATGTATGAGATTCAGTATGCAGGTTATGAGTTGATGATGCATTAAGGAGGGATCTCATCGGTTGATGGAGAACAAGATCTAAGGAGAGATCGGGATCAAATGGTTTGAAATGAACTATCTTTATATGGTTGATTATGCTTATTCTAGATCTACATACTGACGCATGTAATGGTCTATAAATGTTATAAGTATGACTGATGTCTGGTACAACTGCAAAGTTATAAGAAAATATTTTGAGATCTGTACGCGGGTTGACCTTGGAAAAAGCACGTATGTACGCGGGTTTGATTCATCGTAGTAGCGTATACATTTTGAAGTTTGATGTTGAAGTTGCAATTGGGTTTGATTGATTTTGCAGAGTTCTGTGTCTGCTCTGTGTTCTGGTGACTGTGTTGTTGACAGGGTTTCAGTGTTTCAGTGATTCAGAGATTGATGATGTTAGTAGTGATTGTTTTGAGCTTCAATGATAGTTATGGGTCCAGTATGAAAATTGGATGAAACGTGGCCTTTCAGATTATGTGTTGTGCTTCAGGAGTATCCAGTCTGAAAATTTATGAAACGTGGTACCTGGAGGAGAGAATATTGTAGGCCGGCGCCTACGTACTAGTATCTTAGCTAGTACAAGAGCAAAGGGGGTTGGAGCTCCCTTCCTGGAGAGTTTGGAGAACGAGAGAAGGTTGTAGCCTTCTGCAGGTTGTAGCCTGCGTGCTGGTAAAGGACTGCACTAGTACATTGTAAAAGAAGTTTCTTAATAATGGAAGATAGAAACGAATTGCAGCAGGTGGTTTTCACTCACATTGGGTTTCCACCTTATATCATGGTGTTCATGTGTGCTTCTTGTGTGTGATGATCTGTTCTGTTTTTACTGCACCTGCTTACTGTTCATATGGTTAATGAAGTTCTGATGCACTAACTAAAGATCAACATTTAATGGATTAACTGAATCATAAGTATTTTGGATATACGCTAGTTGCTTTAGACACAGTTGCGTATACACGCGGGTTCCCTTGAATGAAGTAGCGTATATGTATCTAAGTATGGAAATGAAAATTTTTTATTGATCTGATAATACTGATTCACCCCCCCCCCCCTCTCAGTATTATTTCCAACAATCCCTCGCACACACCTTTATGATCTATCTGCAAATATAGTACACCTAAAACAATCTTCTTCAAAGCTGGCAAGGCTCTATATTGAAGATGTGTATATGTCCTATGCCATATCCCACTAGGGTTAATATCATTATGTACTAAGAATCTAGAAGATTTCCCCATGAGTCTATATAACATTCTTTCACGAATCCCAATAACCCTAGCAGAGCTTATACTAGAGCCCTTGTCCCACACAAGAATTTTCCCATCAGTGAAGGCCACTTTATCTCCTCTATCTTCTAAATGTGAAATTGAAACCAAATTGTTTTTCAAACCTCGAATGTAAAGTATGATGCTCAAGTGAACTTTTTCACCTATTTCCAACTCAATGGATGTTGTCCCAATTCCTTTCACTGTATAACTATTGTTGTCACCAAGCTCTACCTTTTGTGACAATTTTCTTTCCATCAAAATTTTAAGATGATCATTCTCCCATGTCATATGTCTTGAAGCTCTACTATCAATCAACCATATATTGTTGTCATCTCTAAGAGATTTTGCAAGTGTAAAATAGTAGAATTTATCTTTATCTCCTTCAACTTTGGATATCTTGGATTTCTCATCAAATTCTACCATGGTAGCATGTTGATTTTCTCTCTTCCTTCTATAATTGAACCATACAAGAAATTGGGCTTTGAAGTGACCAGATTTGTTGCAACAAAAGCACTTGAATTTGAGACAAACCTTTCTTTCTTTAGGGATTGGGTTTTCTATCAAAACAATTTTTCTTCTTCTGAAAACTTGACTTCTTTATTCCTCCAACTTTCATGTAACGAGCTACATAGGCTTGAGAATATTCTTCTGCTTTCTTTATTTGTATAGAAGAGTTGATTCTTCCTGAGCACAAGATGCCCATAGTTTTTCCATATTTGGAGCTTCATTTCGGCTACTTATACTTGCTACAAATGAATCCCATGAACGTGGTAGTACATTAAGTGTTGAAGTCACAAGTTCTTTATTAGATACAATTTCATCAATATCTTGTATTTGATCTCTTAGTTGAGAAACCCTCACAAAGTATGAAGCCACTGTATCATTCTTTTTCATTCTTATATCACGAAGTTCATGACATAGCTAATATTGTTAATAATATATAACTTATTTATGGAATTATACATCTTCTTTGAAGTATCAGGCATTGAGATGTATAGAAGAAGATGGTCCTTGATGGTGTCCATAATAATTCTCATGGTGGTGATTTTTGAAAATGAAACAAGAAAATCCTAATTTAATTTTGTCCTTGAATTAAATTAGGAATCAAATTGTAATTCCAAATCACAGGACAACTTGTATTAGTTAACTAAGTTAATTTGACTTAGTTAGCTCAGTTAATTCGATTTGAGGGTCTAACTTGAGTCATGTAGAGTGTCTCCTACTTTATAGGAGCCTTGGTTGAGTTTATTTTGAGTTGTAATTAATTAATTTAGTTCAACTAAGTTAAAGTCAATTAAAATAGTTCCAACTGATGGAGGAACTAGTAGGAGGTTAGACAATGGGGTACTACTTCATGTGGTCAACCAGTTAACTGATGATTCACTCATAAATAAATCATGCATGTCAGATCTGAGAGTTACCTAGTTGAGATTGGAGATCAGAGACAATGTACTATCAGTTGTATAATAATATGAATTGTACAAGTGGTGCATGTAGTCAAAGGAAGGCCTATGATGATTGCACAATTCATATTGAGGATTTTCCCTAATTAATAGGGGCTAATTCCCAAGGGAACAACACAAGGAAATAGGGACCTAGCCTTGTCTAGGAAGAAATGAGACAGATACAGATAGTGCAGAGGTTGCTCAAGCTTGAGAAAATCATTGTATTCTTCTCATATTTGATGACTAATGCAATATACAGATATCCGACTAATGCAATATATGGATAGCAGGGGTTTTTGGCTGTGGCTTTCCCTAGGAAATCATTGTGTAATGTGTTGATTTAATTATTTCTCTTGTATGCTTCGTGATTTCACGATCGTTTAATTGTTTCCGCTGATGAGTAGAGTAGACTCAAGTATATTGTTTTAGCAAATTACAGTTATCAGTTTGAATCTACATGGTATAAGAGCATAAATCACTCTAGAAGAGGAGAATACGAGTTTGTCTTTTGCAGGTGAAATCAAATTTGTAGTACCATGCTTCAGAGCCATCAGGATGTCATTCTACGAATTGAGACTCAAATATTCTCTTGATGGTAATTTGAACTATATTTCTTGGAAGAACAGGATGGAGGCAATGGTGCAAGACATCGAGCTTAAGGAATTCATAGACAAAGATATTTCTAAGCCTCTAGAAATTGATGCTCAAGATTTGGAGAGTGGATAAAATGCGTTGCAAAGGAGAGAAGGATTATCCTAGAAGGAGTTCGAGATCATATTGTCTCGAACCTCCATGGTAAGGAGACTCCATAAGCAATGTGGAAGGCCTTGACATACATGTTTCAAAACAATAGTGACTAGAGGAAGCTGGTACTGAAGGATAAGCTCAGAAAAATCAAAGTGGAGAAGGGTAACACAATACCAAAGTACTTGACCAAGTTCACCCAATTTCAGGATGAGCTTGGAATGTTGGTGTTACAGTTGCTGAAGATGATATGGTTAGCTTAGCACTTCTAGGCCTTCCCAAGAGTTTGCACAGCTACTAGGATTCGGAAAATGGGAGGGAGAAGCTACCAAAGTGGGAACGTTTGTGGTCCAACTTGGTCTAAGAAGAGATTTGGCAGAACACCAGAGATGGATCCTCATCCAAACATGATGATGAGGAGAATTGTGCCTTAGCTGGAAAGGCAAAGAAAGTGAAAGGGAAGTCATCCCATTCCAAATCTGAGTCTAGTCAAGGCGACAAGAATAAGGACCTATCAAAGATTAAATTTTTTCACAATCATGAGTCGGGACCTTATGCCATGAAGTGTTTACAGAAGAAGGTCGAAAAGAAGCACTTAGGAGGAGCGACAGGTGAAGTTCTTGCTTCACAATTCAAGTTGGATTTCACCCTCATCGCTTGCATGGTGACATCAGTGATGGTAGTGTGTGGTATCTAGATAATGGAGCCTCATTCCATATGACCGACAACAAATAATTATTTAGTGACTTGGAGGAGAAGGACCTCCAGATGCACATCGAAATGGGAGATGATGGAAGGTATAGCGCGACCGACATCGGTCTTGTTACTTTTCATAGGGAGTTTAGTTCTCCTCTCACATTAAAAGATGTCATGTATGTTCCAGGTCTGAAGAAGAATTTGGTTTCAGTTTCTATGTTGGAGGACTGTGGCTATGATGTGATATCTAGCAAAGGAAAGACTTTCCTTCATCACTTAGCCTCAGGACAAGTGAAGTGGATCAGGGTTCGAGTGAAGGACCTCTACAAATTGGAAGTAGAAGACTATGCTACTTTGAGAACAAAAGAAGAGAAGGTGCAGATCCAAGACACTGATGAGTTGTGGCATAGAAGATTGGGTCACTTTCAACACGTAGCTTTGAATATCATGCAACATATTTCTATAGGAATTCCCAAGGGTACACTAGAGCAGAGAGATACATGCAAAGGGTGTACATTTGTGAAGTACACCAAAGCCACCTTTCATGATAAGGACAGTCGAGCACAAGTGATCCTTGAAAGAGTTCACTCAGATGTGTGTGGACCGTTCTTGACAACCTCCACGACCAAGCACAGGTATTATGTAATATTTGTAGATGATTTCTCACATAAGTGCTGGATTTTCTTCATGTAGAAGAAAGATCAAATGTTCTCTAAATTTTGTGAATCTAAAGCACTTGTTGAGAAAGACACTAGTATGAAACTGAAGGCTCCTAGGAGTGATAACAATGGATAATATGTTTCGAATGAATTCAAGAATTTATGTGCATCAGAAGGCATTCGATAAGATTTAATACCACCCCATAACCCACAACAGAATGGAGTGGATAAAAGGAAGAACAAAAGTATTATGGGAGTTGCACAGGCAATGTTACATGATCAGGGCCTACCATTGCACTTGTGGGAAGAAGCATGCAACGCAATTGTATATGTGCAGAACAAGAGTCCTCATCGGATTCTCGAGATGAGTACACCAGAAGAAGCTTTTTCAAGTAAGAAACCAGATGCGGCACACTTCATGATCTTTGATTCATCAATTTACTGTCATGTTACAAAGGATGCAAGGAAAAATCTAGAGCCAACAGCTAAGTTGGGCATATAATGTTGGGTTGTGTTATATTCTTTCCACGACTAGCCCACGTAGTTAACCAGGGGGGTAGAGGGGGGGCGGAGCCCCCACTTCGTTGCACTGATTGTGTAGTGGGGGGGGGGGGGGGGGGTCACATGGGGTTTGAGGCGTACCCGTATAGGTGGGTCCGCCCAACCTAACATAGGGTCCAAAACCAAATTTTCGCACATGTTTTTGGACGTGATGGTTTTCGGTCCATGGTATTGGATGCTTCGGCATGTATAAATATGTATTATAACATTGAAAGGACAATAATGAAAAATCAAGCTAGTAGTCTTGGTTTTGGGATCCAGGGGAAAATCTCTGTGTATATGTGTTTTATGTGTTATGCTCTCGCATTGTTTAATTTCTATGTTTTAGAATTCGTATGCAGGTAATTTCTATACGGGGTTAAAACCTACATTTGGTATCGGAGCTGTTTTCTCTTCAAGGGGACGCCTTTGTTGCTGAGGGTTTTCACTCGGACCTGTGGTAGACCCTGTTCAGTGGGAGATCTGCGAGATCGATTCTGGTGGTGAAAGAAGATGGTGAGAAGTGGAAAGATAGAGATCAAGAAATTTAATGGTCAAAGTTTTGAGTTGTGGAAACTCAAGATGGAGGATCTGTTGGTGGATAAAGATCAGCGGATCGCGGTAGATCCAGGTACTAAACCAACGGGAGTGTCCGATGAAGAATGGAAGAAGTTGGATCGAAAGGAAAAAAGCACAATAAGATTGTGTGTCTCAGATTCAGTATTGCTGAATGTATTAGGGGAAGCTACAACAAAGGCTTTGTGGGACAAGTTAGGGACTTTGTACCAATCTAACTCTCTGGTGAATAAACTGTTCTTGCGCAAAAAGTTGTATAACCTGAGGATGAAATATGGAGACTCGGTGACAGGGTATCTGAACGCATTTAATACTGTGGTAAGTCAGTTAGCATCTGTTGATATTAAAATTTCAGATGAAGATAAGTGCATCAATTTGTTTTGTTCTCTACCAAATTCGTGGGATAGTCTGGTTATTGCAATAGGTAGCAATTCAACTGCCTTGCAGTTTGATGAAATAGTCTCAGCCTTGCTGATGGACGAGATGAGACGGAAAAATATGGAGAGCCAGAATGGTGATGCCTTGTCTGTACGAGGACGGTCCTAGAACAGAAACAAAAATAAGTCATTGAGTGGGAGATATAAATCTAGAGGGAGATCTAAATCTCTAGGAAAACCTGTAAAGGTGGTGTGATGGAAATGTGGAAAGGAAGGGCACTTCAAAAGGGACTTTAAATCTAAAGCTCCTGATAAAGGAAAGGGATCTGATGATGCTCCTTTTGTAGAGGCGAAAACCACCTCAGATGAAGGTGGGGATGTGTACTTGGCTTCTTCAAGTACACATGTAGATCATGAGGCATGGTTGATTGACTCAGATACATCCTTTCACTTCACTCCCCATAGAGAGTGGTTCTGCGAGTATGAGAAATATGATGGTGGTGATGTCTTCTTGGGGGATGACATGAACGCTAGAATCGTTGGTCACGAAAAAGTAAAATTGAAGTTGCAAGGTGGAAGGGTTAGAAAACTTCCGGGTGTTCTGCACATTCCTGCATTGGCCAGAAATCTAATTTCTGTAAGCAAGTTGGATGATGCAGGTGTAAAAACAGTGTTCGAGAAGGATACCTGCAAAATGGTTCGGGGAGCACTGGTATTGATACAGGGAGTTTGGATTGGAACTCTGTACAAGCTACAAGGTATCACTTTTGTTGATGGGTGCAACAGTTCCGTGGTTCATAAAAGTGGAGCAAAAAATCTAGTGGTCTCTGGAGAGAAGACCATGTTGTGGCATCAAAGGCTTGGACATATTGGAGAGAAAGGCCTTTGAATACTTCATGGTAAAGGTATGGTAGAAGGTATGAGTAATAGCTCTCTGGATTTTGATTTCTGTGAAAATTGTGTATATTGGAAGTAGAATCGAGTGAGTTTATCCTCTGGTAGTAAGAGGGAGAAACAGATATTAGAGCTTGTGCACAATGATGTGTTTGGACCTGTGAAGGTTCCATCACTGGGTAAGTTTGTGTACTACGTATCACTTATAGATGAATTCTCAAGGAATACATGGATATATTTCCTTAAGAATAAATATGAAGTCTTTGACAGGTTTAAAGAATTTAAGGCTCTTGTGGAAAATCAGACAAAGAAGAAGATAAAGGTGTTGAGGACAGATAATGGTGCAAAGTTTTGCAGCAAGGATTTTGAAGAATTCTGTAAGAAGTGTGGTATATCAGAGCAGAAGACTTATCCATATACACCTCAGAAAAATGGATTTGCAGAAAGAATGAAAAAGACGTTGATGGAAAGGGCAAGAAGCATGCTCAGTGGTGCCAGGTTAGGATAGGAATTCTGGGCAGAGGCGGTGGATACTGCATGTTACTTGGTCAACAGGTCACCTTCATTAGCGTTGGAGGATAAGACTCCACAAGAGGTATGGACTGGTAAGAAACCCTCTCTTTCACATCTAAGGGTATTTGGATGTGATGCATATGTACATGTTCCAAAGGAGAAACGAACCAAGTTGGATATTAAATCTGAAAAGTGCATCTTTATTGGGTATAAGGATGGTTTAAAGGGTTAGAAGCTTTGGAACCCAGTAACAAGGAAGGTTGTGTACATCCGAGATGTGGTGTTTAGAGAGGTGAAAGATGTTATTAAACATGAAATCCAACCAAAGGAACCTGAGAAGATAGAGTTTGAGCTAAAGGAGGAAGAATCAGACTCTACAACGGAGGAGGAATCAGAAGATGAAGAGCCACAAACTTCGGCTATGAGAAGATCGGTTCGAGAAAGAAGGCAGCTAGAAAGGTATAGTCCATCTGCTTTCTGTTTAAATTTTTCTTTGTCTGTTATTGATGATGATCCCATAACTATGAAGGAAGCAGTGGATTCAGAGGATGGAAAACTCTGGAAAGAGGCCATGGTTGATGAAATGTCATCTTTGCACAAAAATGAGGCTTGGGATCTGGTGGAGTTCCCGGCTGGAAGGAGACCCATTGGGAGCAAATGGGTGTTCAAAAATAAGACAAATGCAGAAGGAAAAGTGGAGAAATACAAAGCTTGGTTGGTAGCAAAAGGTTATTCCCAGGTGCCAGGAATTGATTTTGGTGATATTTTTTCTCCTGTTGCCAAGGTAACTTCTATTAGATTACTTTTATGTATTGCTACTACTTTTGATTTTGAGGTAGAAGAGATGGATGTGAAGACAACATTTCTTCATGGCGTTCTGGAAGAGGAAATCTACATGGAGCAACCTAAAGGCTTTGCGATGAAGGGTAAGAAAGAACTGGTATGCAAGTTAAAGAAGTCTTTATATGAGTTAAAACAGTCACCAAGGATGTAGTATCAGAAATTTGATACATTTATACGGGTACTTGGCTTCACCAGAAGAAAAGCAGATCACTGTGTGTATTTTAAATTAATTGGTGACCATGTTATTTATCTGGTCTTGTATGTGGATGATATGTTGCTGGTTGGAAATGACAAAGAAATTATCCAGGGTTTGAAGACCCAATTGTCCTCCAAATTCGACATGAAATATCTTGGTGCTGCAAACTATATTTTGGGCATGGAAATTAAAAGAGATTGGGCAAAGAGGAAGCTCTAGTTAACCCAGAGGAAGTATGTCAAGATAATATTGCAGAGATTTAATATGCAGGATAGTAAACCGGTGAAGGTTCCTATTCCTGTAGGTGTAAAGTTATCTGCTGACAGTGTCCCAAGACACAAGAAGAGGAAGAGGACATGTCCCATGTTCCATATGCAAGTGCAGTCATTAGGTTGATGTATGCAATGGTCTGTACTAGACCAGATATTGCACATGCAGTGGGAGTACTGAGCAGGTTTATGTCAAAACCAGGAAAGGAGCATTGGACAATAGTGAAGCATGTTTTCAGGTATTTGCATGGCACTAGTGATTATGGTTTGTGCTACCAAGGAAGACCAGGATTGGACAGAGTGTTTGATATTCGTGGCTTTGTTTGTGCAGACTGGGCTGGAGATCTGGATAAGAGAAGATCTACAAGTGGGTAAGTATTTAACCTATTTGGAGGTGCAGTAAGTTGGATGAGTAAGAAACAATCTGTAGTGGCACTATCAACTACAGAGGCAGAATACATGGCAGCCACTCATGAAAGCAAGGAAGTAGTTTGGTTGCAGACATTGTGTTCAAGTATGGGGTTAGTACAGGAAGCTATAAGGATAGACTGTGATAGCCAAAGTGCAATTTTCTTGGTAAAGAACCCCACATATCATTCAAAGACAAAGCACATCGATGTTCAGTATCACTTTGTGAGGGATATGATAGAAGACAAAAAGGTGTTGCTGGTAAAGGTGGACACTCTGAAGAATAATGTAGATGCATTGACAAAATCTGTGAGCTCTGAGAAGTTCTCTTGGTGTAGAGAGACAATGGGCATTTCAGGGCTGGAAAAATGACTAAGATCTCTTGTGGCCCCCTGTGGAAAGAAAACAAGTGGGAGAATGTTGGGTTGTGTTATATTCTTTCCACAACTAGCCCACATAGTTAACCAGGGAGTTAGAGTGGGGGCGGAGCCCCCCCTTCATTGTGATGATTGTGTAGAGGAGGGGGGGGGGGGGGTCACAAGGGGTTTGAGGCATACCCGTAACCCCACTTTATGGGGTCCGAGGCAGCGCCCAGGAAAATTTTGGTTTTGGCCCCTATGTTAAGTTGGGCGGACCCACCTATGGTTTTGTGCATGATTTTCGCACATGTTTTTGGACACCATGGTTTTTGGTCCATGGTATTAGATGCGATGGTTTTTGGTCCATGGTATTGGATGCTTCGCCATGTATAAATATGTATTATAACATTGAAAGGACAATAATGAAAAATCAAGCTGGTAGTCCTGGTTTTGGGATCCAGGGGAAAATCTCTGTGTATATATGTTATGCTCTCGCGTTGTTTAATTCTGTGTTTTAGAATTCATATGCAAGTAATTTCTATACGGGTTAAAACCTACATATTTTTGGGGTACACTGTTACACCTCACAACTATCGGGTGTACCTGCCAGTTCACAGGATGACAATGGTTCATAGAGATGTGAAGTTTGATGAAGAGAAGGCCATGATATGTTCCCTTGAGAGGGAGATTCAATTACATTTAGATGAGGAGATTTTAGCTCCAAAGGAAGAATCTCAGGATGATGTGGATCATCCACATGCAGAGGAGTAGAGAGTGGAAGCACCCACTCATGCAGAGACTTATAAATATGGAAAGAAGCACACCAATGAAGCTGACAGATTGATGCATGATGCTAGAGAGAATGTGGGGCCACCCACATCATAGCGCAGACAAAGGATGTCACTAGATCGGTACGCTGGTTACATGGCTATGATGAGCGAGAGTGTAGAGATTTAGCCATCCTCATTCAAGGAAGAAGTGCAATTACCAATATGGGTTGATGCTATGGTAGAGGAGTATGACTCCATTATTAGAAACAATGTTTGGGAAGTGGTCCCAAGACCAACAAACAAGTCAGTGGTGAGTTCCAGATGGATTTACAAGGTAAAGCAAGCAGTAGATGGGAGTGTGGAGAAACACAAGGCCAGATTTGTGGCCAGAGGGTTCTCTCAGGTGGATGGATTTTATTACAAGGAGACCTTTAATCCAATAGTAAGGTACTCTTCAATACGACCTATTCTAGCACTTTCAGTGCAGATGGGATGAAAGATACATCACATGGATGTGAAGACGACATTCCTCAAAGAAGTGATTGAGGAAGAGGTGTACGTTGAGCATCCGGAAGGATTTTAGATCTTGAACAGAGAGTCACATGTGTGCATCCTCAAGTGAGTGTTGTATCGATTGAAACAAGCACCTTATTCTTAGTATACCAGGATTGACAACTATTTCACCAGGTTGGGCTTCACCAAAAGTGAAGTAGATGCAAACCTTTACCATATTGTGGTTGAAAGTAAATTGTTGATTACAGTATTATATGTCGATGATTTAATTCTAACAGATGATGAAAAGTTGGCCAAATCTTGCAAAGAGGATTTTGCAAGAGAATTTTAGATGAAGGACCTGAGGCTCATGCATTATTTCCTTGGTATGGAAGTATGGAAAGGAGATGAGGAACTGTTTGTCTCTCAGGGAAAGTATGCTAATGAGATACTGAAGAAGTTCCACATGGAGAGAAACAAACCCATGGAGACTCCTCTAGTAGGAAATTGGAGGAAGGAAGATGCTACTTCAGGTGAAGTAGTGGAGGCTACTATTTACAGGCAATTTGTGTTTTCACTTATGTATTTGGTGAACACACAAGTAAACATATGTTTTGTAGTTAACCAAGTTAGTCAAGAAATGGTTAAGCCAACCCAAATTTATTGGAAGGCAACTAAACATGTGTTGAGATACCTCAGAGGCACGACTCAGTTTTGTCTTTGGTAAAGACGGACAAAGGGAGTGAAGCTTCAAGGCTTCACAGATGCATATTAGGTAGGAAGTCCATATGACAGGGAGAACACATCAGGGGGAATCTTCAGTATTGGGTTAGCAACAGTTCCTCGGTACAACAAGAATTAGAGACAAGTTGCACTCAGTTCGGCATAAGCAGTGTACATGGTTGCTAGTCAAGTAACTTGTGGGGCTTTCTGGATGAGGAAGATCATTGTTGGGTTATTTTGTCAACAGATGGATCCTACAATAATTTAATGTGACAATAAGAGTTCTATAAAACTCTTTGATAATCCATTTTTTCATGACTGGTCCAAGCATATTGACATCAGGTATCACCATGTACGAGATTCTGTTCATAGGAGAATCATGTTTCTGGAGTACATTCCTACAAAGGGAAAAGATGAAAATATTTTGATAAAGGCATTGTCAAGATCCATATTCGAGTTTCATAGAGGAAAGATCGGGCTAGCAGATAATCCCTTTCTTGTTGAGAGGGAGTGTTGAAAATGAAACAAGAAAATCATAATTTAATTTTGTCCTTGAATTAAATTAGGAATAAAATTGTAATTTCACATCACATGAAACCTTGTATTAGTTAAGTTAATTTGACTTAGTTGGCTCAGTTAATTTGAGCTGAGGGTCTTACTTGAGTCATGTATGTTGATTTTTGAGTAGCTTGTGAGGTAATCCAAGCCTTAGGGTTCAGGGTTTGGAGGGTAAAGCGCCACAAGAGTCACTTGTGGGTTTGTAACCCATTCTTGGGGTTTTGCACCCATCGTGATTTGGACCAAAACCATGGACACATTTCGGCATGTGATGGATGAGGATTATATTACTCATTGAGATGAATCTGACGCAATGAAAATCATCCGATTTTGAGTTATAGAAATGGAGTTATGAAGTTTTGAAGTTGACAATGGGGTTTTGGGCATTCAAGTCATGTAGGCTTGAAGTGATTTTTCCAAAGGACATGTATATTCTTTAACCCTTCTTATGTGTATGAATATAATGTATGTGAGGTTCATCTATAGAATCCAAGCACATCATTTAATAGGCAATATAACTCAGAAAGGAAGACGAGCTTATAAGGAGAAGGACATTGGTGATTGGGTTTGTTTTAGGGAAAGTTTTCACCTGTGAGGAGGCCAAATTAGTACAGGAGAATAGCCACAGGAATTTGGGTAAATTTTTTGCTAAGTAAGGATGAGTTTTCTCCTCTTGTAAGCAAGGAAAATTTTAAGGATGGAAAATTTTCTTGAAGTTTAAAACATTGGCGAATCTCACTAATCCCTAATATGCAAAATATAAATTTTTTAATGATATATTTACAAAATTATTAAAATTTATAATGATTTTATATATAGTCTCTATATAATCTTGGCGATTTTTAAGGTAAACTAATTTTATATTCTAAAATTTAGGCGAATCATCTTTTATAAAAATTGGAAATTGGCGAATCGTTTTTTGGAAAAATCATGGAAAATTAGCCCACTGGGCGAACATTAGCCCCTAAAATTTTCCATGCTTGTAAGTCCAATTTCTAGGAAATGAGACAGTCACATTTATTTGACATATTCTAGAGGTGTAATGGTGAGGTTTTGAGGGAGTTTTGTCCCAGTTTATGAAGCCGCAACCCTAGAGAGCAGAAGAAGTAGGCTGCAGGCCTAGACATAGGTCAAGTGAGGGTGTTTGGGGATGATTATTAGCCCTGAACAACAACTAGGAAGAAGGGAACTTGAAGGACCCTAAAGACAACAAAAAAGAGGCATGTTTGGTTGTTTTGAAGGGTTGACGTGGACCTATGTCTTTCCCTAACCAAACCATGAAAATTGTAGCTGAATAGAACCTCAGTCCAAGATGAATGCATGTATGTGTTGGTTTTTATATTCATGTTGATTTGATTTTTGGATTGTGTCCTGATGTGGACAAAGTTGTTGCAATCTGTGAGTGCCATGTGTTGAGGTTGACTTGGGTAGTTGGAGACCCCAACTAGGAGCAGAACTTGCAGTGATTGGATTGAGAATAATTGGTTTGTTGGAGGGAAATGTGTTGATGACCCAAAGTAGCCCTTGAAAATCCATCATAAAGTGACATTGATAGTTGAAGTTTGGGTGAAGATTAGTGCCTAATGTGCAACACTTTGATGGAAAAAAGTGACTGCTAGATTGGAAGATTGGAGCTCAGGTATTGGCTAGCCTAGACAACAGATTGGATCATCCCTTGTTCATTGTAGCAGAAGCAACTTGTAGCAGTGATAGGTGGCATCCCTCCTAAAGACTCTATATGTTGTCCTTTGATGGACTAAGGGGAAACTAGAGAGCAGAACGGGAGCAAAGGACTGACAGGACAAGATACGACATAGAGTTTGCGACATGATTGTCATTGTATCTTGTATTCCATAGACTGTTGTATTATTCAGATTGGTTTAATATAATGAAGATTGGGTTGTACATTATTATACAATATTTTGTTATAATTGTGTATACTTGTGCATATGTGATTTAATTTTTTATATTGTTCCACTATGCAAAGTAATTCTATTGAGATTCTTGGTTTGGTAGCATCAGAGATTCTAAGATTATATCTTAGACCCAAGATCGTGGAAAATCAACATGGTATCAGAGTGTGTCTGAGCTACTTTGGAATTCAATGAATCACTAGAGTGCACAACAAAGTAAAACTTAAGAGGGAGTTGGTCACATTGTATGTGACAATGTCGAAGTTGTAGGCTTGTCTTCGGTATGAGGACAGGTTGGAGGGATTGTCCAGTTATAGTCCATGGAAGGAAAGGATCAAGTTGGTATCATAGGTCAACAGGATATGGGAGTTCACCGAGAAAGCCATAAAGAAGGCAACTGACCCAAAGGAGTTGGAACTATACGAGGATTTGGATACGAGGGCGAGATTGATCATCCTTGATGGTGTGAAGGATCCCCTAATAACTCATTTGTTTAGGAAGAACACTGCACATGAGATGTGGATGGCTCTTCAGAATTTTTTCTAGAATAAGAATGAGAACCAAGTACTAGTATTGGAGGATAAGTTGAAGTCCACCAAGATGACATAGGGTGAAGGAGTGATTTCATATCTGATGATATTTTCTCAGGTCAAAGATGAGCTTGTTGTTGTTGGTGTGACTATTTTAGATTCTAATATGGTGAGGATTGCTTTGAAAGGGTTCACCGAGGAATGGAAGCCCTTCATCAAGGGGATTGTTGCCAGACTGGAATAGGCTGTGGGATGACTTCATTCAGGAAGAGTTGCGAGAAGAGGATCTTCATTCGAAGAAGAGGGCTTTAGATGATGACATGGCACTTGCAGCTCAAAAGAAGGGTGAGAAGAAGGACTTGAGTAAAGTCAAGTGTCTCAGTAGTGGCAAGTGGGTCATATTTCATCGAGATATCTGATGAAGAAGAAGGGAGATGACAAGAATAAGAAAGGAAAGCAAGTCACTGATGTTTCCACTTTTGCTGAGATAAGTGCTCTCACCAAGAGATTGGAGGAGGAGGACTTTGCTATGATCTATCATTTCTCACAGGGTACTATCAATGAGGATGGGTGGTACGTGGACAGTGGTGCGTCAAAACATATGACAGGGTCACAAGAAGTTTTTGAGACTCTAGCTAAATGGGACTCGAAGTTGCACATGGTGTTGGGCGACAAGAGTCAGAAATAGAACCGAGGATCGAGAGTTGTGTCATTCAGAATGGAGACATGACAAGTGATGTAGGTCTAGGATGTATTGTTTGTACCAAAAATCGGATATAGTGTGATTTATGTGTCGATGATTGAGAAGAAGGGGTTTGAGGTCTTGTTACATGATGGGAAGGCAAGACTTAGGCATAGAGGCTCTAGCTCCAATTGGATTGTGCTTGGAGTTAGAGAGCATGGTCTATACCGGCTAACAGAAAGCCTATGGATCATGGGAAAAAGAAGGAGCAGGTGCAAGTTCCAGAGAAGAAGTTGCAAGTACAAGCTTCAGAGGGGCAGGTATAGGCTCCTAAGAAGAAGGTCTAGGTTCTAGAGGCTCAAAGGGAATGAAGTTCTAGTGGGAGCTTGCAGATTTAGAGGGAGACTTTGCAGCCCAAGAAGAGCACGTGGTTAGTGGGGAGAAAGGGTGCTTCCACATCTACCGATAAGGAATCATGGAGGGATTGAAAAGCCATATAGGAGAAGAAGAGGAAGAAGGATTCTTCCAGTGATAGCGACACTTCTGAGAGAGGCATAGTTCATGCTTCAAGGATTGTTGTAGTGGTGAGCGCCAAGAGTTGGGCGAGTGTTGCGATTAGTGATGATGATGATGAGTTACTTCGTAGGCTTGGAAGTACCTCCCTCGCTAAGAGGTAGTGTTGATTTTTGAGTAGCTTGGGAGGTACTCCAAGCCCTAGGGTTCGGAGGAAAAAACGCCATAAGAGTCACTTGTGGGCTTGAAACCCAAGCTTGGGGTTTTGAACCCATCGTGATTTGGGCCAAAAACATGGACACATTTCGACACGTGATGGATGAGGATGATAGTACTCATCGAGATGAATCTGATGCAATGAAAAACATCTGATTTTGAGATGTAGAAATGGAGTTATGAATTTTTGAATTTGACAATGGGTTTTTGGGAATTCAAGTCATGTAAGCTTGAAGGATTTGTCCAAAAGACATGTCTATTCATTAACTTGTATTATGTGTATAAATAGAAGGTATGTGAGGCTCATTTAGAGCTTCTAAGAACATCTTTCATAGGCAATCTAACTCAGAAAGGAATTCGAGCTCATAAGGAGAAGGCCAATGGTGATTGGGTCTGTTTTAGGGAATGTTTTCACCCGTGAGGAGGCTGAATTAGTACAAAAGGAAAACCGCAAGCATTAGGGTAAATTCTAGGCTGAGTAAGGATGAGTTTCTCCTCATGTAAGTTTGATTTCTGAGTAGTGAGACAACCACTTTTATTGGATAGATTCCAAAGGTGTAATGGTGAGGTTTTGAGTGAGTTTTGTCCCTGTTTATGAAGCCGCGGTCCTAGAGAACATAGGAAGTAAGTCGCGGGCCTAAACAAAGGTCAAATGAGGGTTTTTGGGGCTAATTATTAGCCCTGAAAAATAACAAGGAATAAGGGAATTTGAAGGACCCTAGTCGCAACAAAAAATAGGTTTGTGGGGTTGTTTTGAAGGGTTGACATGGACCTATGTCTTGACTTAACCAGACCACAAAATTTGCAGAAAAATAGAAACTCGATCTAAGATGAATGCAGTTATGTGTTGGTTGTTAGATTCATTTCTATTTGATGTTGGGATCATGTCCTAGTGTGGACAGAGTTGTTGCAGCCTATAAGTGCCATGTGTTGAGGTTGACTTGGGTAGTTGGAGAACTCATCTAGGAGCAGAAATTGTAGTGATTGGATTGGGAATCATTGGTTTATTGGAGGGAAATGTGTTGATGGCCCAAAGTAGCACTTGAAAAGCCATCATAAAGTGAGGTTGATAGATGAAGATTGGGTGAAGATTGGAGCCTAATGTGTAGCACTTTAATGGACAAAAGTGTCTGCTAGATTGGTGGATTGGAGCTTAGGTATTGGCCAACCTACAGAGCAGATTGGATCAGCCCGACTTGCAACAATGAAAGGTGACAACCCTCCTGAAGACTCTATGTGTTGTCCTTTGATGGACTAAGGGGCAGCTAGAGATAATAACGAGAGTGAAGGACCAACAGGACAAAATACGAAATAGAGTCTGCAACATGATTGTCATTGTATCTTATATTCCATAGATTATTGTATTATTCAAATTTGTTTAATATAACGAAGATTGGGTTGTACATTATTGTACAATATTTTGTTAAAAATTGTGTATACTTGTGAATATGTGATTTACTACTTTATATTGTTCCGCTGTGCAAAGTAGTTTTATTGAGATTCTCGGTTTGGTAGCATTAGGGATTCTAAGATTCTATCCTAGACCCAAGATCGTGGAAAACAAAAAATGTAGAGTGTCTCATACTTTACAGGATCCTTGGTTGAGTTTATTTTGAGTTATAATTAATTAATTCAGTTTAACTGAGTTAAAGTCAATTAAACTAGTTCCAACTAATGGAGGAACTACTAGGAGCTCATACAGTGGGGTGTTGTTTCATGTGGTCAACCAGTTAACTGATGATTCAATCATAAATAACTCATGCATGTTAGATATGAAAGTCACCTAGTTGAGATTGGAGTTAAGGGATAGTGTACTATCGGTTTTATAATCATCTGAATTGTATAGGTGGTGCATGAAGTTAGAGGAAGGCCTATGAGGATAGCGCAATTCATATTGAAGATTTTACCTAATTAATAGGGGATAATTCCTAAGGAAACAAAACAATAAAATAGGGACCTGGACTTGTTTAGGAAGCATTGAGATAGATAGAGATAGTGCAGAGGTTGCTCAGGCTTGATCAAATCATTGTAATCTTCTCATATTTTCTGACTAATGCAATATACAAATAGCAGGGGTTTTTAGCTGTGGCTTCCCCAGGAAATCATTGTGTAATGTGTTGATTGAATTCTTTATCTTGTATGCTTCATGATTTCGCGATCGTTTAATTCTTTCCACTGATAAGTAGAGTAGATTCAAGTCTATTATTAAAATTACAATTAGCAGTTTGAATCTACAAGGAATTTCTATAGTGATGTCATCTTTATTGTACTTCTTTCCAAATTCCTCTGTAGGTTCAGTCACTTTGCCTTGCACACAATTTAAAAAAGATATTATTTTGCAGTAATTTGGTCAATTCTTGTCTTCAAATCCCTAAAGTTAGTGGCCCCTTCTAACTTGTTTTCTGATTTCATAGTAGAGGCCATGGATGCAACTTGAATATAGATCTAGTGTTTCTTCAAGGTGATCTCAAGGTAGGGTTTTTCAAGGAGTGATCTCTGTGCTCTTTCAGCCTTTACCAAAGTTTTGATATCATGTTGATTTTTCAGTACAATTAATACAAGTACTTTATTTTTGAACTATGGTAATTACTTGTGAATATATATTATAGTTCTTTTATCTTCATCAAGCAATCACACTTCAAAAATTCAACTAATAACCATAAAAGTAGATATCACAATGTGTGTGAGAGATAGATATGTAAGTGATAAGTGTGTATGTAAAATGAAAAATTCCAAGTGTATTTAATACCCAAGAGACATGTCTCTTAAATTAAATCACGTCTCTTTGTAAATTAAATTCTAGTAACTCTACACATTTACATTTTTACTCATATTTGTTAAAGTGTTGAAGATCACATAAATAATGGTGGGAAGTAACTCCTAGTAAGTATATTTATTTACATCTTGTTCCTATTATGTCTTTTATGCAAATACTTTCTTAAATTATGGTGGTTAGTAACTGATGATAAATATGTTATTTACATGATTATTGATCTATTTTCAAGGATATTAATTTTAGGTGGTTTTGTTAATTTCCTTTCTTCTAATTTAAAATATAATTTTATTTCGTGTTTTTACATAATATTATAAATACATCAAGGATTGTGAAGACTGACCATAGCCACATTCTTCATCAGGATGAAAATGGAAAGATAGCTTTGAAGCCATCAAGGAAGCCATTATTTAATACATTGTGCCACTTAGTCCTGATTATTCGAATGATTTTTTGCTTTTCTCTTTTTTGTCAGACCAAGAGGTAACTCATCAAATGTAATTGTTTTATTCATTCATGTTGTCCATTATTATATAAAAGAGGGAGTGACTATTCAGTTCATCTCCCAATGACTCTCCATTTACTCTATTATTTATTTACACTAATTACAACTGTTCACCCAATCCCTATGATTAGGTGTCAACATTCCCCCCCTTAATCTGAAGGGATGTTGGCGAGTCCAAGCATCGTTCTGAATCTTTCAAGATTTTCTCTTCCAAGTGCTTTGGTGAAGATGTCTGCAATCTGTTCATTAGTGTAACAATGGCAGAGATGGATTGTTTTGGCCTCAACATGATGTCGAATCAGATGATATTTTGTATTGATCTGCTTCGTTCGTTCATGGAACTTTGGGTTCTTGGCCAACTTTATTGTTGAGGTATTTTCAATCATGAGTGGAGTCGATTGTACTTGTTTTACCTGCAAATCTTCAAGAATTTTCCTAAGCCACACAATTTCTTTTGTTGCCTCAGCTGCTGCCACATATTCTGCCTCTATTATGGAATCTTCTGGAATTGATTGTTTGCATGTTCTCCAGGAAACAGCTTCTGATCCAAGACTCATAGCATAACCTGAAGTAGACATCCCAGTTTCTTTGTCTGCGTCGAAGTCTGAATCAGAGTATCCAATCAAGCTGAAGTTGCCCACCTGTGTATACTTAATTCCAAAGTCTTGAGTTCCCTTCAAGTACTTTAGAACTCTTTTTGCAGCAGACCAATGTCCCTCACAAGGCTTTTGCATAACCTAGAGAGGATTCCAACAAAAAATGAAATGTCTGGTCTGGTAGTAGTTAGGTAGTTGAGACTTCCTACAAGTTGTCTATACTTTGTTGCATCCTCAAATTCTTTTCCCTCAATGGATGTGAGCTTTAAGTTTTGTTCCATTGGAGTAGTAAGAGGATTTCATTCTGCCATGCCAAACCTGTTCAACAGATCTCCAATGTACTTATTTTGAGAAAGGAATATGGACTTTGGCTATTGAGTTACTTCAATACCAAGATAGTAATGAACATAGCCCAAATCAGTCATTTCAAAACTTTTCCCCAATTCCTTCTTTATGGATGCATTGTAGCTTTCATTGTTCCCTGTCATCAAAATATCATCTACATATACCACAAGATATACAACTGTTTTGCCAAATTTCTTGACAAATAAAGTTGCATCATCAAGATCATAATGTTTGAAATTGAGTTTCAAAAGATGCTCAGTTAGTTTTTCATACCAGGCTCGCGGTGCTTGTTTGAGGCCATACAAGGATTTCACAAGTTTGCATACTTTATGTTCATGTCCTTTCACAACAAATCCTTCAGGCTGGGACATAAAAACATTCTCTTTTAGATCTCCATTCAAGAAAGCCATTTTTACATCCATTTGATGGACTTTCCAACCATTCTGAGCTGCTAGGGAAAAGAGTGTCTGGATGGTAGCTCATTTTGTTGTGGGGACAAAAGTATCCTCATAATCGACCCCTTCATTCTGTGCAAAACCTTTTTCCACAAGCCTGGCTTTGTGCTTGTCAAGTGAGTCATCAACTTTATACGTGTTCTTTTAGACCCACTTGCAGCCAATTGGTTTGGTTCCCAATGGAGGATAAACCAGATTCCAAGTGCCATTCTTTATTAAGGTATCACACTCCTTTTGCATTTCTTCTTTCCATTCATCATGAGAAGCAACTTCTTTGAAGGAAGTTGGTTCAAAATCTGTAGACAAATTCAATTCACGATCATAAGAAACATCCATATCAACAGGTGAATCAGAGTCATCTACATCACCTCCATTTTGCCGATTTGAATTTCTAGTTCCTGTCTTTCCAACCTCATCAGGATGAACACTTTCAAGTGTTTTTGTCAGCCACTTTGGGGGACCTTTCTAAGATGGTCCAGGTTGCTTCGTTGATTGAGTTGGGACTGAATCAAGATTGAGTCTCCCAATTCTGTCAATCACATCACTCAAAGTATCATCCATTGTTGGAGTTTCATGCGAGGGAGAGAGTGCTTCAGAAGAAGATTTCAAAGGTTGATATAGTATAGGAATCCCACCTTCAAGATGTGGAATCTGATTATCAAATTCTTGAAATGATTTTTCATTTGCGAATCTATCCAAGCGATCAAGTTGTCGCTCAACAACATTTTCAGTTTTGGATGATTCAAGAAAGATTACATCTCTAGATACAACAAACCTTTTATTGACTTCATCATAGAGACAGTATGCTTTGGAGGTGTTTGAATACCCTAGAAAGATACACTTACGACTTCTTGCACCAAGTTTGTTTCTATGTACCTTTGATATCAAGGCATAATATATGGAACCAAAGACCCTGAGATGATTTATCGAAGGAATGTGCCCATACCACATTTCATAAGGAGTCTTGTTTCTAATAGCATTAGATGGACATCTATTCTTTACATATACAGCACATAGAACTATATCACCCCAAAACATCAATTTTACATTTTTGAAAAACATCATGGAGCGCACCATATTTAAGATTGTCCTATTCATTCTTTCGGCTACTCCATTCTGTTGGGGATTATAAGGCACAATTGTTTGATGTTTGATCCCATGTTGGCAAAGATAGTTTTCAAATTCATTTGAAGTGTATTATTTTCCATTATCAATGCGAATAGAGCCAATATGAGATTGTGCATCATTTTCAATCCATGTATGAAGGTTCTTGAATGTTTGAAAAGCATCAGATTTGTTCTTCAATAAATAAACCCAACACATTTTGGTGTAGTCATCAATAGATGTCATCATATATTTATTTCCATTTGCAGAAGGAATAGGCATTGGACCACAAAAATATGAATGAATGAGTTCAAGTTTTCTATGTGCTATGGAATGTGAATCATGAAAAGAATGTTTGCTATGCTTTCCTAGAATGCAAGCATCACATTGCTTAAGTTTCCTACGAATTGTAGGCAAACCAATAACACCATTTTTCTTCAACAAGCAGAGGCTGTCATAGTTCAAGTGTCCAAATCTAGCATGCCATAATAAACTTGATGGAAATGTACCTTCTTCATAATGAGAATTGTATGAGAGATTTTGTGCACGAGTAGAGGTACCCTGCAGCTTGAGAAGCCTTTCTTCTTCTATCCCCGTCATGAAAAGTGAGTGATATGATGCTTTTATCACCTCAAGCTTTCCATCAAACATATGAATGGAGTGTCCTTGCTAGCGGATGTGGACCAAGGACAACAAGTTTCTCCTCAGTTTTGGGAGATGTAGAACATGATGTAGAAGAAAGTCTGGAAGACTATGCAATTTAAGCCTGATTGTGCCAAGCCCTGATGGCTTGATTTTTTATTTTTCTGCAAAGTATACTGCTCCATCAACATTATCAGTAAATTCTTCAAAAAAATCTCTTCTAAAATTCATGTGGCAAGTTGCACTTGAATCAAGCAACCAATCATTTTTCCAAGAAGCAAGTGAAGCATTAAATAAGCCTTCATTTACTCCAATATTACAATGTGCCACAACATAGTGAGCGGATTCAGGTTCTTTACCTTTCTCTTTGTCATTAGTTTTACCTTTGGGTTGGTTTCTTTCATGCTCAATTCTGTCCCAAGGCAACTTTCATGTGGATGCATCATGTGATCCATCTCTTTTGCAGCGTATGCAGTGCAAATCTAACTTTTCTCCTTGAGAATGTCTGCCCCCCTTGTCTCTGAAATTTCTTCCTCTTCCTCTTCGACCACCTTTTCCTCTAGAAGAATCTTGAGCAAGATTCGTTTCTCTATGTGCAATGCACACAGCCTCTTCAGAAGACTGAGGAGTTGTCTTCTTCCCAAAATCTTTCTCTCTTTCAACAAATTCTTTTTACAAGGGAGTCAAAGGTAATATCTTTGAGGTTTCCATTTGCTTGCAGTGACTCAAGATAATTTGAGTAAGTGGGATAAAGTGCCTTGAGAAAAGATATTAGAGGAATATCCAGTTCAACATTAGTGACTTTGATATCATGCATAATAGATTTTACTTCTGATGTAAGAGCAAGAGGATCATCATTTTGTAATTCAAGGGTGAACAGTTTAATCATGAGTTGAACAATTTCAAGAGCAGAGTGTGAGTCATAAAGTTCCTTAAATTTTTGTAAGGATTTGAAAGCATTTGAAAATGGAAAAATATGGCGACTCACCTCTTCATTTACTGATGTTGCACTCAATGCATAAACCTTGTTGTTCTTATTTTCCCAAATGGCGAATTCCTTGTCTGAGGTAGACTGTCTTGGCTCTTTTTCTCCGTTTCCAACACACACTCCTTTCCACAGTTCATTAAAAATGAGAGTGTGTTTGATTTTGCGTGACCATTCTAGATAGTTCTCCTTGCCGATGAGAACCACTCCCACAATAGATATCAATGTATTCATTTTAAAAACTGTGTACTGTAAAAAAAAACTTCTGCTGCAAAATTTTACTCCTAATAGAAAAAAAAAAATTGATTCTGATATGACGAGACAACAAATTCAAATATCAATATGCATTAAAATGGATAGTGTTAAAGTATGGAATATATGGGTGGGGCAGCGTAAATATATGGTGAATGTATTATGGAAAAAGTATACTAGTGTTCAAAGTAATACACAAAACTGTGTATTAACTAGATTCAACGTAATACAAGAATTCTGTATTCAAATCGGACAACATTAATGTAACCGGGCAGCGTTAAAGTATACAGGGTATGGTGATGGCGGTATAGGTAAGAAAGCATATGAATGATGTATGCGGATGGAGGCACAACGATGTATACCATAGCGTATACCACACAGCCTCCAAACGCTGACACAACCTCCAAACGCTGCTCCGTCGGCTCTTAAACACAACCTCCAAAGGCTGCTCCGTCGGCTCCTAAACATAGCCTCCAAACGATGCTCCTTCCAATCAAAACATGCACCAGAACCACTGTTAAAAGAAGCAAATCCTCTAGATCCTTGACCTCCGAAGGTTTCGTACACAGAACCTCCACTTGGGCTTCAGAACCTCTACTGCCAGATTTCTCTTTTCTCTTTATATGCCCCGCACTTGAAACAACTGGAGAGATTGGCAAAATTATGAGCACCACACACGTTTGAAGAGAAATACCAATTAAGAGGGAAGAGAAAACACAGGAGGAAAATTATGCACAACCCAGGGAGGACAAAGCGCGCATACAATGATTAAAAAATACCATATGGCAGAGAACCCAGAGAGTGCAGAGAATATGAGAGAGAAAATATGGCAGAAAAATGGATACAAGGAGTTACAACTAATTTTGGGAACTTGGCTTTGATACCATGTCAAACCAGGAGGTAACTCCTCAAATGTAATTGTTTTATTCATTCAGGTTGTTCATTATTATATACAAGAGGGAGTGATTGTTCAGTTCATCTCTCGATGACTCTCCATTTCCTCTATTATTTATTTACACTAATTACAGCTATTCACCCAATCCCTATGATTAGGTGTCAACATTTTTCTTTTGAGGATAAAATTGCAGGTGTGTTCTTCTTTAGATGAATGATCAAGGTGAAGATAATCCAAAGATATTAAGAATAAGGGTCTCAAAAATGCTGAGCTAAAATATACCATCATGGAAAATCAATCCTATGCCCTTGTCAAGTTGTAAAGAATTTTAGGACATATGTGGGATATTCTAAGCTAATTTCTTATGTTCCCCACTAAGTAGTGAAAATATCTTGGCTCAACAAGACTAATTGGGAACTAGAGCAACATGGGTGGCTAAAATTCAAGAGTATGATGGCCAAGGATTAACCGAAATGATGGTTGAAGGAAATGAAGTTGTCCTTGGGGTGAAAGAAGGATATTTCCCTATGGTATCTATAGTTTTAGAAGATTTGGAACATCATGATTGGTACATTGACATAATTCACTATCTTAATAACGTTATAAATCTTGGTCACTTACATATCATAAGATAAAACATAAATTTAAATGCCTCTATGTTTTGTTTCATTGACGAAGGCCTTGGATGGAGAAATACTGATGGATTGATTCTTAGATATGTAGATCGTGAAGAACCTAAGAAGTTAATCGATGTATTACATAAGGGGTTATGTGATGGACATCATGAAACAAGAACCACCAACCAAAATATTTTAAGGGGTGGTCACTTTTTCCTGAGCATAGTTTCTTATGTCCACAAGTTCATGAGATTGTGACAACCTTGACAACTCTTCATAGGAAACAAAAGATGGAGACCCTCCCTTTGTATCTAGTTGTAATGGTAGAAACCTTCAAACAATGGAACCTTGGTTTTATAGAAGATATTAAAGATAATTCCAACAACATCCATACATGGATTCTCATGGCCACAAATTACTTCAACAAGTGGTTTGAAGTCATACCAACTAAGAAGGACATTGGCAAAGTTGTAATGGATTTTTTGGAAGAAAATATTATCACTCTTTTTCGAGTGCTAGAAAATAATATTGTTGAAAATGTTAAAGCTTTTAGTTCTTAAGGGTTGACCACCTTTTGTTTCGACTATGGCATTGTGCTATCCCACTCCTCCAACTACTATGCTCAAGGAAATAACAGGATAAATTATGAATACAAATTTGATGACTATTATTAAGAAGACTATGGAAAATAATAAGAATGGTTGAAATATCAAGATAAAGTATACTCTATGGCTGATATAATAACTCAAAATTCTATCAAATAGATCCCATTTGAGTTAGTATATTTGACAAAAGTCACATTTCTTATTTACTTAAAAACACTAGTTTACAAGATAATGCAACAATTCTCCTTTGACCAAGATGCAATGCAAAATAAAATCAACCAATTGATCGAGCTTGAAAAGAATTGAAGATGTGCCTTTAATCATCTAAAAAAAAGCTACGAAAAGATGAAGCAAAAGCTTGATAGAAATTTTTTCGCAAGAAGTGTCCAAAAAAGTGATTTTGACCTCATGTGGAAAAGAATAAATGAAAATTCAAGTAAACATGGTAAATTTAGAAGTATGTGGTTGGGTATTTATAAAATTGAATATGTTGCAGGTAAAAAATCTTTTTATATGTCATTTGAATGGTGAGAGATTGTGTTTTCCTATAAATGAGAAAGTCTTGGAATGTTCCATATGTGTAAGTGATCTAGATGGAGAGAGATTTCCTTTGCTTAGAATGGGAAAGTTTTGAAATGTTATATCAATGTAAGATCCAATGCCATGGGCCATCCTTGTGATAGTAAATTTTCTATCCTTTCTTACTTGTGTGTTTCATTTTATTGATTTTTTCATTTTCATTTTTTATAAAGTGAAATGATGCTCACATGTGTGAATTTTCTTTGAGATATAGTGATACTAACATGTTCTTGTTTACATTTCATTTATGCATGGTTTTATTTTTTACTTCAGGGAAGGAACAAGGCACTTGTGTCTTCGCCATCCCTTGAATTTGACATCCATTTGGTGAGAAATTTTAAGGTCTATCGGTTTTGGAGATTCTATAGTTCTCATGCACTCTCAAGATGAGGACATGGCCTCGAGTTAGAGTTAGCTATTACACCTTAGAGTCACATTAGTAAACATTAATTTTTTTATATGTGATCCATCACATGGGAAAATGATTATTATCATTGTGTCATGATGAGCTTAAAGTGAGTTGTATTTTATTGGGCCATGCTTAAATGATATATGTAACAATGTGGGACCTACATGGTATATACAGACCCCTTGTGGTGGGTATTGGCCAATACTTTTAGTCCCCATTTCAAGATATTCCTTGCTCTTGTGTTTTATGCTAGCTTCCCCCAAGTGGCAACAAATTTTCACCATGTGGATCATTTATGAAATAAGTCGATATGCAGGAGGCTTGGGATGGATCTACTAGGACAAATGATTTAGGGGAACTTTTAGCCTCTCTCACTTCTTTATATGAAAAAGTGTTACTCATGTTGTAAAGGTTGTCATATCCATTGGAATCACACTTATATTATGCCTAAGAATGAACCCCCTGTCTTATGTATTATCACACCTTGGAAGTGGACTATTGGAGATGATTCAAAAAAGATTCACACAGTTCACATTTCTTAAGGTAGTTTCATAGATCTCGAGGTAGTTCATGTATCCCAAGGCATTATTCACATTAATTGAGGTTCTTATGGGCTATTTCCACTTTCATGGCTATCCTATTGACATGCCATGTTGAGGATCCTAGAACACTCTCTCATTTCATCACCTTTTGAGTTATTCATCATTTTATATGAGGTTTTATCTCACATATGGGGATGTCATGCTAACCATTGGAGAGTTTTATGATTTATTTTAACATGAAGGATCACCTATGTAGGTTAATTGTTTGAGATATGTATGTGGTCACACCTTGCAAGCATCATTAACCGAATTTATGAACATGATTTGAGGAGCCATCCGCTTCATTAGGCCTCATTCAATCATTCCATGAGTTTATTCCACCCTTGGAGGCTAGACATTTGCCTTATTCTTTGTTTGGGAGGCTTCTACTCCATGATCTGAGAATTGGACTATGCATTTTCAAAGGGACATTGATGTTTTCACCAAGTAAACTTCTCTTTTATGTGGCATACTTTACTTGTAATTTGAATTAGTCTCCTTCATTATGTGGACATGCAACTTTATGTAAATCTCCTGGGCTAAATTGAGGGAGATATGAAATAATAAAGAATGAGAATGATGTAGAATCATCATATATAAATAAAGGCTCTCATCTCATTCCAAATTATTGTTTATGGATATCATTTGTGAATAGAATTTGTTGAAGGCCTACCAATTGGCATTGGTGTCAATTTTTGGAGCTTTGTCTTTCTTTGTGCACTAAATATTTATTGTGATAGTTCCAAACTTGTACAAATTTGCAAGATTGATCCATTTGAAGGGTAATTATACCATTAAAAAGGAACATTTATATGGTTTTATCTCTTCCATATTTCTCTATTAGCTTGGGTAAGTGTTCAATCCTTTACTTACCTTTTTTCCTCTTGATTCCTTAGCAAGGGTTATAAGTATTTTATTCAAGTTACTGTTAATCTTGCTGGTGAAAGTTTTTTCATAGTGAAGGTTATTGATTCTTGTAGGGCCTTGGTGTTCATACATTATCATGACTATATGAGAGGTTATTCTACCCTAGGGTTCTAATCTCTTATCATAATCCTTAAGATAAGAGCGAACAACTATTAAAGGGGCATACTTCTTTACCTCATAAGTCCTAAATAGAAAAAGACACTCAGTTTCCTTTTATTTTTTAATTTGTTTAGAGAGAAATCTAATAGTGAAAAATCAAATAAAAATAATAATTTGGATTTCTTTCATAATCTAGTATAAGGATCATTGATTATTGTAAAAAAATTTGAATCCACGCATCAGAAATCCTATTGCAATTACTGGTTATTCATGTCCTACTTGTTTTTTGCATTTAACAAGTTTTTTAGTTATCTAAACATCGATGAAAACATATTGCAACCTACACATACATACATATCATGAACTGAAATACAATGATACAATCACACAAGGGACACGATTATTTTTGGACAATCGTCCCTAGAAAACCCAATTCAGGAAAACCAGTGTATCATATTGAGGGTTTGTATTATTAAGAAGATTCTTGAATACAACTAGGGTGCTAGATATGGCTCACCCAACAGAGAATAACGTTGGAAGGAGTACCTCTATCAAGAGACCGATATTTTGGGAAATTTAGCAACTGGATGATCAAACCCCACAAATGACCCTGTTATCCCAGTGTTGGGTAGTGATGGTTGCTCCAAGCTTTGTTGGAACTGCATCACCTCCTCTAGGAACTGCGTGACCCTCTTAGTGAGCCTCCCTTGCTCAGAAAGTCGATATGCTGAATTGCTCCCTCTTTGCCCCATAGAAAAACCCTACAGTTTCCTCTAAGGGGTTGCGTCAGCCCCTCCAGCTTCTACGTCTCCTGCGTCAGCCCCTCTGGTGTCTACGTCACCCTCTCTGGAGTTGCGTTGTCTCTCCCAGTGCTGCTTGCCTCTCTGCTATGTATGCTTCGGCATTGGATTGAAGTTCCCTTTTCGAACTGCCCCTCATTTTAACTCAGATCACTAGCTCAATTTTCTCAGCAAACCTCACCCCAGAAAAATTGAACTCTTTGATCAATTCGATGCATCATCAACTGACCCTCAAGCGTCCTCTTATACTTTTCTTGTTGAAGAACCAACGACCAATATTAAGTACCTAATCAATGGCTAAGATTAGAAATGGATTTATCCTCGTCACTTAGAACTTTCTCACCCATATTCTTATTAATACACATTAATATTTTTATTTTCCTAAGTTTAGACGTAGGGACCCATTAAAAATATTAATTATTTTAATAACTCCTCATCTATGTGGAATTTATCCAAACAATTTCTAGGTTTTGGAGATCTCATGTTTTCTAGCCCCTCCACAAAATTTCGGAGCTAGAGCACATCCGATGCTACCAAAAATCAACACTCCCTCTTAGCGAGGAATGTGCTCTAGCAATACCTCACCATAGATGCATTACACTGATCTACTGCATCAGTCCTATGTGCTACTAATGCTTGGCCTGCTACCCTTCATCCACTACACTTTTTCTTCCTATACTACTACCCATAGATCTTCCATTGCCATTGCTACATTTGTATTGCAGTTCCCTCTCAAAATGTTGCCTCATGCTACCCATAACACCGCCACTGCTAACTACTACACTCAAACTCAGTTGTTGAGAAGTAAGCAACTAAAACTTCACCCAAACACTGACATGCTGGTTAGTCTATATGCCTCATGATTTTGTATCTACCTTTGCTACTAATATGTGCTCTCCCTCTACTGCCAATGCATTGCTTGTTGGATGTGGAGCATGCTTGTTCAGAGGTCTTTGTTTCAGCCGGATGTATACCCCAGGAAGTTTGTACACCCCTCCACGTGGGGGGGTGCGGGGGGGACTTGTCCCCCCCGTGGGGGTCCGGGGGGGTCGATCGCCCCCGGCTGGGGGGTCTGGGGGCCAGCGGCCCCTTGGAGGGGGTTCGGGGGCAGCACCCCCGAAGCTAAAAACAGATGCAAAATTGCCTTGTAAAATATAATAATTTCTAGTCAATCTAGGCCATTCATTAGGCGGATGATCTGATGGTAAAACTTATGTTTAGTTTAGGGTTTTTTGCCCTAGAAGGAAACCCCTCTCTTTGTATGAGGGAATTGTATTTGAGTCTGTGTAATACATGTGTATTCTTTGAGCGAGAAATAGAGAGGTGAGACTATGAGAGAAAATAGAGGATATTACAGTGGATCTGCTGCAGGTTGTGTCTCTTCATTTTGATGGATAATAGAAAGGAAGGACTGACTGTTCGAGGTGGATGTAGCCCAAACTGGGTGAACCACGTATATCTTGTCTCTCTTGTTTTATGCATTTTCTGTGTTTATATTTTTGTAATATTTTATGTGTTCCATTGCTCCGTAATATATAATTTCTAACAACTGGTATCAGAGCCGAAGGTCTATTTGGCTGATAAACTCGCAGGAAAGAATGGCTCCTCGTTCCAGTGGGAGCAATGGCTGAAGATGGTAAGTTTAGGGTCGAGAAATTTAACGGCCAAAACTTCTCGTTGTGGAAGATGCAGATGGAAGATTATCTGTATCAGAAAGATCTATACCTACCATTGGGCAGAAAAACAAAGATGGCGACGGGTATGACAGATGAAGAATGGAACCTTCTCGATAGAAAGGCACTCGGAACAGTACGATTGTGCTTCACAGCGTTGGTCGCCTTCAACATTTTGAAGGAAACAACGACAAGAGGGTTTGATTAAGGCGTTGGAGAAACTATATGAAAAACCCTCGGCCTCAAACAAGGTATTTCTTATGAAACGATCATTTAATATGAAGATGTTGGAAGGTGGATCTGTTGCAGACCATTTAAATGATTTTAATACTGTTACAATTCAGTTATGTTCTGTAGGGGTAAACTTTGATGATGAAGTTAGAGCTATGTTATTCTTGTGCTCATTACCAAAAAGTTGGAATGGTTTAGTAATGGCCATTAGTACCTCTGTTTCTGATCTAGTACTTTAAAGTTTGATGACGTTGTTGGTGCTATCCTTAGTGAGGAAATGCGATGGAAAAGCTCCGGTGAGACATCGGGTAATGCTTTGAGTGCAGAGTCTAGAGGAAGAAAAATGGAAATAGGAAAGAGCTCAGGATATCGCAGTAAATCAAGGAAAGGCAGATCCAAGTCCAAATGGGGGATAATGTGCTGGAAATGCGGAAAGAAAGGACACCTAAATAAAGACTGTAGATCTCGGAAGGGAAAAGAAGGAGATGCACAGCAAGAAAACAATCATGAAGCAAATGTGACAGGTGAGGTGTTACAAGATGATTTGATTCTTTCTTTCGAAAATATTACTGATTCCTAGGTGGTAGATTCAAGGGCCTCATTCCATGCCACACCTGATAAGAAATACTTTCATGACTACGTTCAAGGAGATTTTGGACAAGTTCGTTTGGGTGATGATAAACCCTGTAAAATTGTTGGAATGGGTAAGGTTTTTGTAAAACAGCAGAATGGAAACCAATGGCTACTAAAGGAGGTAAGACATGTTCCATATCTAAAGAAAAATCTGATTTCAACAGGGCAGTTAGGCGGTGAAGGTTGTCTGACAACTTTCACAGATAAAGCTTGGAAGGTCACCAAAGGAGCCCTGGTAATAACAAAAGGCAAAAAAGTTGGTACATTGTATTTATGAAATGGTATTCTAACTCTGTTAATACTTTAACTTCCAAAGGAGCAGATGCAGCATTATGGTATCATAGGCTCGGACACATGAGTGAAAAGGGGATGAAGATTCTTCACTCAAGGAATTTGTTGCCGGGTTTGAAGAATGTTGATTTGGACTTATGTGAGAAATGCATTTATGGAAAATAGAAGAGAGTCAAATTTCTCAGAGTTGGGAAAGAAAAGAAGAGCGAAAAATTAGAGTTTGTGCATACAGATGTATGGGGACCTGCTCAAGTATCATCTCTCGGTGGCTCTCATTATTATGTTACTTTTATTGATGATGCAACTAGAAAAACTTGGATTTATTGTATTAAGAATAAATCTGATGTATTTGATACTTTCAAGAAATGGAAAGCTTTGGTTGAGATTGATACAGGAAAGAAATTGAAGTGTCTTAGATCAGACAATGGAGGTGAATATTGCAACAAAGAGTTTGATAGGTACTGTTCAGAGCATGGAATTCGTAGAGAGAAGACAGTTCCAAGAACACCACAAGAAAATGGTGTGTCAGAAAGGATGAATAGAACAATCATGGAGCATGCAAGGTGCATCAGATTGCACGTAGGATTGCCTTTACAGTTTTTGGTAGATGTTGTAGATACTGCTATTTATCTAATAAATAGAGGGCCTTCAAGTTCCTTGGATGGTGGTGTTCCAGAGGAAGCATGGATAGGTAAAAAGGTAAACTACTCCTTTTTAAAACCTTTTGGTTGTGAGGCCTTTGTCCATATTGATAAAGAAAATAGAACAGAGCTTGAGGAAAAGTCAAAGAATTGTACCTTTATTGGATATGGTGTTAATGCTTTTGGTTATCGCTTATATGATTACGAAAATCACAAAATCATTAAGAGAAGAGATGTAATATTCAATGAAAAGGTCTTGTATAAGAATCAGTTGCAGGAAAAGAAACAAGAAAAAGAAAATAAGGAATACGCAGTTCTTGATGAAATCACTGAAAAAGTAAAGGTGCCTGAAAATAATAATAATCAACAACAGCAACCACCACAACAACAACAGGCACCCCAAACACCTGAAAGTGGTGTTAGAAGATCTACCAGGATAAGTAGACCCCCTGAACGATACTTTCCTTCATTATATTATTTATTGTTGATTGATTCTGGTGAACCCGAATGTTATGAAGAAGCAATGCAGGTTGAAAGCAGGAAGAAGTGGGAGGTAGCCATGGAAGAAGAGATGGACTCCTTAATGGATAACCAAACTTGGGACTGAGTCAGGTTGCCTACAGGAAAAACTACATTGAAGAATAAATGGGTTTACAGGCTGAAGGAAGAAGGTGGAGGAAAACAGAGGTACAAAGCTAGAATTGTTGTGAAGGGGTTTGCACAGAAGAAAGGTATTGATTTTGATGAAATATTTTCTCCTGTTGTTAAAATGACTTCAATCAGAACTATTTTAAGTCTAGTAGCAGTTGAAGATTTTCATCTTGAGCAGTTAGATGTAAAGACAACCTTTCTCCATGGGGATTTGGAGGAAGAGATATATATGCAGCAGCCACAAGGATATGAAGTGAAAGGGAAGGAGAAACTAGTGTGCAGGTTGAAGAAGAGCTTGTATGGCTTAAAATAGGCTCCAAGGCAGTGGTATCTAAAATTTGACAAGTTTATGTCCGAACAAGGTTATACTAGATTTCACTCTGATCATTGTGTTTATCTGAAAAAGCAAAATGATGGCAGCTATATTATATTGTTATTGTATGTAGATGACATGCTTGTTGTAGGGTCTAACATGTAGGAAATAAATGTGCTCAAAAGAAAATTGGCAAATTCATTTGCAATGAAGGATTTGGGAGCTGCAAAACAAATCCTTGGTATGAGAATAACTAGAGACAAGAAAAATCGTAAATTAACATTGTCTCAGAATGAGTACATACAAAAGGTGTTGAAAAGATTTGATATGCACAATGAAAAACCATTTCGTACACCTTTTGCTAGACATTTCAAACTTAGTAAGGAAATGTGCCCAAAGACCCAAGAAGACATGGATTATATGTCTAAAGTTCTGTATGCATCAGCAATTGGAAGCTTAATGTATGCAATGGTTTGCACAAGGCCTAATATTGCACATGCAGTGGGAGTTGTAAGTAGGTACATGAAAAATCCAAGAAAGGAACATTGGATGGCAGTGAAATGGATTCTCAGATATTTGAAAGGTACCACAAATCAAGCATTATGCTTTGGTGGTTCAAACATTTCTCTACAGGGATATGTTGATGCAAATATGGCAGGTGACAGAGATAACAGGAGGAGCACTACAGGATATGTATTTACTCTTGGTGGAACAATTGTGAGTTGGGTTTCAAAAATCCAAAGTGTTGTTGCACTTTCAACAACATAAGCAGAGTATGTTGCTGCTACAGAGGCTAGTAAAGAAATGATTTGGTTACAAAGGTTTATGGGTGAATTGGGTAAGGAGCATGATATGGGCACGTTATACAGTGATAGCCAAAGTTCCATTCATCTTGCAAAGAACTCAGCATTTCATTCCAGGACTAAACACATACATCTCAAGTACCATTTCATATGATCAGTGTTGGAAGATGGAGAGTTGAAGCTAGAAAAGATACACACTAGCCATAATCCTGCAGATATGCTAACAAAAGTTGTAACTAGGGAGAAACTAAGAATATGCTCAGTTTCAATTGGTCTTCAAGGATGACGATGAAGATGAGAAACAGCCAGGTCCAAAGAGGAGTCATTGTCCAGCAAATGAAGCAGCAATGGAGTTGCTACAATCATTCTCCAAGTGGGAGATTGTTGGATGTGGAGCATGATTGTTCAGAGGTTTTTGTTTCAGCCGAGTGTATACCCCAGGAAGTTTGTACACCCCTCCACGCGGGGGGGACTTTTCCCCCCCACGGGGGTTCGAGGGGGCCGATCCCCCCTGGCTGGGGGGTCCGAGGGCCAGAAGTCCCCCGGCGAGGGTTCGGGGGCAGCACCCCCGAAGCTAAAAACAGATGTAAAATTGCCTTGTAAAATATAGTAATTTCTAGTCAATCTGGGCCATTCATTAGGCGGATGATCTGACGGTAGAACTTATGTTTAGTTTAGGGTTTTTTGCCCTAGAAGGCAACCCCTCTCTTTGTATGAGGACATTGTATTTGAGGTTGTGTAATAGATGTGTATTCTCTGAGCGAGAAACAGAGAGGTGAGATTGTGAGAGAAAATAGAGGATATTACAGCGGATCTGTTGTAGGTTGTGTCTCTTCATTTTGTTGGATAATAGAAAGGAAGGACTGGTTGTTTGAGGTGGACGTAGCCCAAACTGGGTGAACCACGTATATCTGTGTCTCTCTTGTTTTATGCGTTTTCTGTGTTTATATTTCTGCAATATTTTATGTGTTCCATTGCTTCGTAATATATAATTTTCTAACACTGCTGCAAACTAACCTGTGCCTCTTGCACTACTAAAACATCCATTGCGCTACCTCAGAATTGGCACTCTACCTCTGCCACTGTCGTTCCATCACACCTTGCTCCAACTGACACCTATCATTCTGCTAGTATCGTTAAGGGCTCTCGTAGCCGTATATGATCCAAGAGTTTGGGAACCTCAAGGATCATGCCCTTCTTCATGTAGTCCTCTCAAATACAACTCCATGTCGCCCCACCTCTTCTCCAGAGGCACATGAGCACTCATGGCACAATCGTCATCCTCGACATCCTTGTCTACCTTTGTTGGAGCAACCATTGAGTCAGAATCCTCCCCCTTTCCTTTCTTCCTGGGGCACTGAGTGGCATAATGTCCCAGTTCCGCACAATTCAAGCATCCGACCTTAGTTAGATCCTTCTTCTTCCTCTTCTGTTGCCCCTGATATCCCACTGATGCGAGAGCTGTATCCTTCTCTTCCTCCTTCTTGAACTGGGATCCCTTGCCGCTACTCCCTGCCTTGGTAAACCTCCCAAGCTCTTATTATCGAAGGGCTGCCCACATTTCCTCCCAACTGGGGAGAGTCGCTCTGCCCAAAATACTTTGGAAAAATGTCTCCCAGTCCTTGGTGACTATATTCAGGACAATCCTGACCATGAACTTAGGATCTGGTGTAGACCCCACATATGTCAATTGGTCGTGAATCCCTTGCAACCTGAGAAGGAATGGATCTATCTCCTCTCCTTTCTGCATCTAATATTGCCTCAACTGATTTTATAATAGCATATTTTGTTACACGGAAGAGCCCTGGTACAAGGTGGTCAGGGTCTCCCCCAACTCCCTTGTTGTGTTCTTCTCAACAATGTGTGGCACCACATGATCTTTGACCCCATCTAGTATCATGCATTTGGCCTTCTCCTGAGCCTCCTCGTACTTCTTTAACAGATCAACGTCAACCAGAACAACAACTACTCTTAAGGCATAATCCTTGATATGATGTTTTTCAAGGATTGACGGATCCTGGCCTTCCAGATGACAAAATTGGATGCTCCATCCAATATGTCCTGATCCCTCAACCTATTCACTGCCATCTCTGCTAGAAAAAATAGGATTGGTTCTCTTCTCCATCTCCTGCTATCAATCTAGCAAGACATGGATATGGATTCCTTGGGCGCAAGAAACCATCTAAGGAACAAGCTCATCTCCAGACTCCCTCTGAGTCCTAATTTCCCTCTCGGAAATCCTCCGACCAACTGTCGAATCAATCCTCTCCAATATTCCTTTGCTGCTGCAACCCGAATCTATATTTCTTGGCCAGAAACATGTCAAGGTAGTGATTCCGTCTTCCTTGGTTCAGTCTCCTTAGACACAGTTTTACACCCACATAAATAGCGTCCCTCCTTAGAATTTGAGCCCCTCTGGCTCTGCGCAATCACTACATGAGCTGGATTAGTTCCTCTTGGCCACTGCGTCAATCCTTCCTGGCTCAGAAACATGACATGGCACTACGTGAGCATGATCTGCCCCCTCTTCTTTAATGCTGGCCTAGATAGATAACGCAGCTACTATGTGGGTTTCTCCCAGCTACTGTGTACCCTCACCTAGCTTAGAGTGCTGACACAGGCACTGCGTGAACCTCTGCATCGCCTTTATTGCACTGCGTAACTCCTTCTTCTGCGTCTCTAGCTATGGAACAACATTGTCACTTGGGACAGTTGCCTTTTTGCAGCAAATTCTTCTCAGTTGATGTCTTCACTCTCCTATGATCTGCAATCGCTCTAATACCATGTGAAAATTTCACAATCCACACTTCAAAAATCCTACTGCAATTATTGTTTATTCATCTCTTACTTTTTCTTTACATTTAACAAGTTATTTAGTTGTTTAAACATCGATGAAAACACTATTGCAGCCTACACATACATACAGATCATGAACTAAAATACAATGAGACAATCACATAAGGGACACTGTTATTTTTGGACAATTGTCCCCAAAAAAAGCCAATTCAAGAAAATCGGTGCAACATATAGAGGGTTTGTATTATTAAGCAGATTCTTGAATACAACTAGGGTGCCAGATATGGCTCACCCAATAGAGAATAACCTTGGCAAAAGTACCTCTATCCAGAGATATATATTTCGGAAAATTCAACAACTGGATGATCAAACCCCACAGATGACCTTGTTGTCCCAAGTGTTGGGCAGCGATGGCTACTCCAAACTCTACGCTGGAACTGTGTCACCTCCTCTAGGAGCTGCGTCACCCTCTCAGTGAGACTCCCTTGCTCAGAAATTCGATATGCTAAAATTCTCCCTCTCTTCCCCACAGGAAAACCCCAGCGTTGCCTCTAAGGGACTGCGTCAGCCCCTCCAGCTTCTGCGTCTCCTGCGTCAACCCGTCTGGCCTCTGTGTCACCCTCTCTGGAGCTACGATGTCTCTCCCGGTGCTGATTTGCCTCTCTACTATGTATTCTTCGGCCTTAGACTGAAGTTCCCTTGTCTAACTACCACTCATTGCAACTCAGATCACTAGCTCGATTTTCTCAGCAAACCTCACCCCAGAAAAATCGAACTCTTTGATCAATTCAGTGTATCTCCAACTGACCCTCAAGCCTCCTCTTATAATTTTCTTGTTGATGAATCAATGACCGAGATTAAGTACCTAATCAACGTCTAAGATTAGAACTGGCTTGATCCTTGTCACTTAGAACTTTCTCACCCATATTCTTATTAATACACATTAATATTTTTATTTTCCTAAGTTTAGACTTAGGGACCCATTAAAAATATTAATTATTTTAATAACTGCTCATCCGGGTGGAATTTCTCCAAACAATTTATGGGTTCTGGAGATCTCATGTGTTCTAACCCCTCCACAAAATTTCGGAGCTAGAGCACATCCGATGCTACCCAAAATCAACACTTATTTAATTTCTTAGACTACTTTTATTAAGTGTTTGTACATAATTTATCTATAACCTTAAAAAGGAAAAAAAACCTTAAAGAATTGTAGTTCATGGTTTTATCTAACGTTTTGTGAGCTGATTTAAGACTTTTCCAAATATGGAATATAAATTGCAACATTAAAAAACATATTTGGAAACACCCTAATGACAAGATTTAGTGCTTAAGGGTTTATTCTTACACATACCTAGCCTCTAATTCATTTCTATATTATTTCTATGAGTTTTTTTTCCCTTGTAACACCCTTATGTGGGCTCACCCAAAGGTGCCACACACCCAACCGACACAACTACCAACCAACAGTCAAGCCCTGACCTTGATGGACCCAAAGAGAATTAAACCCACGCCTCATGACAGAGGGCCAAAGACTCAACAAGGGGGGATCCAACCAACTAGGCTACTCATCATGACTAATATGAGTTTATCTTACGTATCTAATGGTTAAATTAATATCCTAAGTGCTTGTAACTATTTATCTTTCATTTGGAGATTTTTTTGGTGACTTCAAGCGTTAATATTGGAAACCATAAGGGGGGTCCACCATTCATTTCTCAAGTTCTTGTTTAGTTCATTAGTATACATCTTTAGAAATTAATTCTAGCACTTTTTGGTTTGTTATTTCCTGATATATCTCTTGCCCTAGTAGAGAAATTTGAGACGTCTTTCTCTTAAGTGCATAGTTTCTTTGTTGAAAGGTTCTTCTTTCACCTCTAATCTAAAATTTATGCATTCTTTTATCATAAAATAGACTTAGAAGTTGTGGATAGCCTTAATATTGTCCTTATATTATAATATAATCATTTGGTATTGAAAACACACATTGCACCATTGGTTTATGCTCGTTTATTTCACCCTGTGTCCTAAGGTAGAACAAAAGTGTTTTACGCCTTTTTGAAGTTCCATTTGTTGAAGTGATAATCATTTATTTGGAAATTTAAGTTGTTTACATTGTTTATCTTGCATATTATATTTTGCATACACATCCACTAGTTCGTAACCCCCTTTCTTAGGTGGATTTATTAGCGGTTTATACTATTGTTTCTAACTTGTTATATTTCAAGAATTTAGTCACTTATTGTAGTCCATGTGCTTTATCTAATTACACCTATTTTGGATTTATTAAAATAAATTGTAAGCTCACATGGTCATAATTCACTTAAAATGTTTATTGAGGTGATAGTGGTGCAATTTCCATTTTTCTCCCTTAGTGAGTACCCATGTTGGAACTTTTCACATGGGTGCTAGTTAAAGCGATAACAAGGGGCATGGGTTCCCTAATTATATATGTGAAAATTCCTGAACTAGAATCCCTACTACAACAACTGATAATGTTTATTCTATTTGTTAAATTAATCAACCAAATTATTTGCAGTTTCCTACAACAAATACCAAAACATATACACTACAGCCAACACAAATGACATCATTATTTTTGGACAAATGTCCTTGGAAAAACCCAATTCCGGAAAACTAGTGCAACAAATTTGAGGGTTTTATTATTATGCAGTGGTAAATTTGAGTACAATTCTTGGATGCTCAACTAGCAATTTGATACAGAGAGAAACTGGACAAACGAATGGTGAAATTCTCTCACCCTGTCACTGGGAAAATTTGAGTCTGATCATGCTAAACTAGAGCCTCTTCACAGAACTGCATCACACCCACACAATTCTTGCATCACCCCTGCTGGGTATCACACTTCTCCTTCTATGGACCCTCTGCTCGTTGGAAAATCTGAATCTCTGCCTTCTGGTCTCACACCCTGGCTCTCGACCACTAAAACTCGATTTCCTGAGCATGAGTTCAATCTCCCTCTAAGGCCTGCGCTGCCACTGCATCAGCTCTGCATGGGCCAATGTTTACCTCTCTTTGGACATCATTCTGCCCTCTCTCCACCTCATACTCTTCGACCCAGGAAAACTTCCTTTTTCCGAATACTCATTGCCCCTCACTGCAAGAAATCTACTTGATCATAATTTCCTCTTGAGAAATTCTCACTTCATGAATTCGATCTCTTGATCTCTCGGTGTTTTCCAAATGACCCTCAAGCTTCCTTAAATAATCTTCTCGTTGACATTCAATGACCTAGATTAAAAGGCAATCAATGGATAACATCATTTTATCTTGATCCTCATATTATTCTTGAAGTTACACCCACAATTAGATTAATACCCATTACTATTTTTAATTTCCTATGTTTAGGCTTAGGGTCCCATTAAAAAATATTAATTAATTTAATAAAATTGTCTCTGGGTGGAATTTTCCAAAACACTTTCTAGGTTCTTTGGAATACATGTGCCCAAGCCTCCCTTCAAAATTTGAGGCCTAGAGCACATCCGATGCTACCCCAAATCATTACTCCCTCTTAGCGAGGAATGTGCTCTAGCAATATACGTTGCTGCATACTGCTTTGACTTTGAAGCATCGTCCTCTGTGCTGTTAATGTCTGACATTCTATCCACCAACTACTGTGTTGCTACTGCAACTGTACTGTTGCTGACACTACCACTATCAACACTACATCTGTATTACAACTCCCTCTCAAGTGTTGCATCTGTTGTTAGCACTGCCACTGCCCACTGCCATTGCACTGCAAATTGTTGCTTCTACTCCATCAACTACGGAAATACATCCAAAATTACTAGACTAATTGTGTTAATATGATACCACGTGAATGTTGAAGCCTGACTATCACTAGTCTCTGTAATGACCCTCTGAATCTACTGCGTTGTTGTTGACCTCTGCTCTGTGCCATCTACACGCTACCATCTCTTCTCTAAGCTGCTCAAACTCTAGTGCTTCTAGCCACTTCAACTGTCTCCCTCGCACTCCTCGACACCATTTGACACTAGTCCATCCTGCTAGTTATGATCAAGGCTCTTGTAGCTAGGAAATGATCCAAGAAGTGGACTCTGTTATCACTCAGGTTTTTTCCTTAGAAGTTATTAAAGAAGGAATGGCCCGAGGTAACCACAAACCAATCTTTTAGACTTAGGTTCTAGCCAAACTAATTCTAGAGAGGGATCTCTCTTTATAATTTAACTTTGTTTAAATAAGATTTCAGGCTAGTTCTTAATGTTCAGGGTTGTTTTGTTTTTATTGGGTGGTAGAATTAAGAAGACAGATGGGCAGAGCAAGTATTTAGGCCATTGGGCTATGGAGTCAATCTAGAAAGGCTTAACTGGATATGATCTATCATTGAGGTAAGAGTCCACAGGGAAGGATAGAACAACAAAAGAAACTCTGCAGGTTTAAATGGATGAAAAGTCCTAACCAGGGTCAAGGGAAATGAAGAATCCTTAATCGGGATTAAGATGAAGAAAGGAAGGATGGCCAATAGAAAAGGGCAATGAAGAATCCTGTACTATGGGCCAAAGGGGGGGTAAACTACAGAAGTAAGGGGGCAACTAAGAATCCCCAGACCAAGGCAGTTTAGTTGAAAACATAAATAAAGCAAACAGTTAAAACAAAGAGCACTTAAGCTAATTCTGATGATATCATTCCTTGTTTTCTTTTAAGATTTTATAAGAAACACATGAATATTTCATGACATAAAGATAAAACAATATTTAAACATGAGAAAATGATGCTTATTTGTTCCAAATGTGCACAAGAATCTAGTGCAATATCCTCAACCTTATTCATTTCTAGCAAAACCAGTCTAGTCTTGAGTACAATAGCTCCTTGGCTCAAAAATAATATGTCTACAAAAATGTATTTTAATCCACCCTAATTACTTCAATTTGTGAAGTATTTATACAAAATTTGATACAAAATATCTCATAACTATATGATAATTATTCTAGGAAATAAAAGATATCTTCAACACAAAGATAGAGACAGATGGAGAACTGTTTGTTTGTTGTCCCTTTAATTGTGACTGCGTTGGCTGTTGTTGCTCAAATTTGGCTCTTGTAGTTTGCCTTGTAGTTATGTGTTGGAATCACTTTTATCGTTGGCCTACTAATACTCTTTACCTGTGTTGTTTCATCTTGTCTTACCTGTTTTACCTGGTAGTTATCTTTTACCATATATATTTACTATAGTAACTTATAATAAATCAGTCAAACTGGTCCACCATTCACTATCAGGTAACTTTGTTCTGATAATTTTCCTATAGATTTCATCGGCTTCTGTATACTTAGAAAAATTGGGTTTGCTTGTGAATAAGTGCTTGACTTCATGTTCTATGTAGAACAGATTCTCCAGGCCATCATAAAGCACTCTTCCAGTGGGTAAAGATTTCACCCCTGAAGTACTAGCTTGGCTTTTGGCCAGCTTGTTTAACTTGTCAACATAATCTTCCTGGGTCATCAACTTATCATGGATCACCATAGGACTGGGGAGTCCTTTTTCTCTTAAGATGCCATACTTTAGCATAAAGTTATCAATGTCTGTTTGGATGCTTTGACATCTTTTCTCCAAATTAAGCATTAAGATCCTTTTGGTAATAAATTTTTTTATTTCTATGATTGTTGTTGTTCTGTCATCTATATCCAATTCATCTAGTTGATATCTGTTTTTGCTGTTCAAAAAGGTGATCAACTGATTGGCTTCTTCTGGTTTATTTCCCAATTCTTCCACTGTCTTGTGGATTGCCTCTATAGCCATCTTGACCAATTCTGTTTGCTAAAAAATAATCTGAATAGAAGGCCAAACATCATTGATGGAATCAATGATGTTGGCCCAAAGGATTTCTCTCATGTCTCCCAATGGTTCTTGCAGTGTTAAATCCTTTTCTAGGGCTTTAATCCTTTCTGCCATCCTTAAGTTCCTCTGAGTTTCTTCTTTGTGTTGTATTTGTACAAGTTTACAATTGGTTTCTAAATTTGACACTTGTTCTCTGAGCTTCTTAAGCTCAGTGGCCTAGATACTCATTTCTTCCATGGCCTTGATCAATTCTGCAGTTTTCTCTGTGGGTGCCTCTGTGCTGGTCGATGTTCCTGTGCCTGATGTAGTACCTGTCACTGGCAATGTTGTTGCTGGTGGAATTGTTGGTGCCAATGCAGCTGCCAAGGTGGAGGGCACTGCTGTGGAAATTGTAGGAATTACAGTCTAAGGAGCAGTGGCCAACTCACTCTGCTTGGACTATATCAAGTTGTCCAATTCTTTTTCAGTTTCCTTCAATTGATCATTTAACTTAAGGACTAAGTCCATAAGTTCTTCCTCCTTCTGTGTTTCCAAAACTTCAGTTGTTTGAGGATGATGAAGAGGTGGAATCTTAAGCTGCTTCTTCAGTGTAGCTATGTCATCATTTTTCTTTTTTATCAACTGTTCTGCTGCTTTAACATCCTTGGGATCATGTCCCAGCTCTATGACCAAGTCTTCTAAGGACTTTATTCTAGTGTCTTTGGCCTAAGAAGAGGCCTTTTCCAACTAGAATTGGGCTGAGATGTTGTTCAGTGAATTCTGAAGTTGGTGAGCTGCTATGGCCTTGCTGGTCAATGTGGAATAGACCATTTCTCCAGTTTGTTTATGCAACTCAATTTGGTCAATAGGATGGATATCCTTTGCCATGACCTCAAAATCTATCTTAATATAATCTGCCATTGATTTAGGTTATATGGCTGGCTTGAGAAAGCTCATCTACATCTTGCCTTCTTTTATATCAATGGCTAACATTAGCCTTGTTTGGTTTTCTGGGGCCATTCTTAGATAATGTGCATAGCTTTGCACTTTCAACCTTTCATTCCTTGCCTTGATTTCCTTTTATTTTTCTTTGATGTCTTGGCTCTATCCTGTGGGAGACCTGAAGGAGGATACTTCCACACTATGTTTCCTTTCCAACATTTGATTTTGAGAGGTGGAAGGTTCTTGTGTCCCTCCTGAAGGAATGGTGTGTCCACTTTCTGTCCTCTCTGCTCTTGAAGTCCCTATTGTTTCCTCAGTGTATTCTTGCTCTACATATGGATTTAACCTCTGCCTTTTAGCAAAGGTTTGAGCAACAGGCATGCTGGAAGGAGTGGCCTTCTCTCTGTTCCTCTTAAGGTTTCTCTCCTCATTTAGAGGAGTATGCAAAACAAGAGGATTTCTCATGACCTGTTTAGGTTGAGCAAGTTCCTCTGAAATTTCAAGCTGTTCAGATTCTTCTAGCCATTCTGAAAGCTCTAGTTGTCCTAATGGTCCTACCTGTTCTGATGACATTGGTCGCCTAGATGGTCCTGCTTCTACTGATGGGCCTGCTTCTTCTATTTGTCCACTATGGCCCTGTGCTTGTCTCTCAGACTGAGACTCTCCTGGAACCTGTACAAAGGAATCCTCATCAAGTATTCTGTCTAAGTCCATTAATACATTATCAAAAACAACCTCTGTATTATCTCGATCTATCAAAGTGCCTTCCACCCATACGGATTGATTAGCATATTGTTCAATTTCAGGGATCTTGTGATGGATGTAAGGAGATAGTTTATTCTTTTGTCTCTTATTACAAATGAAGCTATAGGGGTCATAGGTCCACATGAACATTTGTTTCAATTCCAATATTTGGAGTATTTCATCTACCTCCTTTCCTACTTCTCTACTGTTACAAATGAATGGGCCTAGCTGATCCTTTATCCTGAGTTGGGATTTCTTCTTAGCTCTTACAAAGTGCACCTCATCTGAATTGATCATTTGTCTATAGTACTCTAGAGCAACTAATCTCATGGGGAGGTACTTTGGAAATTTGTAAGGTGGCAATTCACATCCATAAATTCCGATTTCAGTATGGTTTTGGTAAAAATAACAATCCCCTACTTTGTACTGTTTTGACAACTGCAAGACCTTCTTGATGTTTGCACTGAATTTGGGTGGAGGGCTTCCTAGCAGCATGGTTGTCATAGGATAAACAAAGAGATCTATGAAGTCTGTATAGGAGTATTGAGAATCAAACTGATGAATTAAAGAAGTCCAAAAGATCACTGATCTAGGGTTTTCTTTAGTATCAAGATTTTGGAGGGAAATCAGAAACCTATCAGCTTGGTAGTACAAGAATAGATGATACATAATTGAGGAATATTTAAACAATCTTTCATTTTCCAACCTCATGAATTGATCATGCATTTTGTCAGCAATAAACTTTGCATAGTCAAATATGATGGCTGGTGGTTGGTCAAGAGAGTAGATTGACATGATGGATATTATGATCTCATCAACATATTCACTGGTGGTGCAGCCTAGTATACCAGATATCATATCTATAATATCTCGACCAAGGTTGGAGAATATAGTCCATAGATAAGGAGGAGGGTCCTTTGGGATATACTGTTCTTCTCTGATAAAAATCTGGAATAATTGGGCTAGTCTGATTGAAGTGAGTGTAGGGTATCTATTTAGCATGTCTCCAATGGACAGAGGGGTTAGGATTTGGGTTGGCTGTAATTGAAGCATCTGGTTAATGGATTCAACAGTGATAGTAAATAGAACAGATTGGTCAAGAGTTCTTACTGCCCTTTGGATAGGATCATAGTTCATGTGGCAGTAATGTACAATCTCTGGGAATACATGCACTCTAGGGAACTGATACTTAGGCAAACCTGATTCCCAAAGTCCAATGGAGTCAGCTTGGTTCAAGTACTGGTCTCTATACTTGCAGAAGAGTTTCAAAGGGGCTTTTGAGACTGAGGTATCTTTTATTTGGAAATCTTTGTCTGCAAGTGGAAGATGGTCTAAATCCCTATGGGGAGGTTTTTTTGGCTTTATGTGTAAAGTCAATGATATTGGCGGGTATAATGGGAACACTATAGTTGGAGCCAATCAGAGGATGTGACAATTTGTCACGTAGCAGAGGTGGTAAGCGGGATCCATCGCACTTCTTTTCGAGAAAAATGGTTTTGGGGGGAGGCTACCCGATGCCATTCATCAGGCGCCACACAACGGCGGGGTGAACAGTGAAACCGGTCACATCAGGCGGGTAAAAGTCGACCTTCAGAGGCTGCCCGATATGAGCGCCAGTCGTTGGATTTGAAGGGCTTAGATCGTATGGTGATCGGGGGTATGATTTGATCGGGGAGTTAATGGAGGTGCCTGATGGGTTATTAACTGCGGGTTTGGGCGTCTTGATGAAATCGGGGGCGATATGATTGGCGGAGCAGGTTATTAATTAATCACAGTTTTATTAATTAACCCCTTTTGTTTGGCGGAGGGTTATGGCTCTTAATTAGTCGCGGATCGACTTATTAATCCATTTAATTAATTTCCTATTAAGGTTTATATTTCAAACCATCAGGGCGGGATATTATCATATGGGATTTTAATCAAACTTACGGGAAAGGGGGTTTTCTTTTTGGGAGTTAAATAAATAATAAAAATTGGAGTTAATATGAAGTGAAAGCGGGAAAGAAAATGCGCTAAGTATAATTTATTGATATTTATTTTTATATCCACATCTACACATCATAACTTAGGCTAAATGATTTTTGTGGGAAAAGGGGTTTTATGTAGAGAAAATTTGATCCGGATTTAAACAGGAACACAATAAATTACAGAGATAACCATGAACATAGAGATGCAGCGGAAATAATACTTCATTTCATTAATGTAAAATACTGAACTATATTTACAAATAGCAATAGGAATAAACCATCTAGGGCGATGACAGCTTATCTCTTAGAAGAGATGTGGTGGCTACATGCCTCTGAACTGTGTTACAATGAGGCTCGAAGGTCTATTTATTGTTGAGAAACAATGGAAAACCCTTAACATCCCAAAACCTAACCCTAGAAGATGAAACGCAAAATTGTGGGCCCCGTTTTGGGTAAGTTGGTACATCAACTTCCCAGGGTCGTAACTTTGGCACACGATCTTCCTTTGACGTGTACAATAGCTCATTAGAATGATCTATCAGAGCACTACAACTTTGGGTAGAGTAACATCGGTCCATGGACCCATGTTGCTCCCAGATTTCCCAAAAAATGTCATTTAGGACCTTAAAATAGCTCCGGAAGTCCACGACCCAAAAAACTACTAAAAATAGTAATTTGTGCTACAATTAAGGAAATTGAAAAGCTGAAAGAGACAGTTGTGGGGGTCCAAGTGGGATAGGTGGGTGGCCACCAACATCCACCTGGACCATAATTACTTTCCCTAGGTAAATGATGATTTCACCTTAGGAAAAAGGGTTTTTAGATGAAATAAATGTATTATAGAGGAAGTGAATGTTGGTAAGGGGGTTTTAGTACTTAGACCCTATAAGTTATTGGGTCGAGGGTCCGGTCCCTCCAGAAGTCAGAGAAATGCTCTGAGCCCCTTTAACTTAAGGTTTTAGGTACTTTTGACTTTACTTATGGGAAATTAGTGAAATTAGAGGTAAAATGAAATGGGAAAATTAATCATTTAACTTTGTAACTGTTCCATTATCCTCCATACTTTAAGAAACTTGATGATGAAAGTAAATGATATGATCTTAGTTAATCATGTATCATAATTTTGCGACCATGCAACTACTTACCCATCTACTCATCCTACCATTTTTTCTACTCTTTATTAGGGTGCACTTAAGCTGGCAAACCTTTATCAGACATTTTTCTTTTTCTTTTACAATAGAAATCTATCTAAGTCTGTTCTTATTACATCCAAGGGCTCAGATTAAATAGTTGAGCTCCTTTTATTTACTCTACCTATTTACTTATCTGCCAAGATTAAATTGTTTGGGTACCATGGATTGTGGCATAAACAACAAGTTGCACATAATCATTACTATACAAAAAGTAAAATAGTAGTGGCATTTGGACTTGCACATTTTCATGGTCTTTTTCTTTTTCTTGGGGTTCATTTTTCATCTTTTTTGACCTTTTTTCATTCTTTTTGTCCCTTGATTTTTCTTTTGGGACATACCCTCTTTACATTTTTTAATTTTTTTATTTTTTACAAATATGGAAAACATTTGCAAAAAGCAAAGGTATGTACATATTACAGACTTGACCTCAGCCATTCAAAAATTATGACACCTATTGGTATAGGAACATAACAATGGCTCCACTTGGGGATGGCATTTCCTGGTGAAATGTCAAGAACTTGTAGATCAATGGCCTTTTGAATTTCTGTGATTTTATTCTGCAACTTCCCTTTTACTTTGCTGCTTTATTGATATTTACTGACAGTAAAACTTTTGAAGCTTAGGGCCTTCTCTTCGGGCTTCAACTCCAAAATTTACCATCCAATCCAAACTAAACTTTGTGAAGGATATAGTATGTACAAGTGATTAGTAGAATTAGTTACTGGGATCTATATAGTTCTTAAGCATTCGACCATTAACTGGTCCTCCTTATACTTCTGCACCATCCAATTCTTTAAGAAAATAAGCATTATTTCCTCTGAAAGCATAAATAATGTAAGGACCTTTCCATAGGAAGTCAAACTTCCCTTTTTTCCATTTATCTTCCCTTCTTGAGTCCCATTTAAAGACTTTATCTCCAAGATAGAAATATTCTACCTTGGTTCTCTTGTCAAATGCTTTCTTAATTTTCTCCTGCACAACTTGGGACCTGATGTGGACTTGTTCCCTGGTTTGTTGCAAATGAATAGTCTAGTTGATCCTTCTTTGAATATCATTGGGCTCAACCTGTGCTTCTTGGAGTAATTTCATCACTGGAGTTCCTAAAGAAGATGGGAAGACAACCTCTATTCCATAGACTAGCTGATAGGGGCTGGTGCCAATAGATTTCTTTGTGGTTAGTCTGTCTACCCACAAATCATTCACTAGTTTCTTATTCCAGGTCTTCTTATTGTCTTCCAATAATTTTTTTGATAATATTCATTAGGCTCTTATTGGATGATTCTGCAAGTCCATTTCCCTGGGGATAGTAGGCTGTGGAATGGCCAAGGGTTATGTGATACTTATTGCAAAAATCAATCATCTTTTTTTATTTAAAGGCTGCAGCATTGTCTGTGATGATTTTAGTGGGACAACCGAATCTAGACAAAATGTTGGCCTCAAGAAAACCTATTATGACTGTATCAGTGGCTTGTCTTGAGGGTATGGCTTCTATCCATTTTGTAAAATAATTTGTGGTAGTTAAGATCCATCTATGCTGGGCAGAGGAAGGGGGATGAATTTCACCAATGAAGTCAAGACCCCATTGTTGAAATGGTGTTTCAGTTGATATAGGTTTCAAAGGTAATGGTAGTAGTTTTCTTTTCCCTTCAAAAATCTGACATTTGTGGCATGAGGTTACAAACTTTTTTACATCAGCAAATAGAGTGGGCTAGTAAAAACCAGCCCTTAAGATCTTATCAGCTGTTGTCTTCCAATAGAGATGTCCCCCACAATCACCTGCATGAAACTCTTGCAAAATTTTATCAGATTCCTCCTTTAACAAACAATTTAGAAAGATGCCTTCATGATTTTTCCAAAATAAAGCATTATCAATTATGCAAAACTTCAAAGATTTCATCTTTAAGAACCTACTTTTAGTCCTGGATAGCTTTGGAGGAGCTTGAAGGTTTTGTAGAACGTATATTATGTCAACATACCATGGTGAATCTGTAAAGGCTTGGCTGATCTGTGGAGTCGCCATCTCCTCTTCATTATCCAGTTCTACAATGAATTTTATGTCTAGGGCCTATTTGTTTGATTCAGCCATGAGCTTAGCCAAACCTTGGCCTTTGATCAATTTCATAGGTTTAATTTCTAAATCATACTCTAATATTGTAGCTATCCACTTTCCTCTCTTTCCATCAGGTCCATCCTATGTTAGAATGTCCTTGATTACATCATTGGGAACATAAGGTACTATATGAGAGTACAAGATATAGACTCTGAAATCTTTAGTAGCTTTAACCAGAAAAAAAGCCTGCTTTTCCATTATGTTATACTTTAAAGGTGCATCTCTCAGGGCTTTATTGAAGAAGGATATTGGCTGTTCAAAACCTTGATCATTTTTCTGTAAGAGAACTGCAGCAATGGTGTGTTCTGAAGTGAAAGAAAAAATGATGAATTCCTTATCAAACATTGGACTTATGAGGATTGGTGTTTGTGTCAAGGCTACATTTATATCTTCAAATGACTTTTTAGACTCTAGAGTCCATTTAATAGTCAAATATTTCTTTAACATGTTGTTTAGCAATCTAATTAACTCAGCTAAATTAGAGATAAATCTCCTAAAAAGTTTATTTTACTTAAAAATGCTTGAAGTTCTTTGATATTCCTGGGATGTGGTATCTGCAAAATAGCTTCAATTCTTGTTGGGTCAATCTTGATACCATATTTGGAGATAATGTGACCTAGTAACTTCCATTCTTCCAACCCAAACAAAGATATTTTAGGATTCAAAGAGATTCCATATTTCCTGCATTTAGTAAATACCTGCCTAAGATGATCCAGGTGTTGCTGATCTGATTTAGAAAATACTGTGAGGTCATCAAGATATATTACCAAGAAATCATGGATTTCCTTAGCAAAGGCTATGTCCATTGCTCTTTGAAAGGTGGCCCCTGCATTTCTTAATGAAAATGGCATTTTCACATACATGAAAGTGCCCCATGGAGTTGTGAATGCAGTCTTTGCCTGATCATTTGGGTGGACTAGGATTTGGTTATAACCAGAGAACCCATCTAGCAGTGAGATTCTGGAGGAACCTACTACCCTCTGTAATATGTGATCCATTTTTAGAAGAGGATAGTTATCCTTAAGTGAAACTTTATTCAAATTCCTAAGGTCAACACACAACCTAATTTCGCCAGTTTTCTTTCTAGTGGGTACCAAATTGGAAACCCAGTCTGAGAACCTGATAGGTGCAATAATCCCAGCTTCATACATTCTTTTGATCTCCTTTTCAATAGAAGGTAGTAGAACAAGGTTGATTCTTCTAAGCTTCTGTCTAAAAGGCTTTTGATCTTCTTTTAATGGAATAGTGTGTTGTATTATGCTAGTATCATAGGATTTCAGGTCCTCCTAACTCCAGTCAAAAACATCCTGGAATTCTTGGTGAGCTCCAGTATTGCATAAATGATGTTGTAACTCCTTGGACTCCCTAATTTACTTTTATCAACCCGGTAGTTCGTAACAAACCTGGAAGCAACGGTGCTATATACACAAGTACTAGCTCTTACTGCACACTGTCACTTGATCAGCTGGCACAAGTTCGCTAGGAGCTTAAGCCAACTTATATGAGTTCATAGAAGAAACTTTTAACTGTGATGGAGGAAAGCTAACTCAAGAGAGGCTAGTCTACTTGCAGAAAGAATATGAAAGCTGGAAGGAAGTGCAAACCCTAGCAAACCCTAGTTTTACCGACTAACCCTACTTATGCAAGAAAAAAGATGTAAAACTACTGAAATGGATGCCATGGACTATTGTAGAGGTAAAATACATGTGTTTAAGCTACTTCTGAAGAAAAATATGGAAAATTCATATTTTTGTATTTTTGAGCAATTTTATGCAAAATTATTATGCGTGTGTTTTAACTATTTTTTACTGTGCAGAGGTTTGTTGACGAAAGAAAATGGAGTGGGTGTTTGAAGGGGGTTAGGAAGGTGTGGAGGGGACCTAAGGGGTCTCTAGCACCCTTCTAGAGATTTCCACTACGCTCAGATCTCAAAAAACTGCTCGCGTTATCTTCTACAGGAGGTTGCAGGGGATCTACAGGAAATTCTATAGGAAGTTCTACAGGAACAGGACGAAAGTGGTTTTTGGAGGATTGATGGTGGGAAAAAGGTGGGGAAGTGGAAATGAAGGATGGATAAGGATGTTAAGAGGTGTAGGACCTGGTAAATGAAGCTAAGGAGTGATGAAGATGGTTGGATTTGTTCAAGGATGAAGAAAGCAATGTTGCACAAAAATGTAGAGATTAGGGCAAGTTGGGAAAGTGTGGCAAATGAAGGGAAGAAATCTTGAGTGAGGGACTAGAGCAGGTTGTATGATGGAGGAAGGGTAGGTAGGAATGTATTACAGGTGTTCTATACATTACTTTCCAAAATTGATCCAAACAAAGACTAAAAAATAGAGATCTATCTATTTTTACCTAATCTGCTCTTAAAAACCAGAAATATGATGAACATCAGTTATAGACAAAGAATCATACAAGAGATCTTATGGAAACCAAGCAAGAATAGATCTACACATGGAAACACAACTAATATCAACTTTTCCAACTCAAAATCTAACACTAGCAATTGCATTGGAAGGCAAAAACAGTGTTTTTGTGGCAGCAAGTGTACTTTGGTCTCAATTTATGGTCCCGAGGAGGGATAATTGAGATCAAGGACTGCTTGGTAGCCTTTTTTGGATCTTTCCTGTTACCAAACTATCAAATCAACCTGAAGCATGAACATCTATCTAAATCATCAAAAGCAACCTAAGAAATGAAGCATTATTTCAACCTAAATAACATAAATTAGTCTATGAATGCAAGAAAAACACATAAAAGTACACAAAGGAGGTATTGGCACCTGGGTTGGGCCCAAACCCAAGAGCTATAGCCTCCTAAGAAAGATCAGAGCTGGTGCAAAGTAGGATTCATCTTCATTGATAAAAAAAATAATAGCTATATCCAAAAACTGTCTACAAGAAGAAGCTTGAAAATGTCTACAGAGCTGCATTAATGTGCGAAAATATACTAAAAAAATGACTAAAATACCAAGGCTTGAAGCCTTCCTACTTATGCATACAAGGACCCCCAACAGTCCTCCTTAACTTTAGGAGCTTGGCTACCCAAAACTGCAGTTAATGAGCCACTTCATTAGTCCTGCTCGGCTGACCCTTGAAATCATCTTTGGTGGGATGTAGAACTCTGAGCTGATGGTGGAGAACATGAGGAAGGGGTCATTTAGTGTAGTAGACACCCCTCCTACAAATCCTCAGCTTTGTTTCCTCATATTTGGCTGCCAATCTACTCATAAATGCTTGATCTTGGTCCAAAAATGTCCAAAAATATGTAATAAGCACGTTTTAGACCTTGTGGTAAAGTGACTATTCCCATTCACACAATTAACATAAATATATTCAAAAGCATGCATAAAACTATGGAGAATGGTGGATTAAATGAGAATAATAGGCAAAATGAGCCCATATAGTTACCCATTTCTGGGGCTCATCATCACCCCCTACTGAATGTGTTGCTCATCCTCTGAGCAACTAATCCAGTTCATCATCTTTGATTGCTTTGACTGCCTCTCTGACATCCCAGGCCTCTGAGGTGATGTCCTCTTCCCTATCATGAAATCCTGCCTTTCTGTCTACCTCCTCCCATTGTCTTTGCTCCTCTTCTTCCTTGACCCCTTCTAACAGTCGTAGCAGCAGTGAAGGGTTGAACTTAAGGCCAATCCAATTGGCTTTCAAGTTCTGCATTGATTGTTTGTATAGGGGTACTCTTCTCATAGCCTCCCTCATCCTGGTTGGGGAGTGGCGTTCTCTTATTTTCAGACTATGGGACAAGGTGTTCCATCTCCTTGTGCAAGCATGAATGCAAGTATCACCAAACAGTCTTTCCATGTCCTCAAAGTGAGTGATGGCCTGAGCCTACCTTTCAATATAGTCAAGTGCAATGTGAGGGTTGTCTGCAAGGTATCGATGGGAATATATAAGAGTTGAGGGATCTTCTGGTTTTGCCCTGATCATAAGTGGCTCGTTTAGTTCCCTGGCCATAATCTTTAGAATCTCTACTCCCCTATTTTCCTCATGGCTTAACCAAGAAGCCATGGCCATAAGTTGTAGATCTCCTAATACCATGTTTGGGTCCCATAGATTCATGTTAGGAAGTGCCAAGTTGTGTAAATATAATTCTGCTAACTTGGCCATGTCTTCAGCTGAGCTACTGTTACACAATTGCGGAAACTTATTGTAATTTTGAAGTGGAGTGGTGCCCCTTTGGGCCAATGTGTTAATTTGAAATTGCAACCACTAGTCTTTAAGGTATAATGCATAATATTTAGCAGGTTGCCTACACTGTAAGTCTTCTATTGCCCAACTAGCCATGCAAGCCATTTGGGCTTCTTTTCCTTGCAATTGTTGTTTTAAAACTTGTATTTCTTTTTCTGCCTGAGATTCCTGTTCTTGCAGCAGTTTTGTTAGCATCTCCACATTGGCTTGTAGCTCTCCCTCCTTCTGTTGTTTCTCAGTTGTTTCCTTGTCTGTTGGAGGTCCTTCTTGCTGTTGTTGCCCTCCCAAAATGGACAACCTATCTTCCTTATGGACTTCCTGTATCTGCAACTGATTTTTCAGCAGCTCATTCTCCTCCTGTAGCTGGGCTCTTTTGCCTCACCATGGCCAATTCTCCCCTTAATTATTTTAACTTATCCTCCATGTGGCCTATGTCCTCAACTCCCTTAGATTTGGCAATTTGCATCCATGTGTGTGTTCTGATCCTCTCTTTCTCTAATTCGAAAAATAATGGTACAACAAGTTTTTGTGGGATGATTTTCCCACCCTCTAACGGATTGTAATATGAGCTCAAATCAGGTTGAGGGGTAGGTTCAGGTATTTCTTCAACTTTTCTCTCCCCTTGTGATTGTTTAGCTGCCTTCTCCTCGAATTTCTCAGTCTCTTTTAACTTGGCTAGAGTTTCCTGTAGAGATGTTGCAGCTTCCTGTAGAACCGCCTTTGAGTCCATCAACTTAATTCTCTCTTTCCATGTGGAGGTTTTTGGGCTTCCTCTTTCATAGGTGATGGATATCTTGGAAGGAGACTCTTCCTTCTTTTTAGTGGGTGAGTCCTCAATGGCAATCAGTTCCTTGGACAGTGGCTGAGGTTTGCCTACTTTGATCCTTGTGATTTTTCTAGCTTTAAAGTACATGGAGGTCCTTTTTCTTTTTCCTCTTTGTTTTGTAGGTGTGCTTAATGCAGCAAGCACAACTGCTTAATGCATCAAGCACCGCTGCTGCATCTCTTGCCAACATTTCAGGGGATTTCTCTTCCTGCTGTTCTTTTTCTTCACTTCCTGTAGAAATCTCTAAGCCCCCTGTTTTTGCTTGTGTCCCTGATATATCAAGGTGTGTCTCTTCTTTCTCTTGCTGGGTGCTTGCCTTAGCTATAGTAGCCTTCTTTTGGGCCTTCTTGGCCTTTTTCTTTCCAATCTTTGTCTTTTTTCCTTTCTCTGTTTTTGTTGTTTTCTCCTTTGCTGTCTTAGGTTCAACAGTCTTGTCAAATTCCTCTTTTTCCTTCTGTTCTTCCTCTATTTTGCCCTCTGCTTGGATGTCTTGTGCTCCCTCATCAATGTTCTTCTCACTTTCCTCAGTTTGCTCCCCCTCATTACTGCTGGATGGGCTGCTGTTTTCAGTCAAAGTTCTGATGTTATCACCCTTGGACATATTTCTAAAGATTTCCCAAGCTATGGGGACAGTATATGTGTGTAAAGCATCTTCCACCAACAGTTTGATGAGTCCATGGTGGGCTAACTGATCTGGGACTCCTGCATTTAGCTTTGTACCACATTCAATCAAATACTGAAGGAGGAAATATGGGATGTTTAGTTTCTTAACTGGAGGTAAGTCCTTCACATCTAATGCATTTCATGATTTGATAACTGACTTCACTCCAGAGCGGAGGCAAGCTTGTCCTTCTGACCCCGTTTTTGTCTTCTACAGGATGCTCCTCAAGCAGAAAAAATGGTTTCTTAGCCACTTTTCCCAATGATTTCTCCTCTTTTCTCCAAGGGAGCCCCAATGGTAAACTGGGAATTCTACTGATGAAATCAGGGGTAAGTTCTAGGGTCAAACCCCTAAAACTAACTATGGTATGTGTCTTCGAATGTGGTCTCAGGGACATCAAAAACTCTTCAGTCACCTCCTCATCATAACCCTGGATTCTGTCAAAGAAGGATATCCAATTTGCCCTGGTGAAAAGGTCCACCACCTCAGGGTTCTCATACAATTTGCTAGAGTTTAAGGGTTCTTTCCTCATGAATCCTCCTAGCATGGTGTTGAGTGTGGGCTTTAACCAGAAAATAAAATGCTCAGGTGGGAAAAAAACACAGTCAATCACTGAGACAAAGGATAGCTGAATTCGGTTTTGTTTTCTGAGATCAAAGAAGGAATTTCTCGTGTGCTCCTTACAATATCAAATGGCAATAATTCCCCTGTTTGAAAACTATTGTCACCAAGAATTGGTCTGTTTGTTTATGAAAAATAAATAAATAAATAAATAAATTTCTATAGAACAGAGCATAAGGACACAGGTTTTTTCATCACATAGATAGATATGTAAATTGGGGTTTTTTCACACACGCAGGTTGGACTCTACTACTGTGTACCTTCCTTATAGGAGAATTTAAAAAAAATGATGAGGAGATTTCAGATGCAAAGGAAAAAAACTAGGTAAACTCAGTGAAATATGCAGGCAGACTTTCACTTTTTTCTCAATGCACAGGCAAACTTTTATTCTTGTTTCTCAACCTAATGCCGTGTTCAATTCACCATCTTGCACCAAAAAATCATGCACAGAGAATTTTTCTCGAGCCTACCTCGTTTTGAGCTTGAAATTCGATGAAAATCCCGGGTTTTCTTTCTGCTTTTCTTGTAGAACCCTTCCTGTAGAAGTCAACCGACTCCTGTAGAATGAAATTGTGCTTCCTGTAGAGTTCGATAAGCGGGAGATTTTCGAAAAATAGGCAGAAATCTGGCGGAGGACGACTGGTTAGCTACTCTGGAAGTGGTAGATGCGTACTCCAATCGAAACGTCGTGAGTGCAGAATGAACAAAAGGTGATGAATGGCTTAACTGAGCTGTGTTTTATCTGCGAGCGTGATTCGTGGTGAGGTGATGAGGTGGCCGGACCAGACCGTTGATCCTACGTCACGACCATAATGTTTCTGCATGCTATCTGACCGCCATCACCTCCCTTACTCCCGTTATCCGCTGCCACCACTACCAGTCCCAATTATTTCTTCATGAATGGACATTCCACACGTGTTGGCTGCGTATCTTATCAGCAGTTTTGAATTTAACGGGGCTCATTTGGATTCCACGAGGACATGTAACTGACCGAGGGTGGCCAGTTAACTGGCCACCGATTCCATTCAAACCAAACCATTCCCATAGTCACGCAGCCTCGAAATATGATTCATGTAATTGCAGAATAGGTTTAGGCACTTACCTGTGCAGTCGCGGCCGTGTTATGCACATTTCGGATTCTGGGAGCCATTTCTTCATTGCTGTGGCTGCTTGCGTTCTGCATGCTCAACCTTGGACTGTTGCTGATGTTTACACGTTCAAACAGAGCTCATGCATGTTTCATAGGCTATACTTTGTTGTCCCTGACTCTGTAGTATGTTTTTCAGGGGGATCAGCTGCTACAGGAATCCTGTAGGATTTCCTGTAGCTACTTCTACTCCTGAGATTCAAGATAAAATGAGTAGGGCTACCACTGCTGATGAGGGTCTCGATTGACAAGGAATCTCAAATGGAGGGTACCCAGTATGGTGAGTGAAAAAAACTGCTATTTTGATTTGTCATTAAAATTCGTTTATAGCATGAAAAAAACAAGATTTTTGTGTGACTGTGTAGGGACATGAAAACGAGTGGAATGGAGGTGTACAGAGATGGAAAAGGATGAAATATGGAAAGGGATGGAGGTAGGGAGGTTTATAGGCCTCATAGACAGATTTCAAACCCACGGGTCCTCTTCTGAGATCAATTTTGGCTTGTCTGTAGTTTCTACAGGATCCTCCTGTAGAAGATACAGAGCTTCCTGTAGGATGTGGAATTTCGGACCAATTGAGGCCAGATCTTGGGAAAAGTTAACGATGATGGAGGAATGGATTGTGAGGGATGCATGCATCCTAGCCATGTCCTCTATCTTTGACTTGTGCGATTCTCCCAAAACCTGTAATGACCTTCCTGCAACCTGCAATTTATTCAACAGAAATTAGATTTTTTTTTCTTTTTCCTTTTTTCTCCTTTTTTTTTTTTTTTTTTTCTGAGACAGCTGGGGTGCCTCTAGGAGGTTTTCACCCTCACTGTCTACCCTGGGCACCTCCAAGAGGTTTTCACCCAAGGATATATATATTTTTTTTCATGATGTAGGTAGAGTGGAGACAGGGACCTGCTCCATTACCAATACTGATTTGCCAAGAGTCTCAATGAACTCCTACTTGGAAAGGGGCTTCTTGTAGATTTTCAATCTATGCCCATTGACGAGCATGGGGATGGCTTCTTCATCAATGGTCCGAATAAGGACTGAACCATTTTCATTGCATGTTTCCACTATATATGGTCCCAGCCATCTTGTCCTCAGCTTGCCCTTGAAATCCTTGTACCTTGAATCATATAACAACGCCCAATCCCCTGGCTGAAATTGCTTTTCTTTGAGGTGTCGGTCATGCCATATCTTTCTCTGAAGTTGGATTACCTCTGAGTGGAGAAGGGTCTACATTCTCTGTTCATCTAATCCATTCAGCTGAAGCAATCTTTCCTGTTGTGCATGGCTGAGATCTAGGTCCAGTTGAGCTGCCAACTGTTATCGAGAAAACTAGTGTCCATTCAGAGCTGCTAGTCCCACTAAGACGGGTAGCTATCTTAGAAACAAACAAACTAAAGTTACTTTTGTTTTCCTTTATGAGAGATAGATGAGAGAGAAGCAGAGAGTACCAACCTCAGTCTTTCGCTAGTCTCCTTGCTTGTTTCCTCTCTCCCTTGATAGAGCTTTCACCACTCCTTTCTCACTTATCCTGCTTCAAAGAACACCTGTAGAGTCAAAGCAGAAAAATACCATCAAAGCATAGAGATCTATAACCATAAACAATGTAGGATCAGATGTACATTAACCATATAAATGCATATACAAATACAAGATTCAGAGATATACAAGCATATGGAGGAAAACTCAAATAGCTTTATTGATAGAAGTAGTAGAAGAGAGGATTACAACCAAGCTGTCTGATCCAGCATCATCCTCCCAGCATGAAAGCCCTCTTCACCTTATACAAAGCAAGATCACCTAGCAATACAATGTCTTCAAAGATAAACCAACAACACTTCCTTACAAATTACAAAATTCTAGCCTCTGGATCTCTAGGATGAGGGATCAATATATAGATGTTTGCAGGAGAGTGAGTCAGCTTCTGGGATTTTGATTAGTGTCATTTCACTGATAGTTCTTGGTTCCACTTGGAGATTTCATTGATCTCTTACTCATCCCTGGGCGAATTCAGAGAGGCAAGTGTCCTAGAGAAGTTTCTGGAAGATTCCATGATCATCCACTTAGAAAACTGTCTCTGCCATTTGTCTACTCTCGCCCATCACACCCTTTTCAGTATGCGTCGCACCCCCCTTGTGTAATAGGTGAGATGCATCGCACCCTAACCATGGAGCAGGTGAGATGGTCCAGTTTTGACTAGTTCTGAGTAGTTTTTCAGGGAGAACTTCTGGGAAATTATGTAATCAGTTGACCTTGATCCTTTAGGGTACGAAACAACACTTTTAGGGGTTTAAAAGCCCTTGGTTTATGGACATATGTGATTGGGGTTGCAGTGCCCAAATATGTCTATAACAGTTGCCCCCTAAAGCATGAGGTCGTAAATCTTCTAATGTCGGGTGAAATGCTTTATCATGAGGATCCGAGGTTTTTCAAACTGGAAGGTGACTTGTAATAAGATACGATACAATACATTATCTTCATAACATTTTCATGATCTAGCTGAGGTGGGCATTCCCATGCTCATATTTATAAATTCATTTTCATGCACATAGGACAGACAATCATCTGTGTGGCAAACTGATGATTCTGGTAAAGCCATCATCCCTTAGCTTGGATGATTATCTATGCAGTTATAGAGTACATTTGATGTCTTTATTTTCCTGAATATATCGTAGCCCGAATGGATGAAACTAGATCCGGGGTCTTCAAACTCGTTCAATCTTCACCCGAAGTACAAGTCGATCCATGTGAAAAGATGTTCTGGCTTCGAACATGGAAAGACATCGCCTGATTACCAGCCAATGATGTAAGCTGTTAACAGGCGCGAGAGGAATCACCGATAATGATAATGACCCTCAAGGTACTGCAATACAATTCACATGGTGTGAATACATGAGTTGATGTCGAACACCACGAAAAATCTTTCGGTTGAAGGCCATTGATGTAAACCTGTCGCCGAAAGTGAGAAACTTGCCATTGAGGCATGCAAGCTTCAAAGTACTGAAAGGGTTGTTCCTAAGTCAACTTCTTGGATAATGAGCTGATGTCGACAAGAAGTGACCCGTCATAGGAGGGCCTTAATGAATCCCATATCTACGACATGAAACAGAGCAAATGATTTTGTGGAGGTTAAAACGATCCGATGATATAAGGTTCAGGGTGGCAGTCATGAAAAATGGAGAATGAAGGTATTGCAGCGGATGAGGCGTTAGTTAGGTTGGTGAATTCTCTGAGTGACTTCTCTTGAACATATCGACAACACTGAAATGGATTGGTAGCGTTAACCCCAAAATGGATGGTACGACGAAACAATGGTGATATGATCAGTGAACGGAATAACCCAACCCTACTCAATCATGGTGACGGAGTGAGAGTGTCATGTTCAAGAGCGACTTGCTACCAATGAAGTTATTCAAGTTTTCTTCCCTTTTTCCCCAGTCATTGCTGACCAGTACCTCTTTATTTTTGTCAAGCTTGAGGAGGATAACATATGCTTGTTCTATAATTTTCCCTTCGGGAAAACCTGTCGCTATGTTTTAACGAGCCTAGCGACAGTGAAACTCGCTCTTGTCTGCATGGACAAGTTTGTCGCTATTGTTTTAACGAGTTTAACGACAAATATAACTCGGTCCTTTTCAATTTTAGAGAGTCTAAAAAGAGACGTAAAGGCAACTCCAGTGGTCCTTTTTCGTAATGTAATCCCTTAAGTCCAAAAAAGTGTAAAATAATACGAAAGGGATGACTTTTCGATAGTTTTAACGAGCCGAACAAGACAAGCGCTCGATCTTTTTGTGTAATGATCCCTCAGGTCCAAAAATATTAAAATCTAGAGGAGGGATGGCACTTCCGATCATTTTAACGAGCTGGAGAGGCCAATTGCTCGACAATATTTTCATATTTTACGAGTCAGATGAAAAGAGCTTAAAGGAGACTCGTTTTTTGAGGAATGAGTGATGTTTTTGGATAGCAACTGGTTCCAGGTAAGATTTGGAACTTTTCAATCACGGCAGTGTAAAGAAGGTGGCTAATAGAATCACTTGTCACAGTTGTTCCTCAAAAGGGTAAACAATCAAATGGAGGCGTATGATCGGCTAAAAAAGAGTGGAGGTGATGGTAAGAACATGACCAAGGTTCAAAAGCTGATAGTCATGCGATCGCAATGGTTATTTACCGAAGGTGGGTTCATTTTTTAATGAGCTTAAACTCTAGGGGAACATTTGCTCATTGCTAGGTTTATTTTTTAACAAGCCTGAACTTCGCGTAAAACTGCTCGTGGCTAGGTTTATTTTTTAACGAGCTTGAACTTTGCGTAAAACTGCTCGTGGCTAGGTTTATTTTTTAACGAGCTTGAAATTTGCGTAAAAATGCTCATGCCAGTCGTATAATAAGGATGTCTCATCGATAGGTTCATTTTTTAGGGAGATTGCCCCATTCGAAACTTTGCTCCAGAGCCTTTTGTTATGCAAGCTAGGAACGACCAACCTACGAGTTTAAAGGGTTAAGAGCCTACAAACTAAGAAAATAAAAGGTCGCTTTTCACTTGCATGCAAAAAGGTTTGCATGCCCCCAGGTATAAGTAGAGTTTCCAGGTTACCATACGGAAGTTCTTGCATTAGCAAGGTTGTTCCATCCACGTAGCAGACAAAACACTTCCTTGGCGATGTCCATCGAAATGGACAAAGGTGATTGTTGTCAGTCCCAATCACATAACCTTTGACGGGGGAATCCTTTTCCAGTCCAAATCCATTTTCCTAAATGGACAGTGGTATCAAACTAGTCATATTCCTACGCATAAGCCTACCTTATATCTAGGGTTTTTTCTGCCGAAACAAACCAGGGCGCATGTCTCCTGGGTTTCAGTCACAATCACCGAATCACTCGCGATCATTAGGTGGGCAGACTAGATATTGATGAAACATTCCTTGCGTAAAAAGACCAGTTAGGGATGGAATTTGACTAATAGCTGTGTTTGAACCAGGGAATGAAAGCTGATCTATGAGCTGGACCACTCTGCCTTCATGTGGAAAACACATCACTCGAAAGAGTTAGGAAACAATAGCTCCCATGCTATAAATGTAGTCACGTCCAAGGAGTAGATTGTAATGTAAAGGCCCTTGGACTACCATCATGTTTAGATGAACGATTTTCCTTCTCAAAGTTATAGGCAAATTTTGAAGGATTCCCAACGGTCGACTGGTTCCTTTGTTAAGCCTGTCAGATTTCAAATCTCAGGCAGAAGCGATGGCGAACCAAGCTCTTTCCAAGCAGTTAAGGAAAGGATAATCACATAAGCCCCTTCATCTATGATAGTACCGACCATGATCATTCTGTAAGCTTGTACTATGATTCGGAATGGTACATTAGATGGTAGGCGGGGTCTGCCTAGTAGATTCCAATCGAAGGAAACGACTACATTGCTTGGAGGAGGGATCGAATAAACGGCCAGATAAATCTCTGATGAACTTCCTTCCTGCGGTAAAGGAACAAGTAGATTTCCCCCATGTTCATCGGATTCTGTGTTAATGAAAAGAATTTGAACGATGTCATTCTCATTCTCTTTGGTGATAGTATCATCTGAAGGTGGACCTTCTGAAGACAAGATTGGGTCGACTGCCATCTCGACCTATTGACTTTGGTCTGGTGTGGACTCAAAGGGTCTATCTTCAATGATAGGTTCTTCGACCGACAACAACGGTGTTTCAGTCGGATTTTCAACTAGTGATGGACTCGGCAAGAGTTCCTTGTATCGAGGAGGAAGTCGCTGCGGTGAAGCAGGACGATTATCCAAGACTCTTTTAGCTCCATCTAGGAAAGGACAACAGTGGAGGACATGATCGCCTTCACATAGTCTACAAGGAAATTTAGATCTTCTTTTCTTTCCATTGGCTTCGTTTTCACTAGTTGATGGTGTGCTCTCAACATGATCATCAGAGGTTGAAGACACCGGATTGTGTAAGCAGGGAGACCAGTCCCTCAGGATTTGTGGGATGCAGGGATAATCTTGATGATAGTGGTCTCCCTTGCAAATGACACATGGAGATTTAGGTTTAGAAGGTGCAGTGTGTGGATTTTTGCTAGACGATGCACAATTTCCCCCTTTTGTCGTTGGATTATTCTTTTTCTTCTCCTTCCCTTTCTTCTTCTTCTCAGTTACTTGGTTTTTAGCGTTACTAGCTTCACCAAGTGAAGAGGAAGAAGGAGAGGGAGAAACAAACGAAGTAGAAGGTAGGGGAGAAACTTTAGTATCATCTGGTTGCTGATTTGATTGTTGAGGAATTGCGGTGTTTTGAATGATAAAGGTCGAGAAAAGCCATACTGGCAGGCCAATTGTGAGTCCTGGAAGGGACAATGTGGCCATGTGTGGAGCACCGACATCCCCCCAAGAGGAGAAGGGACTAGGATTTCCTCCAAGGGGAAATCCTTGATTGGTAGAGTCCATTTTTCTCAACCCAAAGACCAACAAGGGAATAGTGACGTTATTTTGATTAAAATAAATTTTATGATGCTTTGACACAACTTGCTTTTTCAATTTTTAAGAGTCGAGAAAAAGCTAAAGATAACTCTAGTCGCCTTCGATTTTTAATGAGCTTGAAGTGACAAGTGCTCAGGTGGACCTTTTCTTTTAAGGAGTCTGAAAAAGAACGAAAGTGACTACTCTAGAAATCTAGACAGAAGGATTACCAAACCAATCGTAAAACTGTAGAATACTTTTTACGGTACGACAGTCAATCTTCCCAAATGTTGTGTTCAGTGCATTACGATCGATAGGGCGGCAGACACGGCTTCCTAAGGATAAAGGATGTAGCCTATTGTGGTCTCCCAATATATACTTGACGGTACGTGGGAGCACAAATCCATACTGGCACTTGTTGTCTCAAAGAGGAGGAATCACCCAACCTACGATGAAAGCGATAGTTACTAGGCTTTACGACGCCATAATACGTCTCTAGCCTAGACTTCTAAATGTTGTGCGTTAGGTTCCAAAGCGTTTTTATGTTCATTGAGGTTTATTTTACAATTGATATTTCTTAAGAAGTTTGCCTTTAAGGTTCACCACATGATGTAGATATACAATTCCTAAATATGCAATCTAAGATGATAAACAGTTGTTTACTTTCTTTTTGCAATGAAAATCCTAGCTACTAAGGAAAGAGAAATGAAATTATTTCAACATAGAGCAGAGAGCACACACTAGATGCACTTTTCCAAAATCAATTTCAGCATGCAGTCTAAATGAAAATGCACATGCATGTATTGTTTTTCAGTTTCCTTAATGTTAGAATGACAAAAACAAAACTAAGTATAGATTTGAACTATCTTCTTTCAAAGCGACAGTACCAACAATTTTCTCTTCAAAAAACGAAAGGAAGGCTAAGACGACACTTTGCGATTTTGAATTTAAAATTGCTTTCGACACTTGAAGTACTAATGATTCAAATCAAGTACAATGGCAAAAGTGTAATCAACTATATAAAAGAGGAATGCTTTGCGACACTCTTTTTCTTGACTGAAAATGACACTTGCGACACTTTCAAATCAAAAGACGACAGTTCGATTAAGCTACTATTTGCAAAGGAGAACTGTAAATGATGAAAAATACATAAAAAAACATTCACAATTCCTTCTTATGGAGGTTGAATAATGCAAAGGAAGATGGTTTCAATAGAGATATACTGATCATAGATAGCAAAACTATTGAATAAAGATGAAGACAATGAAGAAAAAACCAAAATCTGGAGGTAGAAAAAGTCTCATTCAATCATCGAATCTGTAACACAGGGAAATAGGGATGCATCCCACCTAGAACACACGGGAGGTGTGATGCATCCAAATTTCCAAGAAGAGACAGTGCGATGGTCCAGGGACGAGACTGAGCTTGGTTTTCACTCACAGTTTGCAGCTAAGTCTAGGGATTTAGGCTGAGCTAATGATTATCAGTAAACACAAAGTATAGGGACTGATCTAATAAGGTTATTTGAGCTACCACTAGGGCACTTAAGATGTTTGCAATCTAGATGTTCAGTTCATAAACCAACCCAGAGATTGACTAAAGCAGCGTTGATCTACTTTGCAGTTGCATAGCAAAAGCAGTTCGAAGGCTAGCTAGCTTAGCTTCAGGCTCCATCTGTGGTTTATAAAGCAAACAATAGTAACAAAACAAACAAACTATTCGCTCCCTAGTGGAGTCGCCATTTTGTTATTGGGAAAACTAGTGTCCATTCAGAGCTGCTAGTCCCACTAAGACAGGTAGCTATCTTAGAAATAAACAAACTAAAGTTACTTATGTTTTCCTTTATGAGAGATAGATGAGAGAGAAGTAGAGAGTACCAACCTCAGTCTTTCGCTAGTCTCCGTGCTTGTTTCCTCTCTCCCTTGATAGAGCTTTTGCCACTCCTTTATCACTTGTCCTGCTTCAAAGAATACCTGTAGAGTCAAAGCATCAAAATACCATCAAATCATAGAGATCTATAACCATAAACAATGTAGGATAAGATGTACATTAACCATATAAATGCATATACAAATACAAGATTCAGAGATATACAAGCATATGGAGGAAATCTCAAATAGTTTTATTGATAGAAGTAGTAGAAGAGAGGATTACAACCAAGCTGTCTGATCTAGCATCATCCTCCCAGCATGAAAGCCCTCTTCACCTCATGCAAAGCAAGATCACCCAACAATACAATGTCTTCAAATAGAAACCAACAACACTTCCTTACAAATTACAAAATTCCAGCCTCTAGATCTCTAGGATGAGGGATCCATATATAGATGTTTGCAGGAGAGTGAGTCAGCTTCTGGGATTTTGATTAGTGTCATTTCACTGACAGTTCTTGGTTCCACTTGGAGATTTCATTGATCTCTTACTCATCCCTGGGTGAATTCAGAGAGGCAAGTGTCCTAGAGAAGTTTCTGGAAGATTCCATGATCATCCACTTAGCAAACTGTCTCTGCCATTTGTCTACTCTCGCCCATCGCACCCTACAGAAGGGCTTTTTAGTATGCATCGCACCCCCCGTGTGTAATAGGTGAGATGCATTGCACCCTGACCATGGAGCAGGTGAGATGGTCTAGTTTTGACTAGTTCTGAGTAGTTTTTCAGGGAGAACTTCTGGGAAATGATGTAATCAGTTGACCTTGATCCTTTAGGGTATGAAACAACACTTTTAGGGGTTTAAAAGCCCTTGGTTTATGGACATATTTGATTGGGGTTGCAGTGCCCAAATATGTCTATAACACCAACCTCAATGTGTTATATTCAAATTCTATGGACAACAAAGCCTTCTTCCCGTAGACCAGCTCATAGGGTGTGAAACTTGTTGTAGTTTTCCAAGTAGTGTTATAGGCCCAGGTGGCCTCAACCAAGCGATCTGCCCAATATTTTCTGCTGCTGCTCACTAACTTAGTCAAAATCCCTTCCAAAGCTCTGTCAGTAACTTCCACCTGTCCATTTTCTTGTGGATGATAAGGGGTGGAAGTTATGTGCTTAATCTTGTGATGAGTGAGCAGGTCTTCAATCAGGTTAGAGGTAAACTGACTTCCTTGATCTGTGACTAATTCACCTGGGTAGCCAAACTTGTAGAAGATATTTTCCCTCAAAAACTCAGCTACCTTTTCTTCTGTTGCTGCTTTGATTGCCTTTGTTTCTGCCCACTTTTTCAGGTACTCTGTGCACACAATCATGTAGGACCTCTGTTTTGAAGGAGGGTTGATAGGACCCGCAAAATCCATGCCCCACTTCTCAAATGGCTCGAAATTCACTTGAGGCTGCAAGGGCATCTCATCCTTTGGAGTAGGTTTCTCCATCCTTTGACATCTATCACATTGGCTAATGTATCTCTGGACATCTTGATGAAGAGTGGGCCAATAGTATCTTGCTTGTAGAATTTTGAAGGCGGTTCTCTTTGCTGCAAAGTGGCCTCCACGGGGCCCATCATGACAGGTTAGGAGGATGTCAAAAACTTCCTCCTCCCTGACACACCACCTCAAAATCTAATCTCGGCCAAGTTTAAAAATATTGCCCCCAATCCAAGTGAATGGGGCACTTTTCCTCATGATCTTGCTCTTCTCTTTTGAGGACAGGTATGGCAGAAACTGTGCTGAAACCAAATAATTTGCTATATCAGCAAACCATGGAGAGAGTACTGAAATAGAAAACAAGTGTTCATCTGGTATTGATCATCCACCATCCCTTCTTCTCCTGCAGGCAAATCTAGTCTAGACAGAAAATCAGCAACAACATTTTCCTTACCTGGCTTATCAACAATGGTCAAATCAAATTGTTGCAATAAAAGTAACCATCTAATGATACGAGCATTTACATCAGGTTTGTTCATCAAATACCTAATTGCAGCATGATCAGTATGCACAAATGTTTGATAGCCAATGATGTAGTGTCTGAACTTGTTTAGGGAATGGACTACAACCAGGAGCTCTTTCTCGGTTACAATATAGTTTAAGTCTGCCTTGGACAAGTTTTTACTAATAAAATATATAGCATACAGTGTCTTCTCCTCAACTTGTCCTAAGGCTGCTCCTATGGCTTTGTTCGAAGCATCTGTGTGAATGTGCAAAGGTAGGACCCAGTTTGGACCTCTCAAGATTGGGGCAGTTATCAGCTTACTTTTCAAAGCATCTAGATTCTCTTGACAGTTTTCAGTCCATATGAACTCAACATCTTTTCCCAAAAGACCAAACAATGGAGAGGCTAGCTTACTAAAATATTTAATGAATCTTCTATAATATCTTGCTAAGCCTAGAAAACTCTGAACATCTCTTACCTTTTGAGGAGGTGGGACCCTTTGGATGATAGCAATCTTGTTGGGATCCACCTGTAAACCTTGCTGAGAGATTGTATGACCTAGCATGGTCCCTTCAGTCATTAGGAATTCACATTTATCAGGACTGAGGGATAGGTTCATCTCAATACACTTGGCTAAAACTTTCCTCAGGTTAGTCAGAGCTTCTTGGAAGTTAGAACCATAAGGGGTAAAGTCATCCATATAGATTTCAACTTAATCATGAACCAGCTCAGCAAATATACTCAGTACTGCTCTCTGGAAAGTGGCAGGAGCATTGCATAACCCAAAGGGAAGGACTCGGTAGGCAAAGGTACCCCATGGACAAGTGAAAGTGGTCTTATCTTGGACTTCCGGGCTGATTTGGATTTGATTGTACCCACTAAACCCATCTAGGAAGGAAAAGAACTTATTCCCTGCCAGGAAATCTAACACTTGATCTATGAAAGGCAAAGGGAAATGTTCCTTCTTGGTGGCTTTGTTAAGTTCTCGATAATCTACATAGATTCTCCACTTCCCGTTTTTCTTGGGCACAAGCACCAAAGGAGAAACCCACTCACTATCAGAGATGGGGTAGATGAATCCTGCATCCAACAAATTTTGCAGTTCTTCTTTGACAATGTCCTTAAGGGCTGGATTCATCCTCCTTTGAGGCTGCCTGACTAGTTTACAATCCTCTTTAATGTAGATGTGATGGGTACAGACTGAAGGATGGACTCCTTTCATCTCCTTATAGCTCCAAGAAAAAGCATCCAAATGGTTGTTCAATAAGCTACACAGCTCTTTCTCCTGAGAGGTGGATAGGGATGAGTTGATCTTCAAGGTTCTTTCAGGGCCAAATTCCACATTCTTAACTCAGAGAGAGGTCGGATCAACCACACAGAGATCAACTAAAGCACTGGCTTGGGTTTCTTCCACCAACTCTTCTAATGGCAGCACACTGGGGGGTGGATTTTGAATCAAATTCTCAATAAGATCATCCTTGGTTTGAGGACCTCCCCTGGTGGCCTCCACTGTGCACAAGGGGGCAGAGTAGACTTCACCTTCATCTTCCTCCTCCAACCAGAGAGGTAAGTCATGTTCTAGCAGAGGTTGGGTAGGAGGATATAGGACTAGCTATTTGGAGATATGCCCATTCTTGATGGTCATGCTCCCGGCTCGAGAACTGATGTAAGCATCTGCAGTAGCTAATCAAGGCCTTCCCAAGATGATGGGATACCCAGTGAGTTTTTCCTTTGGCTAAAGGACCAAGAAGTCAGCAGGGTACTCCCAGGAATCAATGGAGACCATGACATCTTCCACAATCCCTCAAGAGTCACAGTGGAGTGGTCTACCAACTGCAGTATTGTTGAGGTCTTTCTTAAGGAACTCTGAAGGTTGAGTTTTAGCATAGTGTCCCTGGTCATTACGTTAATGGTAGCCCCTAGATCAATCAAAGTGTGGGGGATTATGGTGCCATTTATGTGGACATCAACTACAAGACTCCCAGGGTCCAGATATTTTGGACAGATTACTTGTCCCAACATCAGGTTAGATAGTTGTCCTATGACATTGATAGTTGGGGCATCTCTCTTGCGCCTGCCTGGGTGCCTGAAACACTTCTCTTTGATCAACTTATTGTAGATTGGTACATCTTTTATGGCCTGGAGAAGTGGTATTTTCACACATAACTGTTTAAGTTCTCCCAGAAGTTCAGTTTCTTCTGGGTTTGGTTGCGTGGTTCCAGTTAGTCTCTCAGGAAAGGGTGGAATGGCTTTGAGTTCACCTTCCTATTTCTCTTCCTCATCCTCCTTATGAGGAGGTTGGCTATCTGGGAGGACCTTCCCAAATCATAGGTTGATCTCCTGAATCTCCATAGCATAAGTAGGGCATGTGGTTTCTCTAGTATATACCTGTTGGGCTTGCCTGTTATTGGGGTTCGGGTTCGGTTGTGCAGGTATCTCGGGTTGTCTTGGAGGAGCAGGAGGTAATGGTTGTGGTTGAGCAGGTGGTGGAGGCAAAAGAAAGTGAGGAGAGTTGTATTGGGGCGTCCACCCCTGATGAGGTGCATTCCACTGAGGTTGTGGCTGAGTGTGAGAATGAAACAAGTGAGCAATTGGTTGAGTATGGCATTGAGGAGGGTATGACCAAGGAGGGGGTGTGGACCAGGAAGGATGAGCAAGGGGACCCCAAGAAGGCATGGAAGTGGCTTGATTGGGGTTGTAATAAGTCTGGGATGTCCCTTGCATTCCCTGCTGGTAAGGTCTGGGTCCATGTGGCCTCCTTTGGTTCATGAAGTAGAGTGGTTCAGTGGCTCCTTCAGCCCCTTAGTACATAGCTTTAAATCTGGGAAAGGAAGGGCACTGATTTGTAGGATGGTCTTCTTCACAGACAAAACACACTTCTACAGAGTGTAATGGACATTCATTCCTAGGATGCTTTCTGGTGCACCTGGGACAAAAGATGGCCAAAGCCCTCTCGGCTTCCTCTTGCTTCTTTTGGATTCGCAAGGTATCCATTTGCATGGCAATGGTCTGTCTCATCTCGCTCTTGAAATCTTCCATCTAATTTGCAAACTCGTTTTTAAGGAATGAACTAGATAAGGGGGTACTGGCTAAGAGTTGACTTCCCCTTCCTCTCTTTCTGGCTGCCCTAGAAGGGTTTCTAAATACAATCTTTATGTCATCATAAGGTAGCTGGTAGATGTCTCCCACGGCCAGCAAATGGAGGGTATCTAGAAGGTCTTAAGGGACTCCTCTGAGCAGAACCAAATTTAGAGATTTGGGGTCAAGTGTGCACCTGGCCCTTTTATAACTAAGTTGAAACCTCTCTTCATAGTCTTCTAAAGATTCATCACTTCCCATGGTCATTCGAAAGATTTCTTCTTTTGTATCCTTTGATCTACAGTAGTCCTGGTATTTGTTGTTGAAGGCTTGCTAAATTTGAGCCCAAGTTGTGATACTGTTTCCAGGTAGCCCCATGAACCAACGGAGTGCTTCATCCTTGAGGGTAGAAGGAAAGAGTTTCAACTTTTGCTCGTCTTCTGCAAAGTCATAAATTTGACAAAGGACAACAAACTCAAACAAGAAGGTATCAGGGTCTTCAGTAGTCAATCTATGGAAGTGAGGTAAGGCTGAGGGACTGATGTTTTTCATTTTTGTGTCCCCATTGGTCTCTCGGATGGGAAAGGTACCTTCTACTCTTTCCCCATTTCCTCTACCGTTTTTGTTTTCAGCCATGGTCTCAGGAGGAATGGTTTCTTGCTCTTCTTCTGTTATAGGATCTCCGTATATCTCTGGAGGTTCACCTATAGGTTCTTTAGGATCACTGCCGCCAAAGAAGTGAGAAGGGTGACTTAGTGATGTGGTGGGGGTGTTGGGCAGGAATTTTCCTAAATTGTCTCTGTTCCTACGAGGCATGAAATGAAATCTCTTTTTTTGGGTGATTTTTGTTGTTTTTTCTGCTTGTACCTGCAAAAATTGAAATAGATTTAATTGCAACTAACTAAAATCTATCTTGCTGAAATGAAAATGTAGAATTGAAATGAAAGCAGGAAAGCACTAATCTATTTTGCTGAAATGAAATTGTAGAATTGAAATGAAAGCAGGAAATGGCTAATCTATTTTGCTGAAATGAAAGCAGGAAATGACTAATCTATTTTGTTGAAATGAAATTGCAGAAATGAAATGAAAGCAAGAAATGTCTAACTTATGCTTGCTGAATTGAAATTGCAGAATTGAAAGGAAACAACTACTCTACTCTTGCTGAAATAAACTATTTAGCAGAATGTTTGCAGTAGAAAATAGAAGAAAAGCAGTAATCACAAAATACTCTGACGCTTCCCCGACAACGGTGCCAAAAATGTGGTGAGCTCCAGTATTGCAGCAATGATGCTGCAACTCCTGGGACTCCCTACTTTACTTTTATCAACTCGGTAGTTTGTAACAAACTTGGAAGCGACGGTGCTATATACCAAGTACTAGCTCTTACTGCAGACTGTCACTTGATCAGCTGGCACAAGTTCGCTAGGAGCTTAAGCCAACTTCTATGAGTTCTTAGAAGAAGCTTTTAATTGTGATGGAGGAAGGCTAACTCAAGAGAGGCTAGTCTACTTGCAGAAAGAAGATGAAACATGGAAGGAAGTGCAAACCCTAGCAAACCCTAGTTTTACTGACTAACCCTACTTGTGCAAGAAAAGAGATGTAAAACTACTAAAATGGATGCCATGGACTATTGCAAAGGTAAAATACATGTGTTTAAGCTATTTCTGAAGAAAAATATGGAAAAGTCATCTTTTTGGATTTTTGAGCAATTTTATGCAAAATTATTATGCATGTGTTTTAACTATTTTTGATTTTGCAGAGGTTTGTTGATGAAAGAAAATGGAGTGGGTGTTTGCAGGGGGTTAGGAAGGTGTGGAGGGGACCTAAGGGGTCCCTAGCACCCTTCTAGATATTTCCACCACGCTCAGATCTTGAAAAACTGCTTGCGTTATCTTCCATAGGAGGCTACAGGGGATCTATAGGAAATTCTACAAGAACATGCCGAAAGTGGTTTTTGGAGGATTGATGGTGGGAAAATGGTGGAGAAGTGGAAATGAAGGATGGATAAGGATGTTAAGAGGTGTAGGACCTGGTAAATGAAGCTAAGGAGTGATGAAGATGGTTGGATTTGTTCAAGGATGAAGAAAGAAATGTTTCACAAAAATGTAGAGATTAGGGAAAATTGGGAAAGTGTGGCAAATGAAGGGAATAAATATTGAGTGAGGGACTGGAGAAAGTTGTATGATGGGGGAAGGGTAGGTAGGAATGTATTACAGGTGCTCTGCACATTACTTTCCAAAACTAATCCAAACAAAGACTAAAAAACATAGATCTATCTATTTTGACCTAATCTGCTCTTAAAAACCAGAAATATGACGAACAACAGTTTATAGATAGAGAATCATGCAAGAGAGCTTAGTGAAACTGAGCAAGGACAGATCTACACATGGAAACACAACTAAGATCAACTTTTCCAACTCAAAATCTAACACTAGCAATTGCATTGGAAGGCAAAAATAGTGTTTCTGTGGCAGCAAGTGTACTTTGGTCTCAATTTATGGTCCCAAGGAGGGAGAATTGAGATCAAGGACTGCTTGGTAGCCTTTTTGTGGATATTTTCTGTTACCAAACTATCAAATCAACCTGAAGCATGAACAACTATCTAAATCATCAAAAGCAACCTAAGAAATGAAGCAAGATTTCAACCTAAATAACAGAAATTAGTTTATGAATGCAAGAAAAACACATAAAAGTACACAAAGGAGGTACTGGCACTTAGTTTGGGCCCAACCCCAAGAGCTACAACCTCCTAAGAAAGATCAGAGCTGGTGCAAAGCAGGATTCATCTTCATTGATAAAAAAGTAATAGCTACATCCAAAAACTATCTACAAGAAGAAGCTCGAAAATGTCCTGATATAGAGCTGCACTAATGTGTGAAAATATACTAAAAAAATGACTAAACTACCAAGGCTTGAAGCCTTCCTACTTATGCATACGAGGACCCCCAACAATCCTCCTTAACTTTAGGAGCTTGGCTACCCAAAACTGCAGTTAATCAGCCACTTCATTAGACCTACTCGGCTACCCCTTGAAATCATCTTTGGTGGGTTGTAGAACTCCGAGCTAATGGTGGAGAACACAAGGAAGGTGTCGTTTAGTGCAGTAGACACCCCTCCTACAAATCCTAAACTTTGTTTCCTCGTGTTTAGTTGCCAATCTACTCATAAATTCCTAATCTTGGTCCAAAAATGTCCAAAAATCTGCAATAAGCACATATTAGACCTTGTGGTAAAGTGACTATTCCCATTCACACAATTAACATAAATATATTCAAAAGCATGCATAAAACTATGGAGAATGGTGGATAAAATGAGAATAATAGGCAAAATGAGCCCATATAGTTACCCATTTCCGGGGCTCATCAATTCTTTCAGTAGTTCCAAATATTTTAGTTTTTCATTGTGAGGTAATTATTTTCACAGTTTTATCAATTTGGGATGCTCTTCAGATCCTATATTACATTCCTCAATGTCTGATTTCAAGGGTTCAATTTTAGGCTTTTTAGGAATATCGTTTGAATCAAATAAGTCCTCCAAAGGAGTCAATCCTTTGGGTAGAAAATTTTCTTTAAGGTTTATGACTTCAGTTTCTTCATCAATGGCTTCATCAATTTCCATTTGTTTTAGGTTTCTAATGTCTGCTTTTGTAAACTTTGTAGGGTGAAATCTATCTATCTGATCATCTTCTAGTTTGTTAATTTCTACTTTATCAGAGTAATCAACATCTAATGCTATGTCTGTGTCTATGTTGGTATTTACAAATTCATTATCTAAAGTTTAAAAATTGTTAATTTGTTTATCATCCTCGAATACTTTCCAGTCCTTTAAGTTGTCAGGAATGAAAGGTATATGCCTATCATCAGCAGTATACTGATGGTTGGGATAAAAGGGCAACTTACAAGTGCTAGCAAACATGGCTAAGCTGTGAGCTTGCATGTTGTGTTTTCTTGGAATAATAGCAAGTTTTGTTTCTAAAAAGGTATTTAGTATCTTTATTAATGTTCCTCTATAAAATCATAACCTAGGATCGCTGGTCATATAAACATCATTAATTTGTTTAATCACTAACTCAGAATCTCCCATGATAGAGACTCTAATGGCTCCTAACCTTTTGACCAGTTTCAGACCTAACAAAAGTGCTTTATATTCGGCCATATTGTTTGTGCATTTAAAGTTCAACCTGTAGGCATGACCCTTTGAATGATCATTTTCTAAGTTATAAATCCATACACCTGCTCTTGCACCTAGTTTGTTAACTGACCCATCAAACTCAAGATGTCATAGGATTTCATGCTCATAATTTTCATCTCGGGTAGTGGAATCCTTTTTTACTAAGGTATCTAGGTCATCCTTTTTATCTAAAATTTCATGAATTTGGAAATTTTGATTTCCTTTTAGTACTGAAATTTCTTTTGGTTCTGCTGCTATGTTGTTTGAAGTGTCTTCTTGATTAGTTTCAGCATTACAAAGTATGAAAGAATATATATCAGAATGTACTGAATATATAGGAAAGTTCTGAGGTCTCTCCTGAGTACTCACTGCATACTTCATCAGAGTCTCTCTATACAGTTTCTTGGGATGTCCAAAGATGGATATGGTAGCATAGGAAATGTTGAGTTACAAAGATCCCTAGAGTTTGGCACCCCAAGATCTAGACAACAACATACCATACTTGGGTGGTATGTTAGAAACAAATATGTCCATAAGTATGGTCTTGGCAGGGTACTAAACTAGGGAAACACACAAATTTTTTATGAGACCTAAGCATTTAACTTGGCTTGAATCAAAGGAGAACAAATCCTTATAAGGCCTAGTGATATCCAAGTTAAGCTTTTCCATTACAGACTTAGGCATAAGATTATGTGAGGCCCCAGAGTCAAGCATGGAATTATGTAGGATTTTATCGTGGATGTTAAGGCTGATGTAGAAGGGTGGTATCCCTCCTTCAACTGGCTTTCCATTAACCTCTGGTCCGAAAATTGACTCAGATTGGTCATCAAAGAGATTCATAAAGTCTTCATTTTCAACAAAGTTCAAAGATTTGCTAATTTGAGATTTGTAAGTTTCATGTTTAACCAATTCTGTCAAAGGCACTGAAATTTTGAGTTTGTCCACCTCTTCTCCCAAATTGAAAGGTAGAGGGGATTTATCTGTTTGAATATTCAGAATTTCAGAGCCAAAGTTCTGAGTAGTATGTTTTTCTTTTTCATTGTTAGGAGTGTTTTCAATTGGATTCTCTAATATGATTTCTGGAGGTTGTTCCACTGTTCCCTTGAGGGGAGCTTAAGTGGACGGCTGCTCATTAGAATGTTGGTTATCTGTTACATCTTCAATGGTGGGACTAGGAGGATTTTGATGTGGTCTATAAAGGATTTGTAAGGTTTTCGTAACTTGAGGATTCTGATTTGTAGCTTTTGCTTTCTTAGGCTGGTTAGGTATTGCTTTTTTTCTGATCTGGAACATTAGTGTTCTTCTTGCTTCTTAAGTTGTACTGTTTATGAACTTCTAAAATAATAGAGTCATACCCTTGCTTACAGTTGAAAGATTCTCCTGTTTGAGTCTGTAACTGTTGAAGCATGTATAATTCCTGATCATCCTTAGTTAGAAAAATAGTTTCTTCATCATCTAAGCCCATAAGGTTGATCTAAGTGTCTATCTCATGGTCTTCTTGGTGGGAAGTCTCAGCATAATTTTCTTGGAAAGGTGGTCTAATGTTCTGATCAGGCCCATTTTTACCAGTGTTTTGGTTCTGGTTTTTCATAAAGTTTGGATTCCTCACTAGATTAGCCTGTTGGTTATCCCAGTGAGGTTTCCTTTCAATGACTTCTATTCTATCCATTAACCTTTCCATTCCTTTAGCCAAAGCATCCATTTTCTGATCAAAGGGTGAAGTTTCATCTTTCAAAGGTGTTCTTCTCTCATTTCTAACCCTATCCCTTTTGGATAGCAGATTAGCTTCTATGCTAACAGCTACACTCTGCATATCTTCAAGTGTAGGGGGATTCCTTTCTCTCAGTTGAAAAGCCATATCTGTGTCAAATCCGTCTGGAAACTTAATCAGGGCTAAACCAGGTGGAGGCCTAAGGTCAAGAGGGATTGCATTATATACATTATTAAACCTGGTACAGTAGTCTTGAACAGTTTTGTTTGGTCCCCTTTTAAGGTTTTCATATTCAGATAGAATTTGAAGGGGGTTTTTCTTCTTCTCCCACCTATTTAGGAATTGTTGGTAAAGGACTTCTAAACTATATATGCTCTAAGGGGACAAATATATAAACCATGTTCTCACTTCTCCAGCTAGACTTTGGACAAATATTCTCATTTGGACATCTCCTATGTCAATCTCATGCAGTTCAAAATAATCTGTCATTTTCTTAGTGTGCTGTTGTGTTGTGTATGTTCCAGTGCCATCGAATGAGGTAATTTTACTTTGATAATTTGCTGGTAAATCACCTAGAGGAGCAGGCATTGCAAGGGGGGCATATCTGAGTGGCATAGCTCTGAGCTGTAGAGGATTGAGAACAGGAGCTGGGGTAACTGGAGGATTTTTGACAACAAGGGGAATTGGTGTAACAGGGGTAATAGATGTTTGAGGGGCAGTGATGGGCTGATGGGGATTGAAGGTATGAATGGGGATGAAGGATGATCTTCAGAGGTGCGAGGAAATGATGGTGAGCTGAAAGATGTTGAAGCTGACTCAGAAAGTTCAGGGAGTCTATCAGTGGTAAGGGATGACTGAGGGGAGTTCAAAAGATACTGATCGATTAACAAATTGGCTCGTTGGACCTCAACTTCTTTGGTGAATTATGGGTCTAGGACCGTGTCCAAAAGTTCACTCTCATACTTGGTTATGAACAGAGATAGGTCAAAATACTTGTCAAAAGGGATGTCTTCAATGAATAACCACTCAGCAGGGCATGAATTGGACCTAACAACAGGTCTAGGGCTTACTGAACTTTCCTGTCTTCTGATTATTCTCGGAATAAAGTTGGGATTTTCAAATACAGGGGGAGGATTTGGATCAGGGTTGGCCCTGGTATAGTAAGTTCTCCTTGAAGCCAGATTTTGAGTTTTTTATGATTATTTTGCTTTTTGTATGAACTTTTTTAATAAATAACTTCTAATTGTTAGAAAATTATATATTACGGAGCAATGGAACACATAAAATATTGCATAAATATAAACACAGAAAATGCACAAAACAAGAGAGACATAGATATACGTGGTTCACCCAGTTTGGGCTACGTCCACCCCGAACAGCCAGTCCTTCCTTTCTATTATCCAGCAAAATGAAGAGACACAACCTACAGCAAATCCGCTGTAATATCCTATGTTTTCACTCACAGTCTCACCTCTCTATTTCTCGCTCACCGAATACACATCTATCACACAAGCTCAAATACAATACCCTCATACAAAGAGAGGGGTTGCCTTCTAGGGCAAAAAACCCTAAACTAAACATAAGTTCTACCGTCAGATCATCCGCCTAAAAAATTGAATTCCTTAAAGGTTTATTAAAACTAAGGGTTTTGAATCCCCAGTATGGTCGCCACTATGTTATCACTCAGGTTTTCTCCTTAGAAGTTATTAAAGAAGGAATGGCCTGAGGTAACCACAAACCAATCTTTTAGACTTAGGTTCTAGCCAACCTAAGTCCAAAGAGGGCTCTCTCTTTATAATTTAACTTTGTTTAAATAAGATTTCAGGCTAGTTTTTAATGTTCAAGATTGTTTTGTTTTGATTGGGTGGTGGAATTAAGAAGACGGATGGGCAGAGCAAGTATTTATACCATTGGGCTATGAGTCAAACTAGAAAGGCTTAACTGGATATGATCTATCACTGAGGTAAGAGTCCACAGGGCAGGCTAGCACAACAAAAGCAAATCTGCAGGTTTAAATGGATGAAAAGTCCTAACCAGGGCCAAGAGCAATGAAGAATCCTTAATCGTGATTAAGATGAAGAAAGGAAGGATGGTCAGTAGCAAAGGGAAATGAAGAATCCAGTATTATGGGCCAAAGGGGGGGTAAACTACGGAAGTAAGGGGGCAATTAAGAATCCCCAGACCAAGGCAGTTTAGTTGAAAACATAAATAAAGCAAACAGTTAAAACAGAGAGCACTTAAGTTAATTCTGATGATATCATTCCTTGTTTGATTTTAAGATTTTATAAGAAACACATATGAATATTTCATGAAATAAAGATAAAACAATATTTAAATATGAGAAAATGATACTTATTTGTTCCAAATGTGCACAAGGATCCAGTGAAATGTCCTCAACTTTATTTCATTTCCAGTAAAACCAGTCCAGTCTTGAGTACAACAGCTCCTTGGCTCAAAAATAATATGTCTACAGAAATGTATTTTAATCCACCCTAATTACTTCAATTTGTGAAGTATTTATACAAAATTTGATACAAAATATCTCATAACTATATGAGAATTATTCTAGGAAACAAAAGATATCTTCAACACGAAGATAGAGACAGATGGAGAATTTTTTGTTTACTATCCCTTTAATTGTGACTGTGCTAGCTGTTGTTGCTCGGATTTGGCTCTTGCAGTTTGCCTTGTAGTTATGTGCTAGAATCACTTTTATCTTTGACCTACTGATACTCTTTACCTGTGTTGTTTCATCCTATCTTACCTGTTTTACCTAGAAGTTATCTTTTACCTTATAGATTTACTATAGTAACTTATAGTAAATCAGTCAAACTGGTCCACCATTCACTGTCAGGTAACTTTGTTCTGATCATTTTCCTGTAGATTTCATCGGCTTCTGTATACTTAGCAAAATTAGGTTTGCTTGTGAATAAGTGATTGACTTCATGTTCTATGTAGAACAGATTCTCCAGGCCATCATAAAGCATTCTTCCAGTGGGTAAAGATTTCACCTCTGAAGTACTAGCTTTGCTTTTAGCCATCTTGTTTAACTTGTCAACATAATCTTCCTAGGTCATCAACTTATCATAAATCACCATAGGACTAGGAAGTCCTTTTTCTCTTAAGATGCCATACTTTAGCATAAAGCTATCAATGTCTATTTGGATGCTCTGACATCTTTTCTCCAGATTAAGCATTAAGTTCCTTTTGGTAAGAAATTTTTTTATTTCTATGATTGTTTCTATTCTGTCATCTATATCCAATTCATCTAGTTGATATCTGTTTTTTCTATTCAAAAAGGTGATCAAATGATTGGCTTCTTCTGGTTTATTTCCCAATTCTTCCAATGTCTTGTGGATTTCCTCTGTAGCCATCTTGACCAGTTCTGTTGCTAAAAAATAATCTGAATAGAAGGCCAAACATCATTGATGGAATCAATGATGTTGGCCCAAAGGATTTCTCTCATGTCTCCCAATGGTTCTTGCAGCCTTAAATCCTTTTCTAGCGCTTTAATCCTTTTTGCCATCCTTAAGTTCCTCTGAGTTTCTTCTTTGTGTTGTATTTGTACAAGTTTACAATTGGTTTCTAAATTTGACACTTGTTCTCTGAGCTTCTTAAGCTCAATGGCCTGGATACTCATTTCTTCCATGGCCTTGATCAATTCTACATTTTTCTCTATGGGTGCCTCTGTGCTGGTCGATTTTCCTATGCCTGATGTAGCACCTGTCACTGGCAATGTTGTTGTTGGTGGAATTGTTGGTGCCAATGCAGCTGCCAAGGTGGAGGGCACTGCTATGGAAACTGTAGGAATTACAATCTGAGGAGCGGTCGCCAACTCACTCTTCTTGGACTGTATCAAGTTGTCCAATTCTTTCTCAGTTTCCTTCAATTGGTCATTTAACTTAAGGACTAAGTCCATAAGTTCTTCCTCCTTCTATGTTTCCAAAAATTCAGCAGTTTGAGGATGATGAACAGGTGGAATTTTAAGTTGCTTCTTTAGTGCAGCTATGTCATCGTTTTTTTTTTTTTATCAACTATTCTGATGCTTTAACATCCTTGGGATCATGTCCTAGCTCTATGTTCAAGTCTTCTAAGGACTTTATTCTAGTGTCTTTGGCCTGAGAAGAGGCCTTTTCCAACTAGAATTGGGCTGAGATGTTGTTCAATGAATTCTAAAGTTGGTGAGTTGCTATGGCCTTGCTGGTCAATGTGGAATAGACCATTTCTCTAGTTTGTTTATGCAACTCAATTTGGTCAATAGGATGGATATCCTTTGCCATGACCTCAAAATCTGTCTTAAGATAATCTACCATTGATTTAGGTTGCTGTATGGTTGGCTTGAGAAAGCTCATCTGCATCTTGCCTTCTTTTATATCAAAGGCTGACATTAGCCTTGTTTGGTTTGTTGGGGCCATTCTCAGATAATGTGCATAGCTTTGCACTTTCAACCTTTCATTCCTTGCCTTGATTTCCTTGTATTTTTCTTTGATGTCTTGGCTCTGTCCTGTGGGAGCCCTGAAGGAGGATACTTCCACACTCTGTTGCCTTTCCAACATTTGATTTTGAGAGGTGGAAGGTTCTTGTGTCCCTCCTAAAGGAATGGTGTGCCCACTTTCTGTCCTCTCTGCTCTTGAAGTCCTTGTTGTTTCCTCGGTGCATTCTTGATCTGCATATGGATTTAACCTCTGCCTTTTAGCAAAGGTTTGAGCAACAGGCATGCTGGAAGGAGTGGCCTATTCTCTATTCCTCTTAAGGTTTCTCTCCTCATTTAAAGGAGTCTACAAAACAAGAGGATTGCTCATGATCTGTTCAGGTTGAGCAAGTTCCTCTGAAATTTCAGGCTGTTCAGATTCTTCTGGCCATCCTGAAAGCTTAGGTTTTCCTGATGGGCCTACTTGTTCTGATGACTCTGGTCGCCCAGATGGTCCTTCTTCTACTGATGGACCTGCTTCTTCTGTTTTTCCACTCTAGCCTTGTGCTTGTCTCTGAGACTGAGACTCTCCTAGAACCTATACAAAGGAATCCTCATCAAGTCTTCTATCTAAGTCCATTAATACATTATCAACAGCAACCTCTGTATTATCTCGATCTATCAAAGTGCCTTCCACCCATACGGATTGATTAGCATATTGTTCAATTTTAGGGATCCTATTATGGATGTAAGGAGATAGTTTATTCTTTTGTCTCCTATTACAAATGAAGCTGTAGGGGTCATAGGTCCACATGAAACTTTGTTTCAGTTTCAATCTTTCGAGGATTTAATCTACCTCCTTTCCTGCTTCTCTACTATTACAAATGAATGGGCCTAGCTAATCCTTTATCCTGAGTTGGGCTTTCTTCTTGGCTCTTACAAAGTGCACCTCATCTGAATTGATCATTTGTCTGTAGTACTCCAGAGCAAATAATCTCATGGGGAGGTACTTTGGCAATTTGTAAGGTGGCAATTCACATCCATAAATTCTTATTTTAGTATGGTTTTGGTACAAATACCAATCCCCTACTTTGTACTGTTTTGACAACTGCAGGGCCTTCCTGATGTCTGCACTGATTCTAGGTGGAGGGCTTCCTAGCAACATGGTTGTCACAGGATAAACAAAGAGATCTATGAAGTATGCATAGGAGTATTGAGTATCAAACTGATGAATTAAAGAAGTCTAGAAGATCACTGATCTAGGGTTTCCTTTAGTATCAAGCTTTTGGAGGGCAATTGTAAACCTATCAGCTTAGTAGTACAAGAATAAATGATACAGAACTGACGAATATTTAAACACTCTTTCATTTTCGAACCTCATAAATTGATCATGCATTCTGTCAGCAATAAACTTTGCATAGTCAAATATGATGGCTGGTGGTTGGTCAAGAGAGTAGATTGACATGATGGATATTATGATCTCATCAACATATTCACTGGTGGTGCAGCCTAGTATACTAGATATCATATCTATAATATCTCAACCAAGGTTGGAGAATATAGTCCATAGATAAGGAGGAGGGTTCTTTGGGATATATTGTTCTTCTCTGATAAAAATCTGGAATAACTGGGCTAGTCTAATTGAAGTGAGTGTAGGGTATCTGTTTAGCATGTCTCCAATGGAAAGAGGGGTTAGGTTTTGGCTTGGCTACAATTGAAGCATCTGGTTAATGGATTCAACAATGATAGTAAACAGAATAGACTAGTCAGGAGTTCTTACTGCCCTTTGGATAGGATCATAGTTCATGTGGCAGTAATGTACAATCTCTGGGAATACATGCACTCTAGGGAACTGGTACTTAGGAAAACCTGATTCCCAAAGTCCAATGGAGTCAGCTTGGTTCAGGTACTGGTCTCTATACTTGCAGAAGAGTTTCAGAGGGGATTTTGAGACTGAGGTGTCTTTTATTTGGAAATCTTTGTCTACAAGTGGAAGATGGTCTAAATCCCTATGGGGAGGTTTTTTTGGCTTTATTTTTAAAGTCAATGATATTGGCGGGTATAATGGGAAAACGACAGTTGGCGCCAATTGGAGGATGTGACAATTTGTCGCGTAGCGGAGACGATAAGCAGGATCCATCGCACCGCTTCTCGGGAAAAATGGTTTTGGGGTGAGGCCGCCTGATGCCAATCGTCGAGCGCGACGTAGTGGTGGGGTGAACAGTGAAACTTCTCACATCGGGCGAGTAAAGGTCGGCCTTCGGAGGCCACCCGATATGAGCATTAGCCATTGGATCTGAAGGGGTCAGATCGTACGGTGATCAGGGGTGTGATTTTATCAAGGAGTTAATGGAGGGGCCCGACGGGTTATTAACTGCAGGTTAGGGTAGCTTGATGACGTTGGGGGTGATATGATTGGCAAAGCAGGTTATTAATTAATCACAGTTTGATTAATTAACTCCTTTTGTTTGGCGGAGGGTTATGGCTCTTAATTAGTTGCGGATCGACTAATTAATGCATTTAATTAATTTCCTACTAAGGTTTATATTTCAAACCATCAGGGCACGATATTATCATATGGGATTTTAATAAAACTTACGGGAAAGGAGTTTTTTCTTTTCGAGAGTTAAATAAATAATAAAAATTGGAGTTAATATGAAGAGAAAGCGGGAAAGAAAATGCGCTAAGTATAATGTATTGATATTTATTTTTATATCCACATCTACACATTATAACTTAGGCTAAATGATTTTTGTGGATTGTTTGTGGGAAAAAAGGGTTTTATGTAGAGTTAATTACTTTCCCTAGGTAAATGATGATTTCACCTTAGGAAAAGGGGTTTTTATATGAAATAAATGCATTATAGAGGAAGTGAATGTTGGTAAGGGGGTTTTAGTACTTAGACCCTATAATTTATTGGGTCGAGGGTCCGGTCCCTCCAAAAGTCAGAGAAATGCTCTGAGCCCCTTTAACTTAAGGTTTTAGGTACTTTTGACTTTACTTATGGGAAATTAGTGAAATTAGAGGTAAAATGAAATGGGGAAATTAATCATTTGACTTTGTAACTATTCCATTATCCTCCATAATTTAAGCAACCTGATGATGAAAGTAAATGATATGATCTTAGTTAATCATCGATAAGAATTTTGCAACCATGCAACTACTTACCCATCTACTCATCCTACCATTTTTTCTACTCTTTATTAGGGTGCACTTAAGCTGACAAACCCTTATCAAACATTTTTCTTTTTCTTTTACAATAGAAATCTAAGTATATCCTTATTACATCTAAGGGCTCATATTAAACGGTTGAGCTCATTTTATTTACTCTACCTATCTACTTATCTGCCAAGATTAAACAGTTTGGTCAGATTTTATTCTCTATCTCTAAGTATGAAATTAAAATCATGGAATAACCAAGATTAAACTGTTTGGTTACCATGGATTGTGGCATAAACAACAAGTTGCACACAATCTTTATTATACAAAATGTAAAATAGTAGTGGCATTTGGACTTGCACACTTTCCTGGTCTTTTTCTTTTTCTGGGGGTTCATTTTTCATCTTTTTTGACCTTTTTTCATTCTTTTTGTCCCTTGATTTTTCTTTTGGGACATACCCTCTTTACATTTTTTTATTATTTGATTTTTTACAAATATGGAAAACATTTGCAGAAAGCAAAGGTATGTACATATTACAAACTTGACCTCAGCCATTAAAAAATTATGACACCTATTGGTATAGGAACATAACAGTGGCTCCACTTGGGGATGGCATTTCCTGGTGAAATGTCAAGAACTTGTATATCAATGGCCTTTTGAATTTCTATGATTTTATTTTGCAGCTTCCCTTTTACTTTGCTGCTTTATTGATATTTACTAACAGTAAAACTTTTGAAGCTTAGGGCTTTCTCTTCGGGCTTCAACTCCAAAATTTACCATCTAATCCAAACTAAACTTTGTGAAGGATATAGTATGTACAAGTGATTAGTAGAATCAATGACTGGGATCTATATAGTGCTTAAGCATTCGACCATTAACAGGTCCTCCTTCTACTTCTGCACCATCCAAAACTTTAAGAAAATAAGCACTATTTCCTCTGAAAGCATAAATAATGTAAGGACCTTTCCATAGGAATTCAAACTTCCCATGTTTCCCTTTATCTTCCATTCTTGAGTCCCATTTCAAGACTTTATCTCCTAGATAGAAATCTTCTGCCTTGGTTCTCTTTTCAAATGCTTTCTTAATTTTCTCTTGCACAACTTGGGACCTGATGTAGACTTGTTCCCTGGTTTGTTGCAAATGAATAGTCTGGTTGATCCTTCTTTGAATATCATTGGGCTCAACCTATGATTCTTGGAGTAATTTCATCACTGGAGTTCCTAAAGAATATGGGAATACAACCTCTATTCCATAGACTAGCTGATAGGGACTAGTGCCAATAGATTTCTTTGTGGTCAGTCTGTGATCCAGATGGATCTTGGTGGCCACCTACCAAGTCCACCTGGACCCCCACCATTGTTTCTCTCAGCATTTTCCATTTCCTTAATTGTAGCACAACTTACTATTTTTAGCAGTTTTTCGGGTCCTGAACTTCCGGAGCCGTTTTGAGGTCCTAAACGACGTTTTTTGGGAAACCTACCTTCACTGATTTTTTAGATAAAAATCGCCTTTTTCGTCGTAGTCCTCAGAGAGATCTTTCCAACGAGCTATCATGCGCGTCAAACAGAGATAATACGACCAATTCGCAACCCCGGGAAGTTGGTTGTCCAACTCACCCCAAAACGGGGCCCACAATTTGGCGTTTCATCTTCTAGGGTTAGGTTTTGGAATGTGAAGGGTTTTCCATTGTTTCTCAATAATAAATAGGCCTTCGAGCCTCATTGTAAACACAGTTTGGAACAGTTCAGAGGCATGTAGCCGACACATCTCTTCTCAGAGATAAGCTACCATCGCCCTAGCTGGGTTATTTCTATTTCTATTTGTAAGCATATTTCAGTATTTTCCATTAATGAAATGAAGTATTATTTCCGCTGCATATCTGTCTTTATGGTTATCTCTATATTTTATTGCGTTCCTATTTAAATCCGGATCAGTGGTATTAGAGAGGTTTACTTTTTCTCTGTTTTTCTTTGCATGTCCCCAACGAAGTCGGGATATAAGGAGTTAGGGCTTGAACTGGTCGAACCTTTGCAAGACTAGCCTCGCAAATCCCGACGGCCTCCTATGGCGGATGAGAAGAAAGATGAGGGGGCAGGAGATCCTATCAAAATCTTGCTCGAAGAAGCCCTCAAGCGACAACGGAACGCAATGATGGACATTTTTGCCCAAATCCTTCAGCGGCTACCCAGAAGCGACGCATCGGCTTCTAGCAGCTACTCTGGAAATGCCACGCCCTTTAAGGTACAAGTTAATTTTTAAATCCCCATATTTGAGGGTCAGATAGACGTAGATGTTGTAGATAAATGGTTAAATTTGCTGGAGGGTTTTTTTTCTGTTCATGAATTTTCAAGTCGGGAAAAGATTGTTTTCGCTCTTCTCAAAGCAGCCCCCCACGTCAAGGACTGGTGGGAAACCTACTGCGAGCAGAAGGATGAAAATACTGGCTCACTATTTTCAGCTGCACCCGCGTGGAATTCATTCCGGGATGCCATCAAGGAGCAGTACTACCCTGTCAGAAGCTATGAGGATGAATACATAAAATGGACCACGTTGCGGCAGGGAAGGGACCAAGATGTGCCGGAGTTCACCAATCTTTTCCATACCCTTCGCACAAAGCTGGGTATCAAGGATACAGAGCAGAATTTGATACTCAAATATCGCGGCTACCTGCACAAGTACATCCAGGAAGAAATACAATTCCTGAACATCTCCTCGCTCGACACAGCGTATCGATATGCCGTCAAGGTCGAGCAGAAGTTTAAACAAAAGAAGCGAGACTTTGGATCTGCGAATCTGAAGCAAGGGAAAGGTGCCCCTAAAACACAAAACAAAGGACAAAGCCAAGGCAAGGCAGCCCAAGACAACCCGCCAAAGCTGCAGGCAAAGAACAGCGCCGCGAAGACGAAAAAGGACACGGGAAAATGGTGTGAGTTCCATAAGAGCTCCACTTACAACACAAGTGAGTGTCGAGCCAAGCAGTCACTGGTGGCTGAACTAAAGGTTCCAGAATCAGATGCATGTTCCAACTCTGAGTCAGAACCCGACAAAGGGGATGACAAAGGGAAGCAGATCATTGACGCGGATCCCAACGCCACTGTTGCTACCGCAAAGATCCAGAAAAATGAACCCGAAGATCCAGAAGAGGAGGAGCGTCTCTTCCACTCCCAGATGTGGGTAAAGGGCTCCCCGCTACAGTTCATTGTCAATAGTGGGAGCCAAAAGAACCTCATTTTGGCAGAGGTCATGAAGCGGTTGGTCTTGCCGACCACAGCACATCCACAACCATACACCATCGGGTGGCTTCACCAAGGACGGGATCCTCGCGTGAGCCAGCAGTGTCGCCTTTCGTACAACATCAAGCCCTTCACAGATGAGGTATTGTGTGACATTGCTCCCCTTGAAGTTTGTGATGTATTATTAGGACAACCATACTTGTGGAAGCGACATGCTGTGTATGAATCAAGGCCCCGTGCTGTTATTGTTACATTGGGAAATAAGTTGTACAGGATACCAGAGGTAGCACCGCCTATCGCCATCTCTTTGATTACTGCAAAACAATGTAGTAAGCTCATTTCCAAGACTGGGAAATTTGTTTTCCTGATGATACGCCTGCAAGGAAATAATAAGACAGTAGCCATGGCCTCCAGACAGGACCCCTCCGCACGACAACTACAGATGGATAAGGTCGTGAAGGAGTACGAGGACATCTTCACCTCCCCCGCAGGGGTTCCTCTGCACTGTCAAGTCAAGCACTCCATCGATCTGACCCTAGGTGCGCCGCTACCCAATGGACCAATTTATCGGTGCTCCATTCTGGAGAACGATGAAATCAAGAGGTAGATTCAGGAGCTGTTGCAGAAAGGTCACATCCGTCCGAGTTCATCACCTTGTGGGAGCCCGATCGTGTTGGTACAGAAGAAGGATGGGACTTGGAGACTTTGTATTGACTATCGGGCGCTGAAAAAGATCACTGTCCTTAATAGGTACCCGATCCTGCAGATTGATGACCTCCTGGACCAACTAAAGGGGGCAAAATATTTCAGTAAGATCGATCTGAAGTTAGGATATCACCAGGTACGAATCGAACCCTCTGATGTGTGGAAGACTGCCTTCAAAACCAAGGAGGACCTCTTTGAATGGTTGGTTATGCCTTTCGGATTGACGAATTCTCCTGTAACCTTCATGAGGCTAATGGATGACATCTTGCAGCCATTCACCAACTCATTTGTAGTGGTATACTTGGATGACATTCTGATCTTCAGCCAGAGTTGGGAAGAGCACCTCCACCACATTCGACAGGTTCTTCAAACACTGCGACAACACAAGCTATGTGCCAATTTGAAGAAATTCACTTTTGGCATGACCCAGGTTCAGTATTTGGGATACATTATTGATGAATAGGGGGTGCATGTAGATCTGGCCAAGATCCAAGTCATTCGGGATTGGCCATCTCCAACCACTCTGACGGAGCTCCGCATCTTTCTAGGTCTTGCCAACTTCTACCGCAGGTTCGTGTTTGGGTTTTCTCATATCACTTGGCCCTTGAGTCAAGTCACCAAGGGAGGAGCGAAAGCGAAATTCTTCTGGTCTGCATCTCAACAGAAGGCATTCAGAGAGTTGAAAGATCGCCTCTGCATGGCACTGGTGCTCGCGTTACCAGATTTACAACAACCATTTGAGGTCAAGACAGATGCCTCTAACTATGCTATTGGGGTAGTCCTTACTCAACATGGGCATCCAGTGGCATATCACAGTGAAACACTTTCAGACATAGTCCGGAAGTATCCCACTTATGATAAAGAGATGTATTCCATTGTGCAAGCCTGCCGACAATGGAAGCATTACATTTTGGGGAAGGAAACGGTCATCCACACAGACCACCAACCCCTGCAGTTCATACATACCCAAGGGAAATTGCAGAATGATCGCCATCAGAAGTGGTCTACATATCTGCAACAGTTCCATTTGAATATCAAGTATAAGAAGGGCAGCACCAATAATGTTGCAGATTGCCTCAGTCGACCACCAATTATGGCGTTAACCACCGTGCTCAACTCTTGTGGGCACGAGACTTCTGATTGGCCACTTCTCTACAAAAGTGACCCAGAATTTGGCCACACATACCAGACACTCTTGGGGGGTCGGCATGTTCCAAATTTTCATCTCCAAGATGCCCTGTTATGCCACCTGGGTCACCTTTGTGTTCCTTCAAGCGAGCATGCCAAGATGATTTGGGAAGCACACTACAGTCGGGCTGTTGGGCATTTCGGGGTCGAGAAAACGGTGGCAGTACTGCAAAAGTATTTCTATTGGCCAAATCTTCGACAAGATGTCGGGAAATACATCAGATCATGTACTGCATGTGTCATTGCCAAACTAACCATCAAGAAGCAAGGCCTCTATACCCCGCTGCCTACCCCTAGTCGACCTTGGGAATCCATCTCCATGGATTACATGTCAGGCCTTCCTTCCACTAAGCATGGAAATGATTGTGTTTTTGTGGTTGTCGACAGGTTCTCGAAGATGGCCATTATGGCGGCCTGCAAGAAGAATATCACAGCAGAAGCCACTGCTAAACTCTTCTTTGAACGAGTTTGGGTGCACTTTGGGATCCCACAGTCTATCATCTCAGATCGGGACAGTCGGTTCCTCAGTACATTTTGGTCCAGTCTCTGGTCAATGCTGGACACCAAACTCACTAAGTCCACAACCTTCCATCCTCAAACTGATGGCCAGACAGAGGTTGTCAATCGGATGATTGTACACATTCTGCGCATGTACAACTCAAAGCATCCACACACATGGGACGAGAGCCTCCCCTATGTTCAGCACAGCTACAACCGAGCTCTTCATAGCTCGACGGGCCACAACCCTTTTCAGGTGGGCCTGGGATTCCAGCCACTATGCCCCATTGATGTGGTCATGCCACTTGCAGCTACTCACACAGATTCATCTCATGTCCAGTCCGAAACAGATAAGGCAACCAGCTTCATTGAGCACATCCAACATATTCGCCAGCAGGTCCATGACATTCTGGAAAAATCAAATTCCAAGTACAAGCAGCGACATGATCAACATCGGGTGCCACACAAGTTTCAAGTGGGCGACAAAGTCTGGTTGCATTTGCAAAAGGAACGCCTTACTGGAGCCTATCGGAAACTGAGACCACTCCGATATGGTCCTTACACCATTATTAAGGCTGTGGGAGACAATGCATTTGAGCTCAGCATTCCCCCATTCCTTGGCCTACACCCAGTGTTCAATGTGGACCGCCTTCGGCCATACTTTCCACCATTGCAGAACAACTCACACCCACAGAATTAAATGTATATTGCATGGAACAAGTTGCAACTGATCGGATCATGGAAACACAGGTCAAGAACACTTGCCAACAGAATATCCAACTGTATCGAGTTGTCAAAGTAGGCCAACTCCTTCACCAGGGCAAGTGGTTAACCAGGGACCAAGTTCAGCAAAAGTTTCCTCATCTCATGGAGGAACTCAACACAATGGGGACCATTGCTTCCAAAGGGGGGAGGAATGATCTAGGTGGATCTTGGTGGCCACCTGCCAAGTCCACCTGGACCCCCACCATTGTTTCTCTCAGCATTTTCTGTTTCCTTAATTGTAGCACAACTTACTATTTTTAGCAGTTTTTCAGGTCCTGAACTTCCGGAGCCGTTTTGAGACCTTCAGCGATTTTTTTGATAAAAATCGTTTTTCCGTCGTAGTCCTCGGAGAGATATTTCCAACGGGCTATCATGCGCGTCAAACAGAGATAATACGACCAATTCGCGACCCGGGGAAGTTGGTTGTCCAACTCACCCCAAAACGGGGCCCACAATTTGGCATTTCATCTTCTAGGGTTAGGTTTTGGAATGTGAAGGGTTTTCCATTGTTTCTCAATAATAAATAGGCCTTTGAGCCTCATTGTAAACATAGTTCGGAACAGTTCAAAGGCATGTAGCCGACACATCTCTTCTCAGAGATAAGCTACCATCGCCCTAGCTGGGTTATTTCTATTTCTATTTGTAAGCATATTTCAGTATTTTCCATTAATGAAATGAAGTATTATTTCCGATGCATATCTGTCTTTATGGTTATCTCTATATTTTATTGCGTTCCTATTTAAATCCGGATCAGTCTGTCTGCCCACAAAGCATTCACTAGTTCCTTATTCCAGGTCTTCTTAATGTCTTCCAATAATTTTTTGATAATATTCATTAGGCTCTTATTGTATGATTTTGCAAGTCCATTTCCCTGGGGATAGTAGGTTGTGGAGTGGCCAAGGGTTATGTGATACTTATTACAAAAATAAATCATCCTTTTTTATTTAAAGGATGCAGCATTGTCTGTGATGATTTTGGTGGGACAACCGAATCTGGACAAAATGTTGCCTCAAGAAAACCTATTATGATTGTATCAGTGGTTGTCTTGAGGGTATGGCTTCTATCCATTTTGTAAAATAATTTGTGGCAGTAAAGATCCATCTATGTTGGGCAGAGGAATGGGGATGAATTTCACCAATGAATTCAAGACCCCATTGTTGAAATGGTGTTTCAGCTGATATAGGATTCAAAGGTAATGGTCTTAGTTTTATTTTCCCTTCAAAAATCTGACATTTGTGGCATGAGGTTACAAACTTTTTTACATCAGTGAACAGAGTGGGCCAGTAAAAACTAGCCCTTAAGATCTTATCAACTATTGTCTTTCAATAGAGATATCCCTCACAGTCACCTGCATGAAACTCTTGCAATATTTTATTAGATTCCTCCTTTAACAAACAATTTAGAAAGATGCCTTCATGATTTTTCCAAAATAAAGCATTATCAGTTATGCAAAACTTCAAAGATTTCATCTTTACGAACCTACTTTTAGTCCTGGATAGCTCTGGAGGAGCTTGAAGGTTTTGTAGAACGTATATTATGTCAGCATACCATGGTGAATATATAAAGGCTTGGCTGATCTGTGGGGTCACCATCTCCTCTTCGTTATCCAATTCTGCAATGAATTTTATGTCTAGGGCTTGGCAGTTTGATTTAGCCATGAGCTTAGCCAAATATTGGCCTTTGCTTAATTTCGTAGGTTTAATTTCTAAATCATACTCTAATAGTGTAGCTATCCACTTTCCTCTCTTTCCATCAGGTCCATCCTGTGTTAGAATGTCCTTGACTACAGCATTGGGAACATAAGCTACTATATGAGAGTACAAGAGATAAACTCTGAAATCTTTAATAGCTTTAACTAGAGAAAAAGCCTGATTTTCCATTATGTTATAATTTAAAAGTGCATCTCTCAGGGCTTTACTAAAGAAGGCTATTGGCTGTTCAAAACCCTGATCATTCTTTTGTAAGAGGATTGGAGCAATGGTGTGTTCTGATTCAAAAGAAAAAAATGATGAATTCCCTATCAAACATTGGACTTATGATGACTGGTGTTTGTGTCAAGGCTAACTTTATATGTTCAAATGAATTTTTAGCCTCTACAGTCCATTTAATAGTCGAATCTTTCTTTAGCATGTTTTTTAGCAATCTAATTAACTCAGCTAAATTAGAGATAAATCTCCTTAAAAAGTTTATTTTACCTAAAAATGCTTGAAGTTCTTTGATATTCCTGGGATGTGGTATCTACAAAATAGCTTCAATTCTTGTTGGGTCAATCCTGATACCATCTTTGGAGATAATGTGACCTAGTAATTTCCCTTCTTCCAACCCAAACAAAGATTTTTTAGGATTCAGAGAAATTCCATATTTCCTGCATTTAGTAAAGACCTGCCTAAGATGATCCAGGTGTTGCTGATCTGATTTAGAGAATACTGTGAGGTCATCAAGATATATTACCAAGAAATCATGGATTTCCTTAGCAAAGGTTATGTCCATTGCTCTTTGAAAGGTGGCCCCTGCATTTATTAACCTAAATGGCATTTTCACATACATGAAATTTCCCCATGGAGTTGTGAATGCAGTCTTTGCCTGATAATTTGGGTGGACTAGGATTTGGTTATAACCAGAGAACCCATCTAGCAGTGAGATTCTGGAGGAACCTACTACCCTCTGTAATATATGATCCATTTTTAGAAGAGGATAGTTATCCTTAAGTGAAACTTTATTCAAATTCCTAAGGTCAACACACAACCTAATTTCGCCAGTTTTCTAGTGGGTACCAAATTGGAAACTCAGTCTGAGAACCTGATAGGTGCAATAATCCCATCTTCATACATTATTTTGATCTCCTTTTCAATAGAAGGTAGTAGAATAGGGTTGATTCCTCTAAGCTTCTGTCTAAAAGGATTTTGATCTTCTTTTAATGGAATAATGTGTTGTATTATGCTAGTATCATAGGATTTCAGGTCCTCCTAACTCCAGTCAAAAACATCCTGGAATTCTTTCAATAGTTCCAAATATTTTAGTTTTTCATTGGGAGGTAATGATTTTTATAGTTTTATCAATTTGGGATGATCTTCAGATCCTATATTACAGTCCTCAATGTTTGATTTCAAGGGTTCCATTTTAAGCTTTTTAGGAATATCATTTGAATCAAATAAGTCCTCCAAAGGAGTCAATCCTTTGGGTAGAAAATTGTCTTTAAGGTTTATGACTTCAGTTTCTTCATCAATGGCTTCATCAATTCCATTTGTTTTAGGTTTCTAATGTCTGCTTTTGTAAACTTTGTAGGGTGAAATCTATCTATCTAATCATCTTCTAGTTTCTTAATTTTTACTTTATCAGAGCAATCAACATCTAATGATATGTTTGTGTCTATGTTGGTATTTACAAATTCATTATCTACAATTAAAAAATTGTTAATTTGTTTATCATCCTCAAATACTTGCCAGTTCTTTAAATTTTCAGGAATGGAATGTCTGTGCCTAACCTCAGTAGTATACTGATGGTTGGGCTGAAAGGGCAACTTACAAGTGCTAGCAAACATGTCTAAGCTGTGAGCTTGCATGTTGTGTTTTCTTGGAATAACATCAAGTTTTGTTTCTAAAAAGGTATTTAGTATCTCTATGACTGTTGCTCTATAAAATACTAACCTAGGATCCCTGGTCATATAAACAACATTAATTTGTTTAATCACTAACTCAGAATCTCCCATGATAGAGACTATAATGGCTCCTAACCTTTTGACCAGTTTCAGACCTAATAGAAGTGCTTCATATTCGGCCATATTTTTTGTGAATTTAAAGTTCAACCTGTAGGCATGACCCTATGGATGATCATTTTCTAAGTTATAAATCCATGTACCTGCTCCTGCACCTAGTTCGTTAACTAATTATCAAACTCAAGATGCCATAGGATTTCATGCTCATAATTTTCATCTGGGGTAGTGGAATCCTTTTTGACTAAGGTATCTAGGTCATCTTTTTTATCTGAAATTTCATGAATTTGGACATTTTGATTTCCTTTTAATACTGCAATTTCTTTTGGTTCTGCTACTATGTTGTTTGAAGTGTCCTCTTCATTAGTTTCAACATTATAAAGTATGAAAGAATCGATATCAGAATGTACTGAATATATAGGAAAGTTCTGAGGTCTCTCCTGAGTACTCACTACATACTTCATTAAATTCTCTCTATACAGTTTCTTGGGATGTCCAGAGACGGATATGGTAGCATAGGACATGTCCAGTTGCAGAGATCCCTGGAGTTTGGCACCCCAAGATCTAGACAACAACATGCCATACTTGGGCGGTATGTCAGCAACAACTATGTCCATAAGTATGGTCTTGGCAAGGTACTGAACTAGGGAAACACACAAATATTTTATGAGACCTAAGCATCTAACTTGGCTTGAAACAAAGGAGAACAGGTCCTTATAAGGCCTAGTGATATCCAAGTTAAGCTTTTCCATTACATACTTAGGCATAAGATTATGTGAGGCCCCAGAGTCAAGCATGGCATTATGTAGGATTTTATCGTGGATGTTAAGGTTGATGTAGAAGGGTGGTATCCCTCCTTCAACTGGCTTTCCATTAACCTCTGGTCCAAAAATTAACTCAGATTGGTCATCAAAGAGATTCACAAAGTCTTCATTTTCAACAAAGTTCAAAGATTTGCTAATTTGAGATCTGTAAGTTTCATGTTTAACCAATTCTGTCAAGGCACTGAAATTTTGAGTTTGGCCACCTTTGCTCCCAAATTGAAAGGCAGAGGGGATTTATCTGTTTGAATATTCGGAATTTCAGAGCCAAAGTTCTAAGTAGTATGTTTTTCTTTTTCATTGTTAGGAGTGTTTTCAATTGGATTCTCTAATATGATTTCTGGAGGCTGTTCCACTGTTCCCTTGGGGGGGGCTGAAGTGGATGGCTACGGATGCTAGTTATTTGTTAAATCTTCAACAGTGGGACTAGGAGGATTTTGATGTGGTCTAGAAAGGATTTGTAAGGTTTTCGTAACTTGAGGATTCTGATTTGTAGCTTTTACTTTCTTAGGTTGGTTAGGTATTTCTTTTTTATTCTGATCAGGAACATCAGTGTTCTTCTTGCTTCTTAAGTTGTACTGTTTATGAACTTCGAAAATAGTAGAGTCATACCCTTGCTTATAGTCGAAAGATTCTCCGCTTTGAGTCTGTAACTGTTGAAGCATGTATAATTCCTGATCATCCTGAGTTAGAAAAACAGTTTCTTCATCATCTAAGCTCATAAGGTTGATCTGAGTGTCTATCTCAGGGTATTCTTGGTGGGAAGTCTTAGCATAATTTTCTTGGAAAGGTGGTCTAATGTTCTGGTTAGGACCATTTTTACCAGTGTTTTGGTTTTGGTTTTTCCAAAATTTTGGATTCCTCACTGGATTAACCTGTTGGTTATCCCAGTGAGGTTTCCTTTCCATTCCTTTAGCAAAAGCATCCATTTTCTGATCAAAGGGTGAAGTTTCATCTTTCAAAGGTGTTCTTCTCTCGTTTCTAACCCTAGCCCTTTTGGATAGCAGATTAGCTTCTATGCTAACAACTACACTCTGCATATCTTCAAGTGTAGGGGGATTCCTTTCTCTCAGTTGAAAAGCCATATCTGTGTCAAATCCGTCTGGAAACTTAATCAGGGCTAAACCAGGTGGAGGCCTAAGGTCAAGAGGGATTGCATTATATACATTATTAAACTTGGTACAGTAGTCTTGAACAGTTTCGTTTGGTCCCCTTTTAAGGTTTTCATATTAAGATATAATTTGAAGGGGGTTTTTCTTCTTCTCCCACCTATTTAGGAATTGTTGGTAAAGGACTTCTAAACTATCTATGCTCTGAGGGGGAAAAGATCTAAACCATGTTCTCACTTCTCCAGCTAGACTTTGGACAAAGATTCTCATTTAGACATCTCCTATGTCAATCTCATGCAGTTCAAAATAATATGCCATTTTCTTAGTGTGTTGCTGTGCTGTGTATGTTCAAGTGCCATTGAATGAGGTAATTTTACTATGATAATCTGCTAGTAAAGCACCTTTAGGAGTAGGCATTATAAGGGGGGCATATTTGAGTGTCATAGATCTGAGTTGTACAGGATTGAGAACAGGAGTTGGGGTAACTGGAGGATTTGGGACAACAAGGGGAATTGGTGTAAAAGGGGTAATAGATGTTTGAGGGGTAGTGATGGGATGATGGGGGATTGAAGGTATGAATGGGAATGAAGGATGATCTTCAGAGGTGTGGGGAAATGATGGTGAGTTGAAAGATGTTGAAGCTGACTCAAAAAGTTCAAGGAGTCTATTAGTGGTAAGGGATGATTGAGGGGAGTTCAGAAGATACTGATTTGGTGAATTTTGGGTCTAGTACTGTGTCTACAAGTTCACTCTCAGACTTGGTTTTGAACAGAGATAGGTCAAAATACTCGTCAAAAGGGATGTCTTCAATGAATAACCACTCAGCAGGGCATGAATTGGACCTAACAACAGGTCTAGGGCTTACTGAACTTTCCTGTCTTCTGATTATTCTCAGAATAAGGTTGGGATTTTCAAATACAAGGGGAGGATTTGGATCAGGGTTGGCCCTGGTATAGTGAGTTCTCCCTGAAGCCAGATTTCGAGTTTTTTATGATTATTTTGATTTTTTTATGAACTTTTTTAAGAAATAACTTTTAATAACCCTTTAAGATGCTTTAAAAAATAAAAATTTGAATTCCTTAAAGGTTTATTAAAACTAAGGGTTTTGAATCCCCAGTATGGTCGCCACTATGTTATCACTCAGGTTTTTTCCTTAGAAGTTATTAAAGAAGGAATGGCCCGAGGTAACCACAAACCAATATTTTAGACTTAGGTTCTAGCCAACCTAAGTCCAGAGAGGGCCCTCTCTTTATAATTTAACTTTGTTTAAATAAGATTTCAAGCTAGTTCTTAATGTTCAGGATTGTTTTGTTTTGATTGGGTGGTGGAATTAAGAAGATAGATGGGCAGAGCAAGTATTTAGGCCACTGGGCTATGGAGTCAAACTAGAAAGGCTTAACTAGATATGATCTATCACTGAGGTAAGAGTCCACAAGACAAGCTAGCACAACAAAAGAAAATCTGCAGGTTTAAATGGATGAAAAGTCCTAACCAGGGCCAAGGGCAATGAAGAATCCTAAACCGGGATTAAGATGAAGAAAGGAACGGTGGCCAGTAGCAAGGGGGGATGAAGAATCCTGTACTATGGGCCAAAGGGGGGGTAAACTACGGAAGTATGGGGGCAATTAAGAAACCCTAGACCAAGGCAGTTTAGTTGAAAACATAAATAAAGTAAACAGTTAAAATAGAGAGCACTTAAGCTAATTTTGATGATATCATTCCTTGTTTGCTTTTAAGATTTTATAAGAAACACATATGAATATTTCATGACATAAAGATAAAATGATATTTAAACATGAGAAAATGATACTTATTTGTTCCAAATGTGCACAAGAATCCAATGAAATGTCCTCAACTTTATTTCATTTCCAGTAAAACCAGTCCAGTCTTGAGTACAATAGCTCCTTGGCTCAAAAATAATATGTCTACAGAAATGTATTTTAATCCACCCTAATTACTTCAATTTGTGAAGTATTTATACAAAATTTGATACAAAATATCTCATAACTATATGAGAATTATTCTAGGAAACAAAAGATATCTTCAACACGAAGATAGAGACAGATGGAGAACTGTTTGTTTGTTGTCCCTTTAATTGTGATTATGCTGGTTGTTGTTGCTTGGATTTGGCTCTTGCAATTTGCCTTGTAGTTATGTGCTGGAATCACTTTTATCTTTGACCTACTGATACTCTTTACCTATGCTGTTTCATCCTATCTTACCTATTTTACCTTGCAGTTATCTTTTACCTTATAGATTTACTATAGTAACTTATAGTAAATCAGTCAAATCGGTCCACCATTCACTGTCAGGTAACTTTATTCTGATCATTTTCCTGTAGATTTCATCGGCTTCTATATACTTAGAAAAATTGGGTTTGCTTGTGAATAAGTTCTTGACTTCATGTTCTATGTAGAATAGATTCTCTAGGCCATCATAAAGAACTCTTCCAGTGGGTAAAGATTTCACCCCTAAAGTACTAGCTTGGCTTTTGGCTAGCTTGTTTAACTTGTCAACATAATCTTCCTAGGTCATCAACTTATCATGGATCACCATGGGACTAGGAAGTCCTTTTTCTCTTAAGATGCCATACTTTAGCATAAGGCTATCAGTGTCCTTTTGGTAAGAACTTTTTTTTATTTCTATGATCGTTGTTGTTCGGTCGTCTATATCCAATTCATCTAGTTGATATTTGTTTTCGCTGTTCAAAAAGGTGATCAACTGATTGGCTTCTTCTGGTTTATTTCCCAATTCTTCCACTATCTTGTGGATTTCCTCTATAGCCATCTTGACCAATTCTGTTTGCTCAAAACTAAGCTGAATAGAAGGCCAAACATCATTGATGGAATCAATGATGTTGGCCCAAAGGATATCTCTCATGTCTCCCAATGGTTCTTGCAGTGTTAAATCCTTTTCTAGGACTTTAATCCTTTCTGCCATCCTTAAGTTCCTCTGAGTTTCTTCTTTGTGATGTATTTGTACAAGTTTACAATTGGTTTCTAAATTTGACACTTGTTCTCTGAGCTCCTTAAGCTCAGTGGCGTGGATACTCACTTCTTCCATGGCCTTGATCAATTCTGCAATTTTCTCTGTGGGTGCCTCTGTGTTGGTCGATGTTCCTGTGGCTAATGTAGTACCTATCACTGGCTATACTGTTGCCGGTGGAATTGTTGGTGCCAATGCAGCTGCCAAGGTGGAGGGCACTGTCAGACCAGGAGTAACTCCAGATTAGGCAAAAATCTGATTCGTATATTTCATTAGGTAGCTATTGTTTATATACATGAATGTGACTGATCAGTTCATCTTCTTGATGACTGTTCACATTCCGGGTTCACCCAACCGCTGAGGATTAGGTGTCAACATTCCCCCCCTTAATCTGAAGGGATGTTGGTGAGTCCAAGCATCGTTCTGAATCTTTCAAGCTTTTCTCTTCCAAGCGCTTTGGTGAAGATGTCTGCAATTTTCTCATTTGTGGAACAATGACAAAGATGGATTCTTTTGGCCTCAACATGATGTCGGATCAGATGATATTTAGTATTGATGTGCTTTGTACGATCATGGAACTTTGGGTTCTTGGCCAACTTTATTGCAGAGGTGTTGTCAATCATGAGTGGAGTTGATTGTACTTGTTTTACCTGCAAATCTTCAAGAATTTTCCTGAGCCACACAATTTCTTTCGTTGCTTCAGCTGCTGCCACGTATTCTGCTTCTGTTGTGGAATCTGCTGGAACTGATTGTTTGTGTGATCTCCAAGAGACAGCTCCTGATCCAAGACTCATAGCATATCCTGAAGTAGATACTCCAGTTTCTTTGTCTCCATCGAAGTCTGAATCAGAGTATCCAATCAAGCTGAAGTCGTCCACCTGTGTATACTTGATTCCAAGGTCTTGAGTTCCCTTCAAGTACCTTAGAACTCTTTTTGCAGCAGACCAATGTCCCTCACAAGGCTTTTGCATAAACCTGGAGAGGATTCCAACAGCAAATGAAATGTCTGGTCTGGTAGTAGTGAGGTAGATGAGACTTCCTATAAGCTGTTTATACTTTGTTGCATCCTCAAATTCCTTTCCTTCAATAGATGTGAGCTTTAAGTTTTGTTCCATTTGAGTAGAAATAGGATTGCACTCTGTCATGCCAAATCTGTTTAACAAATCTCCAATGTATTTATTTTGAGAAAGAAATATGGATTTTGGATGTTGGGTTACTTCAATGCCAAGATAGTAATGAACATAGCCCAAATCAGTCATTTCAAAACTTTTTCCTAATTCTTTCTTTATGGATGCAATATAGCTTTCATTGTTCCCTGTCATTAAAAGATCATCTACATATACCACAAGATATACAATTGTTTTGCCAACTTTCTTGACAAATAAAGTTGCATCATCAAGATCAAAATGATTGAAGTTGAGTTTCAGAAGATGCTCAGTTAATTTTTCATACCAGGCTCGCGGTGCTTGTTTGAGGCCATACAAGGAATTCACAAGTTTGCATACTTTTTGTTCATGTCCTTTCACAGCAAATCCTTCAGGCAGGGACATAAAAACATTCTCTTTTAGATCTCCATTTAAGAATGCAGTCTTTACATCCATTTGATGGACTTTCCAACCGTTCTGAGCTGCTAGTGCAAAGAGTGTCCGATGGTGGCCCATTTTGCTGTGGGGGCAAAGGTTTCCTCATAATCGACCCCTTCCTTTTGTGCAAAACCTTTTGCCACAAGCCCAGCTTTGTGCTTGTCAAGTGAGCCATCAGCTTTGTACTTGTTCTTGTAGACCCACTTGCAGCCAATTGGTTTGGTTCCAATGGAGGGTCAACCAGCTTCCAAGTGCCATTCTTTATGAGGGCATCATACTCCTTTTTCATCGCTTCTTTCCATTCATCATGAGAAGCAGCTTCTTTGAAGGAAGTTGGTTCAAAATCTGTAGACAAGTTCAATTCACAATCATAAGTAACATCCATATCAACAGGTGAATTAGAGTCATCTACATCACCTCCATTTTGTCGGTTTGAATTTCTGGTTCCTGTTTTTCCAATTTCATCAGGATGAACACTTTCAAGTGTCTTTGTTATCCACTTTGGGGGGACCTTTCTGAGATGGTACAGGCTGCTCTGTTGATTGAGTTGGGACTGAATCAAGATTGAGTCTCCCAATTCTATCAATTACATCACCTAAAGCATCATCCGTTGTTGGAGTTTCATGCAGGGGAGATTGTTCTTCAAAAGAAGATTCCACATGTTGATCAAGTATAGGAATCCCCCCTTCAAGATGTGGAATCTGATTATCAAACTCTTGAAATGATTTTGTTTTTGTGAATCTATCCAAGCGATCAAGTTGTCGCTCAACAACATTGTCAGATTTGGATGATTCAAGAAAAATGACATCTCTAGATACAACAAACTTTTTATTTACTTCATCATAGAGACGGTATGCTTTGGAGGTGTTTGAATACCCCAGGAAGATACACTTACGACTTCTAGCACCAAGTTTGTTTCTATGTACCTTTGGTATTAAAGCATAACAGGTGGAACCAAAGATCCTGAGATGTTTTACCGAAGGAACATGTCCATACCACAATTCATAAGGAGTCTTGTTTCTTATAACATTAGATGGACATCTATTCTTTATATATGCAGCACATAGAACAACGTCAGCCCAAAACATTATCTTTACATTTTTGAAGAAAATCATGGATCGTACCATATTCAAAATTGTTCTATTCATTCTTTCTGCTACACCATTCTGTTGGGGATTATAAGGTACAGTTGTTTGATGTTTGATCCCATGTTGGCGAAGATAGTTGTCAAATTCATTTGATGTATATTCTTTTCCATTATCAGTGCGAATAGACCCAATATGAGATTGTGCATCATTTTCAATCCATTTATGAAAATTCTTGAATGTTTGAAAAGCATCAGATTTGTTCTTCAATAAATAAACCCAACACATTCTGGTGTAATCATCAATAAATGTCATGATATATTTATTTCCATTTGCAGAAGGAACAGGCATTGGACCACATACATCTGAATGAATGAGTTCAAGTTTCCTATGTGCTCTTGAATGTGAATCATGAAAAGACTGTTTGCTATGCTTTCCTAGAATGCAAGCATCACATTGCTTATGTTTCCTAGGAATTGTATGCAAACCAGCAATACCATTTTTCTTCAATAAGCGGAGACTGTCATAGTTTAAATGTCCAAACTTAGCATGCCATAATAAACTTGATGGAAGTGTACCTTCTTCATGATGAGAAATATATGAGAAATGTTGTGCATGAGCAGAGGTTCCTTGCAGTTTGAGAAGCCTTTCTTCTTCTATTCCCCTCATGACAAGTGAGTGGTCAAAAGCTTTTCTTACCTCAAGCTTTCCATCAAACATATGAATGGAGTGACCTTGCTGGCGGATGTGGACGAAGGACAACAAGTTTTCTTGAGCTGTGGAAGATATAGAACATGATCCAGAAGAAAGTCTGGAAGACCAGGCAGTTTAAACCTGATTGTGCTAAGCCCTCATCGCTTGATTTTTGACTGATATGCAAAGTATACTGCTCCATCAACATTGTCAGTGAAATCTTCAAAAAAATCTTTCCTATGAGTCATATGACAGGTTGCTCCTGAATCAAGCAACCAATCATTTTTCGAAGAAGCAAGTGAAGCATTAAACACAACTTCATTTACTCCAATGTTACATTGTGCCTCAATATAGTGAGCGGATTCAGGTGCTTTACCTTTGTCTGTATCATCAGTTTTACCTTTCTGCTGGTTTCTTTTCTTCTCAATTTTGTCCCATGGTAGCTTGCATGTAGAAGCATCATGTGATCCATTTCGTTTGCAGCGAATGCAATGCAGATCTGCTTTTTCTCCTTGAGAATGTCTGCCCCCCCTGCCTCTGAAGTATCTTCCTCTTCCTCTTCGTCCACCTCTTCCTCTTGTAGAATCTTGAGGAGGATGATTTTCTTTATGAGCAAGGCAAACAGTCTCTTCAGAAGATTCAGGGACTATCTTCTTTCCAAATTCTTTCTCTCTTTCAGCAAACTTTTTCACAAGAGAGTCAAAGGTTATATCTTTAAGATTTCCATTTGCTTGTAAAGACTCAAGATAATTGGAGTAAGTAGGATTGAGTGCCTTGAGAAAAGCAATAAGAGGGATATCCAGCTCAACTTTAGTGGATTTGATATCATTCATTATGGATTTAACTTCAGATGCAAGAGCAAGAGGATCATTATTTTTCAGTTCAAGAGTGAAGAGTTTAATCATGAGCTGAACAACTTCAAGTGAAGAATGTGAGTCATAGAGTTCTTTGAGCTTTTGTAAAGCTTCAAAGGCAGTTGAATATGATGAAATATGGCGACTTACTTCTTCATTTACAGATGCTGCGATTAATGCATATGCTTTGTTGTTCTTGTTATCCCAAATGACGAGCTCTTTGTCTGATGTAGGTTGTACTGGATCATTGTCTCCTTCTCCGACACACACTCCCTTCCACAACTCATTCAAGATGAGGGTGTGTTTTATCATCCGGGACCATTCAGGATAGTTCATCTTGCCAGTGAGAACTATCCCTACCATAGAGATGATTGAATGCATTCTGTAAAAAAAAAATACTTCTGCTGATAAAAAAAACTTCCTTACGTTACAGCCTTATGCACTATATTTTCTCTGATATTTGATAGAAGTATCAGCATTACATATAACTGTAGACCTTCGTTACAAATAAACTATTCATATCAATATACAAATTGTGTATTGGGCAAACAGAGTATTCCTCTATCTCAGTGTACGAAAATTTTTAATGAAGCCTGCAGCTTATCATATTGAAGTATCCCCATTGCACTAGTTCACACATCAATCACTAGACAGTGGATAACAGAAAGTTACAGACTACCAACATCGCAGACTAACGGTTTATACCAACAGAAGTAAAAGTCGGTCGGAAGACAACCAAGTCAAGCCACGCAACACATTAGGGCTATCTTCATTATCGGTTCCAAATCCATGCCCCAAAAGCTTAGATTGACGGTCGTAAGCGATGACAAACAAAATCCGAACTGCTCTCAAATAATAAATTACAGTGCTCTCAAATAATAAGCGATGACAATCAGAATCTAAACTGCTCTCAAATAATAAATTACAGTGCTCTCAAATAATAAGCGATGAGTTAAGGATAACAAGCTCAGGCCACGTTCACTCCAGTGAGTAACAAATCGAGTGTTGAGCGGATGCAATGTCGGGCATCTCAGGTTCGTTCTTCAGGCCTGTTCCGCCAGCTCCAAAAACCACTCCGATTCAAATTTCAAACCCGTTTCCATTTGGAGCCCTACACTATGGCTAATGCAGACCTGCTTTTGCCTTTCTGCACCATCCTTGCAATGGATTCTTCAAATTTCTGGTACCCAACGCTATACATTTGGGTGACCTTAATTTATTGGATTCGACTAGCTCAGAATGGTTATCGAATGTGAAATTTTGAGATTTACAGTATTGGGCAGGTCACTAACTTTAGAAAAATGAACAATTCATGAATCGTGAATATCTCCTCATTAAGTAACCCTACAATTGCAGGTACAGAGTGTGTAAGAACTGCGAGAGAGTGATACCAGACAAGGGAAGTGAGTCTTCTTCTGTATTCGGTGGTTATGAATGTCAACATTGCAGGTCACGCTCCTTTAATCAACCACTCGTCCATGCTGCTTCTAAACGAGTGTACCGCATACTTGTATGTTTTTTTTTTCTAGGTTAAGACTAAACTAAGTACCCACGGGGAATTGAACCAGTGACCTATCGCAAGGAGTGCCTTAACAGCGCACCCATTCACCGTCAATCCAAAGCCCCGTGGGCCACCGCATACTTGTATGTTACACTGCACTCCAAAAACATTTGTTTTGTACAGGTACCATGTCAGGCGATTTGTGGAGCAAGGAAGTATTAACCAGAGAGGGTTTCAACGCAGCGGTAATGGCAACAAGGTATACGGTGTGGAGAGGCAGCGAAAACAACCAAAATTGTGTGGAGAGGCAACGAAACCGATGCTGGGATCTGAGCCTTTGTCAGCGGTGGAGAGGTAACGAAACCGATGCGCAGATAATCAATGAGACGCAGGACAATCAATGAGACTCAGGACAATCAATGAGACGCAGGACAGAGGCAGTGCTCAGGTATTCATGCGCAGAGAATCAATGAGAGGAGTTACGACTATTCTTAGGACTGGCTCTGATACCATGTCAGACCAGGAGTAACTCCAGATTAGGCAAAAATCTGATTCGTATATTTCATTAGGTAGCTATTGTTTATATACATGAATGTGACTGATCAGTTCATCTTCTTGATGACTGTTCACATTCTGGGTTCACCCAACCGCTGAGGATTAGGTGTCAACAGGCACTACTGTGGAAATTGTAGGAATTACAATCTGAGGAGCAGTTGCCAACTCACTCTGCTTGGAGTGTATCAAGTTGTCCAATTCTTTCTCAGTTTCCTTCAATTGGTCATTTAACTTAAGGACTAAGTCCATAAGTTCTCCCTCCTTCTATGTTTCCAAAACTTCAGCTGTTTGAGGATGATGAAGAGGTGGAATTTTAAGTTGCTTCTTCAGTGCAGCTATGTCGTCATTTTTCTTTTTTATCAAATGTTCTGTTGCTTTAACATCCTTGGGATCATGTCCCAGCTCTATGACCAAGTCTTCTAAGGACTTTATTCTAGTGTCTTTGGCCTGAGAAGAGGCCTTTTCCAACTATAATTGGGATGAGATGTTGTTCAGTGAATTTTGAAGTTGGTGAACTGCTATGGCCCTGCTAGTCAATGTGGAATAGACCATTTCTCCAGTTTGTTTATGCAACTCAATTTGGTCAATAGGATGGATATCCTTTGTCATGACCTCAAAATCTGTATTCCGATAATTTGCCACTGATTTAGGTTTTTGTATGATTGGCTTAAGAAATCTCATCTGCATCTTGCCTTCTTTTATATCAAAGGCTGACATTAGCCTTGTTTGGTTTGTTGGGGCCATTCTCAGATAATGTGCCTTTCATTCCTTGCCTTGATTTCCTTGTATTTTTCTTTGATGTCTTGGCTTTGTCCTGTGGGAGCCCTAAAGGAGGATAATTCCACACTATGCTACCTTTCCAACATTTTATTTTGAGAGGTGGAAGGTTCTTGTGTCCCTCCTGAAGGAATGGTGTGCCCACTTTCTGTCCTCTCTGCTCTTGAAGTCCCTGTTGTTTCCTCAGTGTATTCTTGCTTTGCATATGGATTTAACCTCTGCCTTTTAACAAAGGTTTGAGCAACAGGCATGCTAGAAGGAGTGGCCTCCTCTCTGTTCCTCTTAAGGTTTCTCTCCTCATTTAGAGGAGTCTGCGAAACAGGAGGATTGCTCATGATCTATTCAGGTTGAGCAAGTTCCTCTGAAATTTCAGGCTGTTCAGATTCTTCTGGCCCTTCTGAAAGCTCTGGTTGTCCTGATGGTCCTACTTGTTCTTATGACTATGGTCACCCAGATGGTCCTGCTTCTACTAATGGACCTGCTTCTTCTGTTTGTCCACTGTGGCCCTGTGCTTGTCTCTAAGACTGAGACTCTCATGGAACCTGTACTAAGGAATCCTCATCAAGTCTTCTGTCTAAGTCCATTAATACATGATCAACAACAACCTCTATATTATCTCGATCTATCAAAGTGAATTCCACCCATATGGATTGATTAGCATATTGTTCAATTTCAGGGATCCTGTGATGGATGTAAGGAGATAGTTTATTCTTTTGTCTCCTATTACAAATGAAGCTGTAGGGGTCATAGGTCCACATGAAACTTTGTTTTAGTTTCAATCTTTGGAGGATTTCATCTACCTCCTTTCCTACTTCTCTATTGTTACAAATGAATGGGCCTAGCTGATCCTTTATCCTGAGTTGGGCTTTCTTCTTAGCTCTTACAAAGTGCACCTCATCTGAATTAATCATTTGTTTGTAGTACTCCAGAGCAAATAATCTCATGGGGAGGTACTTTGGCAATTTGTAAGGTGGCAATTCACATCCATAAATTTTGATTTCAGTATGGTTTTGGTACAAATACCAATCCCCTACTTTGTACTATTTTGACAACTGCAGGACCTTCTTGATGTCTGCATTGATTCTGGGTGGAGGGCTTCCTAACAGCATGGTTGTCACAGGATAAACAAATAGATCTGTGAAGTCTGTATAGGAGTATTGAAAATCAAACTAATGAATTAAAGAAGTCCAGAAGATCACTAATTTGGGGTTTCCTTTAGTATCAAGCTTTTGGAGGGAAATTGGAAACCTATCAGCTTGGTAGTACAAGAATAAATGATACAGAATTGAGGAATATTTAAACACTCTTTCATTTTCCAACCTCATGAATTGATCATGCATTCTGTCAGCAATAAAATTTGCATAGTCAAATATAATGGCTGGTGGTTGGTCAAGAGAGTAGATTGACATGAAGGATATTATGATCTCATCAACGTATTCATTGGTGGTGCAGCCTAGTATACCAGATATCATATCTATAATATCTCGACCAAGGTTGGAGAATATAGTCCATAGATAAGGAGGAGGGTCCTTTGGGATATACTGTTCTTCTCTAATAAAAATATGGAATAATTGGGCTAGTCTGATTGAAGTGAGTGTAGGGTATCTGTTTAGCATGTCTCCAATGGAAAGAGGGGTTAGGCTTTGGCTTGGCTACAATTGAAGCATCTGGTTAATGGATTCAGCAGTGATAGTAAACAGAACAGACTGGTCAGGAGTTCTTATTTCCCTTTGGATAGGATCATAGTTCATGTGGCAATAATGTACAATCTCTAGGAATACATGCACTCTGGGGAACTGGTACTTAGGCAAACTTGATTCCTAAAGTCCAATGGAGTCAGCTTGGTTCAGGTACTGGTCTCTATACTTGCAGAAGATTTTCAGAGAGGATTTTGAGACTGAGGTGTCTTTCATTTGGAAATCTTTGTCTGCAAGTGGAAGATGGTCTAAATCGCCGTGGGGAGGTTTTTTTGGCTTTATGTGTAAAATCAATGATATTGGCGGGTATAATGGGGAAACGACAGTTGGCGCCAATTGGAGGATGTGACAATTTGTCACGTAGTTGAGGTGGTAAGCGGGATCCATCGCATCGCTTTTCGGGAAAAGTGGTTTTGGGGGGAGGCCGCCCGATGCCATTCATCGGGCGCCACGTAGCGGCAGGGTGAACAGTGAAACCGCTCACATCGGGCGGGTAAAGGTCGGCCTTCGGAGGCCGCCCAATATGAGCGTCAGCTGTTGGATATGAAGGGGTCAGATCGTATGGTGATCGGGGGTGTGATTTGATCGGGGAGTTAATGGAGGGGCCCGATGGGTTATTAACTGCGGGTTAGGGCGGCTTGATGACATTGGGGGCGATATGATTGGCGGAGCAGGTTATTAATTAATCACAGTTTGATTAATTAACCCCTTTTGTTTGGCGGAGGGTTATGGCTCTTAATTAGTTGCGGATCGACTAATTAATCCATTTAATTAATTTCCTACTAAGGTTTATATTTCAAACCATCAGGGCGGGATATTATCATATGGGATTTTAATAAAACTTATGAGAAAGGGGGTTTTTCTTTTCAGGAGTTAAATAAATAATAAAAATTAGAGTTAATATGAAGCGAAAGCAGGAAAGAAAATGCGCTAAGTATAATGTATTGATATTTATTTTTATATCCACATCTACACATCATAACTTAGGCTAAATTATTTTTGTGGGTTTTTTGTGGGAAAAAGGGGTTTTATGTAGGGTTAATTACTTTCCCTAGGTAAATGATGATTTCACCTTAGGAAAAGGGGTTTTTAGATTAAATAAATGTATTATAGAGGAAGTGAATGTTGGTAAGGGGGTTTTAGTACTTAGACCCTATAATTTATTCGGTCGAGGGTCTGATCCCTCCAGAAGTTAGAGAAATGCTTTGAGCCCCTTTAAATTAAGGTTTTAGGTACTTTTGACTTTACTTATGGGAAATTAGTGAAATTAGAGGTAAAATGAAATGGGGAAATTAATCATTTGACTTTGTACCTATTCCATTATACTCCATACTTTAAGCAACTTGATGATGAAAGTAAATGATATGATCTTAGTTAATCATCCATCAGAATTTTGCAACCATGCAACTACTTACCCATCTACTCATCCTACCATTTTTTCTACTCTTTATTAGGGTGCACTTAAGCTAGAAAACCCTTATCAAACATTTTTCTTTTTCTTTTACAATAGAAATCTATCTAAGTTTATCCTTATTACATCCAAGGGCTCAGATTAAACAGTTGAGCTCCTTTTATTTACTCTACCTATCTACTTATCTGCCAAGATTAAACAGTTTGGTCAGATTTTATTCTCTATCTCTAAGCATGAAATTCAAATCATGGAATAACCAAGATTAAATTGTTTGGTTACCATGGATTGTGGCATAAACAACAAGTTGCACACAATCATTATTATACAAAAAGTAAAATAGTAGTGGCATTTGGACTTGCACACTTTCATGGTCTTTTTCTTTTTCTTGGGGTTCATTTTTCATCTTTTTTGACCTTTTTTCATTCTTTTTGTCCCTTGATTTTTCTTTTGGGACATACCATCTTTACATTTTTTTTATTTTTTATTTTTTACAAATATGGAAGACATTTTCAAAAAGCAAAGGTATGTACATATTACAGACTTGACCTCAGCCATTCAAAAATTATGACACCTATTGGTATAGGAATATAACAGACTCCTCAAGGATCCTACCCATTTGTAGCTCTTTCAAACTACAACTCCAAATCATCCCACCTCCCTCCTGGAGGTATCTAGGTTGTAATGGAAAACTCCTTGTCTTCATTCTTTGCGGGTGCAACCTTCAGATCATGTTTCTCATCCTTGTCCTTCTTCTTGAGAGGAAACTGAGTAGTGTAGTGACCAATCTCACGACACCTAAAATAGTTGATCTTCGAGACGTCTTTCTTACTTCTCTGCTGCTCCTGTTGTCCCTTTGATGCAAGGGATGCATTATCCTTCTCCTCCTTGGGATTCAACCCACTTTTGCTGCTTCCGTCTATTTTAAACTTGACTAAGTCTCTCCTCAACTCCTCTTGTTTTATAGTTGTCCACATCTCATCCCAATTTGGCAATGTTACTCTACCCATGATACTCTGGAGAAAGACTTTCCACTCATCCAAGACAAAATTGAGGGCCTCTCTAACCAACTTTGAATCCTAAGGTGTATGCTCCACAATAGACAATTCATCATGGGTCTCCTTAATCTTTGTGAGGAATGGTTCTGCATGCTCCCCCTTCTACATCTGAGCAGATCTCATCTTCTACTCCAAGTACATCTTCCGCTGCTTGGAAGATCCCTGATATAACGTTGCCAAGGCATCCCACATCTCCATAGAAGTTCCTCTGCAAGCGAAATGACACACTACATGATCCTTTACTCCATCAAGGATCATCCTCTTGGCCTTCGCCATTTCTGATATGTACTTTTTCAATGGATCTGATCTGAAGGTAAAACCACCACGCTATTGACATATGTCTTGAGGTCATGCTCATCTAGAAAGAATAACATTCTAGCCTTCCAGATGACATAGTGTGATGCTCCATCCAACCTTTCATGATCCATCAAGCCATTGATTTCCATTTCTACCAAAAAATAGAAAGTCGAATGACCTCCTCTCTCCTATGTGCTGCTGCTAAGCTAGCCTATGCACTCCCTGCCGGAGCTAGTAAAAATGTTGCTCCTTACTGTTGCTCAACTCTAGAGAATTTGAATTCCTTGGCTAGGAATTCTTTGAGGAAGAAATTCCCTCAATTGTGCTTCTCTTCTTTCTTCTGACGATTTTCTACCCAAAAAACTGCCTGTAGAAAAATTTGTGTCCCACCAACTCTCCTCACACTGAGGCTTCAGCTCTGCTCCCTCTGCCCCAACGAAAATTCGATTTGGAACCCCTTCTCTCTGATGACTCTCTTGGAGAAATATTGCCTCGAATTTTTAGCCCTTCAGCTAAGAAATGCACAAACCCTCTGGGGTTTCGAACTACTGCCTCTTGCAGCTTTTCGATTTCCCTCTTCTGCTCAACACTGGATCTACCGACTCTGCTCTTCTTGCTTCACTTGCAGCTCTGATATCATGTGAAAATTCCTGATCCAGAATCCCTACTGCAGCAACTGATAATGTTTCTTTTATTTTTTAAGATAATCAACCAAATTATTTTCAATTTCCTATGGCAAATATCGAAACATATACACTGCAACCTTCACTTAATTAAATATTATGCAGAAACAAGAGACTGAGTAAGAAAGAAAATACAACACAAACAACACTGTTATTTTTGGACAAATGTCCTTGGAAAAACCCAATGCGGGAAAATTGGTGCAGCATATCTGAGGGTTTTATTATTATGCAGTAGTAAATCTAAGTACAATTCTTGGATGCTCAACTAGCAATCTGATACAGAGAGAAATTGGACAAAACGAATGGTGAAATGCTCTCACCCTATCACTGGGAGAATTTGAGTCTAATAACGCTGAACTGGAGCCTCTGTGTACCCTCTTCATAGCCTCTACGCAGAACTGTGTCACTCCCACACAGTTCCCGCGTCACCCCTACTGGGTATCATGTTTCTCCTTCTCTGGACTCTCTGTTGGCTGGAAAATCCGAATCTCTGCCTCCCGGTCTAACATCCCGGCTCCTGACTACTGAAACTCGATTTTGTTAGTAGGAATTCGATCTCCCTCTAAGGCATGCGCTACCACTGCATCAACTCTGCGTGGGCTAACGTCTGCCTCAATCTAGACATTGTTATGCCCTTGCTCTACCTCATATTCTCCGGCCCAGGAAAACTTCCTTTTTCTGAATACTCACTGCCCCTCACTGTAATAAATCTACTCAATCATAATTTCTTCCTGAGAACTTCTCACTTCAAAAATTTGATCTCTTGATCTCTCCGTGTGTTTTCAAAATGACCCTCAAGCTTCCTTAAATAATCTTCTTGTTGACATTCAACGACCCAAATTAAAAGCTAATCAATGGCTAGATCATTTTATCTTGATCCTCGTCTTCTTCTAGAAGTTACACCCACAATTAGATTAATACCCATTAATATTTTTTATTTCCTAAGTTTAGACTTAAGTTCCCATTAAAAAATATTAATTATTTTAATAAAATTGTCTTTGAGTGGAATTTTCAAAAACGCTTGATGGGTTCTTTGGAATACATGTACCCAAGCCTCCCTGCAAAATTTGAGGCCTAGATCACATCCGATGCTACCCCAAATCAACAATATAATGATGTATTCTTATCTTTTCGTTGAAATGTTGGCTTCTTGTTATTTCTTTTAGATAGCTTTGGTTCACTATTTGATCTCTAAGTCCTTTAGTTTTGACCCTATTGAGATGTTTAAAGTACCCTTAAAGGTATTCTATTCATGTAATTTTGCTAATCTCTAGTATAATTACTTAGTTTTTTTTGTTTGGTTTGGGGGAAAAAGGGAAAAGAAAGAAAATATTTAAAAAAATTCAAAAAATTAATAGAATTTTAATTAGAAATAATAAGTTAAAAATATATTTGTATAAAATGTTTAAATCAACTATATCATTTACCAAAGAGAGGATTGAAGTATTGAAATGGCCAAAAATGGATCAAATTTATTTATTTACTTATTTATTTTAAGTTAAGTACTTTGCATTACATCAAATGAGGATTACATAGACCAAAAAATTTATGCTATTGGTCTGCCCAATGGGAAACCATACCATTTACATGAGTTCAAAGTCTTGAGATTGCTAAGACCTCATCTAATTAGAGAATTTGTAAATAGAAACTTATAGAAACATGTTGGTTGTGCCAAACCTTAACATGCATCGACATGAGAAGACAAAAGAAATACTAGTATTGCAAGCAAAAAAACAGTGAGTCATAACAATTGTTGGCCAACATCTCTAGAAATCTACACTGATTAGTCACTATGCTCATTTGAGGAAAATGAGATTTTGGTTGATCTCTTGGCTAGAATTGTTAGCTTGCAGTCTATACCATCAATTTTCCCCTCTAGCTCTAATAATATGATAGAATTCTCCTACTGAGTACTCATGTACTTCTCCATGCCATATGAAATATTCAAATGACGTTTAACCTTGTGCGAGCTTTGTGGCATGATCAATGAAGTGATGGGAGTGCATGCAATGTGCCAAGTATAGTGGAAGCTACAACCCCCTTTCGTGTGAGCTGACATCATATCAAGGCAAGGCAGGGGAACGCTTGCTCCTGAGCACCCTCCTTAAGGGAGGCCATGAACAAATCATATTATATATTTAAAAAAATTAACATTAAAAATATTTAAATTAAAAGTTAAAGATTTTTTTTTATTATAAAATTTGATGTCTAGTTATCATAAAAAATTTAATGAACTTGTCCTTCCTTTTCAATGTTATAATTATTTATAACAAGGGAGCCACTGTCGTAGCGGTAGTCCCTGCCGGGGTGCTAGAAGCATGAACAATGCCTGGAGGTGAGCAGGATACAATGAGAGATCTATGAGTTCGGTGAGGTGAGCAGGATACTGAACACTGCCTGGAGGTGAGCAGGATAAAGTGAGAGATCTATGAGTTCGGTGAGGTGAGCAGGATACAGTGGGCTTAACTATTGTTTTATATGTTAACATTTTTGAGCAGATACCAAGCAGTCTATATATGCAAAAGTTAACGGTGTGAAAACAGTGCAGAGAAATCCTAAACAATGTTAAACCGCAAGATTGTGTAAACCCAAGAAATTCTTTGACACGAAAAGCAATCAATATGCCCAACTTTTCTTGCATGGGTTTTCGCTTAGGTTGCTGGATGACTCAGATATTAAGGGCAATTTCCAAACAGGGCAATTCTTCAGAAATCGAGTTCAATAACCCTTTAAAAATTCATTCAAGCTACCAGACGTCCATCTGAAGGAATTTTTTTATTCAATTTAACAGATGTGCAAGAAAAAAACAACCCTCAATAGCTCACGACTAGGCCTTGAAACCCTCAAATTTTTTGTAGGACGTCAGAGGCAAAATTCCTTTTGAGATCTTCGTTAGCAAGGAGAAAGGCTCAAGAAATTTCAAATAATTTCAAAAGAACCTAGCTACTGGAAAATAGTAAAATACACAGTTATAAGCCTTCAAATATTTTCAGCCTAGGAGAGAAAAGAGGTTCAAAACCTGCGACTTAACTAAAATTTTTTATTTTTTAATTTTTTAATTTTTTTTTAATTTTTAATTTTTAATTTTAATTTTAATTTTATTTTATTTTATATTTTATTTTCTTTTTTTCTTTTTTCTTTTTCTTTTTTTTTTATCTATAAAATGAAACCCCGGGTTAGAATAACCTCACAGCATTTTGATTTTTCTTTGGACAAATGAGCACTCACGGTTTTCTTTAATCATGAAATAGATTACAGACAAATGCTTTGCAAAGCCAAAATCAAACCTAGTGCTGCAGTAAAATTTGGGATTTGCAAAGCCAAAATCAAACCTTTTTCAAAGGACAAAGGATAAGTTCAATCATGACCACAAATCTATAAAAAAACAACCTAAAACGAAACAAAATTAATATGACCACATTAACGGGAAATGTACAGGAAAATAACCTAAATGTAGCAATCTAAGAAGATCCAGAATGAAAACTCTTCAATACATCTGAACTTAATTCCTGATTTGCATTGTATTTTCCAGAACTAATAAAAAAATATCAAACTTCTGTATGATTCAATGTTTACAATGTATCTTATACAGTAATAACAAAATACAAGGATGAAAACGCTATGAGAGAAAGGCCACAAAGGGCGTAAAATCATTCTTAATGAGAGGTTTCAATGTTTCAAAATATGATTTATAAATAAAACAATTTTGAATATTGCACATATTTAATAGGATCTATATAACTAATATCAAACGTTGTTGAGCTATCACGAACATAACTCAATGTTTATTAGTCAATGTCCAAAACTATCTAAATTTAATATATCAATTATATAAAATCTTTGAAAACTAAAATAAAACAAAAACACAATTACCAAAGACATAAATTGTGGAGACCCCACATATAAAAATTAACATTCAAACACGCTAAAACTTGAGAAGAGGTAAGTACGATGGAACGCCACCACGCATCTTGTCAAAGGTAATTGCACATCATATCCTATGTCATAACATCCGGTATTGAAGAGTGTAAACATAACAACTGGTTTCCTTGAATGCCATGCCATTCATCTTTCTATTTCAACAGTTGGAAAGTTGCATGCAACTTATTTTACCAGGTTTCTCGTACAAGCATGGCAAGGGGCAAGGTTTAGGCACTCGTACAGGCATGGCAGGGGGCAAGGTTTAGGCACGTCAACCTGTGTAATTGCCCATCGGAGGGCCATCACCATCTTCATCTCCAAGTGGTATGCTAGATCAAGGACCTGGACTACGGCACATTTAAGTAATAGGGTAGAGATTAAATGGATGTGGTTCATGCGCTAAAGCAACATATAGTAAAAATGGACTATTTGTATTCACAACCGCCTTATTCTCCGACAAATGTGTTCTTCAACGAGAACAAATGATCTATAGATTCAGCTAAATGATCTATAACTTCAGCTAAGTATGGCTCTGTGTTGCGCACCCTACGCCGAAATATGGTCTCTGAAATACTCACCCTGTCACTCATCACATACTTAAGCTGGATTCGTCATTCGTCTCATTCATAGGTTGCACGTCAAGGCAGGGAAAAACCAAGGGACTGTGCGTGTGTTTGCTAATGTGTGGTTCACAATTTCTAGCATCTTGTTCTGTATGTGCTTTGGGAAGCAACTGGAAGAAGGCATTATTAACCATTTGGACAAGGTTATGAATGAGATTTTTCTAATTGTGGAGCCCCAAATACACAATTTCTTGCCGATTCTCAAGCTAATGTTGGCCCAACAATGGAAATGCATCAGGGAGTTTCAATTTCTTGCTGATTCTCAGGCCGTTGCGTGCTTCTGAAACAAGGGCTTCATACTCAATCAGGATCCCGTGATGGCACCAATGCATATATAGACTCACAGATGAAGCTGGAGCTGTCGAGAAAGAGTAAGCATACACTATACAAGCTTGAGAGAAACGTTTTAATGAACTATTAACTGTATTTTTGCAATTATTTTGGTTAAAGCAGAGTAGAATCTAACTTACTATGCATGCTTCCCTTCAAAGTAAAGTAAATTTCTTTGCCATAAACTATAAGAGAGGCTCGGCGATCTTCCTCAAGTTTCAAGTTTCAGTTTGTGGCTATGGTTTTCTGTTTCCCTCAGACAAAGAACATGAATATTCACTACTAGTTCGCTTTATTCATCTACTAGTTCACTTGCTTGCCTCGAATGACATTATCTCTGTGTATGACCAGCTTCACGAAGGGAGATGAGTACTTCACAAAGGGAGATTAATATACTCAGACGACAACTCAGTAAGAATTTGAGCTTTTGTTTAGATGTAAATAGGTTATTCTTGTTCATAAGTAAATAGGTTATTCATCTGTAATTTGGCCACAATTTGGCCACATAAAGGTAGTATTGTATCCAGCGTGAGGGAGGTGACGACATGCAGCATGCCACGAAGCTATGGACTGCATGTGATATGAGATATGTCCTACATGGATATGTTCTGCGGTGGGTGGAAACAAGCCATCCAAAATTTGCTTAAATTCACAAAGCTGATTAGCAAGTAAATCCAGACTTTGGTTATAAAAAAAAATTGGATCTGGAAATTCATCAACTCGACAATAAGACCTCCAATATTAAACTTTGGATAAAAGCAAAAAAACATCAAAGCTCGAAAATAAAACTTTGGATAAAAGTGAAAAACATTAGTTAAATGCTTTGGTCAACTCAAATTAATAGGGAGTCAATGCCGATGCGAACGCTATTGTCCTTGCTATGCCGGAGGCAGGGACTAATAAGCAAAAAGTATTGTAATAAAAATTTACATAATTAAAAATACCTTGTTTATTATTTGAGTGTGTAGCATTTTACAATTAGTCATAATGTTTGAATTTTTTTGGAGATACATTGTTTATAAGATTTATAACATGCCCAACATCTTAAATAACTACTCCACTCCTTATGAAATATAAATAAATGATTCTAATATATACTACTCCAAATAAAACCTTATTTATATTTAATGACATAACTACTCAAAATATTGAATATATCTCATACATTTATCTCAAAAAAAAACTTAAACCCAAAACTTGTTTATTAATTAAAAAAAAATTATACGAATTATATGTAAATTTAAAATATTAATTAATTAATAAGAATTTTCGAACTTAAATTTTTAAATAATAATTTTGATAATGAAAATATATATTAATTTTAATTATTTTATTTATTAATTTAATTAAATATATTAATTTTATATTATTAAAAAATATATTATATTATATATTAAAATATTATTACTTCTAGTGGAGATAATAATTTAATATAAATAATAATAATAAATTAATATTATTTTTTTTAATGGAAAGTTTGTTTACATTTTATATTTTTCAAAAATAATTTATATCATTTCTTCTTCGATTATCATTTAGAATTTTGTTGGTTTCATTTTCAATATAAAGAAATTTTCTCCTTTTATATAAATCAATGACAATGCTTAAATTGTTTTTTAGAATTTCAAATTTTAAACTAATTTAGATTTTACTCACCAATTTAATTTAAAATTTAAAATTAATTAATAAAAATATTAAATATATATATTTTTATAATAATAATAAGATTATCATATAAATCCACAAAATATATGATATTTTAAAAACCAATTAATTAATTTTATCACGCCATCTTTTTCTAAATCTCCCTAAAAATATATTAAAAGTGATCTTAGTCATTATAAAAAATGATAAGGTATGAACATGAAAGCATACCACTCTTCCCATGTAAATCCATGAACATGTAATCTCTTAAAAAAGAATATATTTAAAAACCAATTTTGTTAGGTATTCTCTTCCTAAATTTTTTAACAACGCATTAATGGTGTTTCCTTTATTTAATTATAAGAGTTAGTGTGTATATATATAAAACCCATGGAGAAAACTTAAAATATGGAGATGATATTGATAAATTACATTTCTAATTTTTGAAAAAAGTTAAAGATTTTTTTTTTTTTTTTTTTTTTTTAATTAAAAAAATATTATTCTTTAGTTAAATGTGGATATAAACCTGGATACAAGTGAAAAGTTTTAAATAGGTGTTATGGATAATATATGGTTTTTTTTTTATGGTTCAAATTCATATGAGTAAAATATGTATGTTTTCATAAACTTTAATAGTCAAATTGTTGCATATAGGTGGGTCCCTTGTCCCATAAACAAGGGAGTATCATATCTTAATTTGGGGTAGAATATGTATGTCTTCTTAGATTTTAATAGTCAAATTGTTGGGTGGAGGCGGGTCTCTTATCTCATAAACAATGGAGTATCATAGGCTAATTTGGTGTTTGGTGGTGACCTTAAAATTGAATTATTATTATTATTTAATTAGTTTAAAAATACAAGAATTACAAGCAAGTTTATTGTTAAATTGTTGACACAATTGGAAGGTCCCAAATTTGATGCCATGGTGAATATATTTGAAAACAACCTCACGGTTTTAAATAAGAGGAGAAGTAAGAAGTATTTAAATCTACAATGACAAAAACATAGAAGCAAAATAAAATTCTTATAAAAAAACAGAAAGAAGAAATAGAGGATTACCTGGGAAACTTGAAGAAGAAGAAGACCTAAAAAACCAAATGAAAAAGAAGATCAATGGTTACTTACATTAAGAAGTTTGGAAGATGCAATATTTTTCCTCACAATCTGTATTGTAAAAAAGAAAAATATATCATACATTTATTATAGTGTCTCATTTATTTTGATTACTTTGGAAAATTGGACTTTATTATTTGAGGGTATCTTATTTACAAAATGATCTGGTTTATTGACTTGTGGTATGATGATAAACTCAAGCTCTTTAATACTTTTGATTGTATTGTAATGAAGAAAAATATATCATACATATATTGTAGTGTCTCATTTGTTTTTATTAGTTTGACAAATTGGACTTTATTATTTGAGGGTATCTTATTTACAAAAATATTTGGCTTATTGTCTTATGAAATGATGATATACTCAAGCTCTTTAATACTTGTGATTAGTTTTTAAATTAATTTAATGATTATTTTCAATGAATTATATTTAGATGTTTAAGTGAAACATGGATGGATAGTATGTACATTGATATAATGTAATCAATGCCAACCATTTCATATGACTATGAATGGATATATTTGAGGTGTAATTATTTTTAGATACTATTGATAAAAAAAACTTTGCATGACAAGGAAGCCATAGATATACGTTGATGTAGGTTTACGTCAACATTCTATGGACTCCATATTGAGTTAGGATATATTATGTGAATTATCATATGATTTAATTATGATTGTGGGAAAATTTGATGCATTGATTTAAGTGTGTATAGGCAATATTGTTGTTGATTAGTGCAAGCATGGATAAATGGGGTTGTTTGGAAGTGTACATATAGGTATCATTAAGAGAGGAGGATCAACTTCTTGTTTCTTCCTACCAACACTCCTTTTCTGTGGCTTGGGTTCAAAAGATTGTGATGCTTTTACTTGGAGGTTGCATATTTCCGTGTGGGTAGGCCATGGATCTAGTCTCTCATGAGGTTTAGTTGAGGGGTGTACAATAAGGAGGCATCCTTATTCCTCAATGAAAATTGATCTCTCAACAAATGAAAGAAAGGTTGAGTAAGTAGGGTCTTAATATTTGCACCATTTCTCCCACCAAAAAGGTTGGATGCTTGAAGAACATGCATGAACATGTCATCCTTTGTACTTAATAAAAAATAATTATTGTAGGGAATGGTGAATCATGACTCCCTTGGTATTGGTTATCATTGTTGAGTACACATGAAAAGATATGTGATTAAGCATGTAAAAATATGTTTGATTTAGCATGTGCATTTTAATAACCCTGAAAAATTAAAATGTATGATTGATTGATTTATTTAGCATGTAGATTAATACATTTTATAATTGAGAGAGATGAAATAGTTCATTTAAAATTATTTGAAGATAAATGCATTGTAGATGTGCATGGAATATAAAAGACATAATTTTTAATTTACTAAAAATGATTTACTACTGCATCCATAAATCAAGGAGCAGAAAAAGAAACAACTTGAATGCAAATTCAAATATAAGTATGGCAAAATAGAATGTGTTGTGAGTTATTAAATAGAGTTAATAAAAACTAAAGTAGTGGTTACATGTGTGTCCACTCAAATAGGAAAAGAGGAGGAGATGAAGGGAATATCTAACAATAAAAATAAAAAATACAGTAGGACTAATTAATATTTTATATTTTTAAATAAGGAATCACTTGTGCACTTGTGCATGTGAATGATACATAGGTGGGTGAATAATAGGCGATTAGTAAATTATAAAGTTACTTTTATGCATGAGATGGAAAAGTGAACCACAAAGCTTATAAAAGGGAGGATTGAGCCAAAGAGTTAATGTACATTGCATCTTAATGTTGGATTATTGTCATAATATTTAGCTTTCTATTGATGATTGTTGAAGAGTTTGGTATTTTGAAGAGTTTTCAGGAGTTGGGGATTTCCTCTCAATTTCGAAGAATCACTCTTCATTCATTTTGGTATATTGATATCTTTCATGCGGACTCATTGTATTTTGGGGGTCCTTGTGGAAGGAGAGATGATCCAAGGGACCAATGTAGTGCTCAAAAAATCTCGAAACCTGAACGAATAGATAAATCTCGGTGATCTGAATCCAACACAACTTGAATACTTCAAAACCAATATCGTATGCTCCCGATATCGACTTCTGATCGAATTCCCAAACAACTAAATTTTGGCAAAAAGGATAGGTGACTAGACAATTTGGCCCAGTCGAAGGCTGCTACATGGCATCGCAATATTGGTTAAAAAATCAAATTTCCAATGTTCAGAAATTTTTCTAATTTCTCCAAGGATCCAGTTTTTATTATTATTTAAGGTTTCTAACTGTGTAATAGGGGCAAATAGTGGAGGGCCACATAGGCCAACCAGAGGTTGCCATGTGGCCTCCGAAGTTTGGTTCAAAATTTTATTTGGGTCTCAACTGACCTCTGAGGATTCAAACTTGTGACCATCTACCAAGCAACGCAGACCTCAACCAATGCACCACATTATGTTTCTTAACCTTATTGGCAAAGGGATTTTTTAAAGTTTCCATAATGCACATATGGGGGAGGGGGTCAGGCTAAGCCCTAGCCCCTAGCCAACCCAGCGCCTGTGGGACCGTAAGCGGAGGGGCCAAGGGACTAGGCCTTACCCCGACCCACAACCACTGCACCCAAGGCATATCACCGTCAGAGCCAACGCTCAAATCAGAGGTGTAAGAAAAAGGGCCAACCCTAGGGGGCAGCCCCTGGGTCACATGGCACCCCATAACATCAAGCGCGCGGAAAACCGGAGGGGGCCAGCCCCAAGTCACATGACAACCAGAGGACCATAGGAACGACAGAGATAAGGGGGCCATCCCTAGGCCATTGGGACCCAATGTGGTCGCATGCGCCAACGTGACCGAAATTTTCGGAATTGGGGGCTTAATGGGCGAATTAACAGTACTACAATTTCACTTGTTGGGCGAGATTGTAGGCCAGTTTTGTGCGCCGGTTCTGAGTTTGGGGTGCTCAAGCCAAATTTGGGTTCAATTGTAGTATGAATAGCTATGGAATTTGGGAAAAACTTGTAACAGGCATAACTTTCTCAATTTTTGGCCAAATGAGGTGTAGAAAGAACCCAGATGGGGGTTTTTGATTGTTATGGATCCATTGGGTATATTGGTTCTATTGTTTGAGCATTTTAAATCCATGTAAACACACTTTTGAGCACTTAATGAAAGAGGCCCTGCATTGGAAGCTGGACCAAGAGAGGGGTGAACTTATTTATCATGTTTTGTGTTATGTGTTTCAGAAATGGTTATTTGTATCTACGTGGCCATAAAATTTGGTTAAAAATAACTCGTTAATGTGTTTAGTAACTTGATCCGTTACCCAAAACACATATAAAATTTCACTTGCAATTTGTATATCACCTTCAGTTTTCAATTACAGATCATTTTGGTATCAGAGGACATGTTATTATGAAGGTTTGATTTCTTTGCAAGTGTTTTTATGATGCTTACAAGGTTGAATCTTAAAAGAGGAGAAGGAGAACTTGTGGAGACAAGATCTCAAATTGTTTCAAGGAGAAAAAACACACCTCAAACTTCAATAGTCATGGCACATGAAGAAGGTCCTGAAGGGATGTTTGAAGATGAAAGAACTTTCAGAAAAAAAAAAAAAAAAAACGTTCTTTGAGATGTTTGAAATGGTTAAGGTTCTTTATGCAGAGATAAATGCAATGTTGTATGGAGAGAGCTCAAAACCTTCAAAAGGAGATGGAGGAAAAGGAGACAAGTCTCCAAAAGGGAATGGAGGGAATGGTGAGAAACCACCACCTTCACCTCCATCATCCTCATCCTCTACTTCTTCTACCCTTTCACAAATACCTCCAAATTCTCCAAAAGGACATGGTAATACTCCTTTGTTAAAGTTTGATATTTAGTGTTAATTGCCTATGTACAATGGAGAGGTAGATGCTGAGAAATTAGATAATTGGATTCGTCAGATTGAATTATATTGTAGGATACAAAGAATCAAAGATGACGAGACCAAGATTCAACTTGCTTCTCTTAGATTGGAAGGTGCAACACTTAGTTGGTGGGAAGCCAAAAATCAAGAGGATATGAAGAAACATGGTAAGGTTTTATCCTCTTGGAATGATTTTGTTGTTGCAATAAAAAGGCAGTTTTATCCATTAGCATACATGCAAAAGGCTATTATGGATTGGCAAAAATTTAGGCAAGCTAAGGGGAAAATTGTGTAATCTTATACTCAAGAATTTAGGAAAAGAGCTTTGATTTTGGGTATAGATTTGTACTCTCAAGATACTTTGCTCAAATACATTAGAGGATTGCATAGTTACTTGAGACATAGCATTCTCATGTTTAACCCTACAAAAATAGATGAAGTTTGTGTACAGATAACTCATTTAGAGGTAAGAAGAAAATTTTGAAGAAACTAGTGAGAAGTCATTCAAGTATGGAGAAAAAGGAAAAGGGAAATTTAAAGGCAAGGATAAGAAAAATGTTGAAGTCAAGAAAGATGGAGAAAATATCACATGTAAACATTTTTCTAAAGAAGGCGATGATGAAGACCATTGTTGGAAACTTCATCCTGAAATGAGACCCAAAAAGTTTAGTAACAAGTAGAAAGAAAACATTGCTACAACAACACAAAAAAATTAGGTTTTGATTCCCGGGATGAAACAAAGGTCACAACCATGGGTTTGAAAGGTAAGGACATTGCAAGTACTAGTTCTTCAAATTGTCTCAATGATACTTAATACGAAAAAACAAGAATAAATATCTTCCACATTCAAAACATGCCAAGATAGATACACTGTTTGATAGTGGTTCACAAGAAAATCTTATCTCAAAAGACATTGTCAAGAAGTTGAATTTAGAAACCATTCCTCATCCTAAACCTTATCCTTTAGGTTGGGTATGTGAGAATGCAAAATTACAGGTGACGATGAAGTGCATACTTAGATTTTCAATCAAAACAAACTTTATTGATGAGGTTGAACTTGATGTAGTTCTGCTTGATATATGTGGTATTGTTTTGGGAAGTCCATATCTTTATGATAGGAGAGATATTTTTCATCGCCATGAGAACAAATATCATTTGTTCAAGAATGGGATTGAGTACATTGTTAGAGCGCATAATAATAAATTGGGTTTATCTCTAGTAAACGTTGGACAAATGAAGAGGATTGTTAATGCTAGTCAGAATTTTGCATTGTTAATGATCAAACACAAAGAGGTTGAGGAACCTAAAGCCTTTCAAGGATCTGAATCAAGTTTAAGATATGATTTAATTGAGTTTTCTAATTCATGTGATAACATGTTTCAGGAGTCTAACAAGTTGCCTCCTAAAAGAGGTAAACAAAATGAAGTGCAATTGCAGCAGGATGCTTCATTGTTGAACATTGGTGTGAACAAGATGCTAGTGTTAAAGAATGCAGAGGTCAAAAAGAAAATGCAAAAGCTATTTGAAAAAGAAGACATTGGTCCCAAAAAATATTCTTACAGTTTTCATTGCTTTAAAGAAGGATGGTGCATGGCGATGTCGATCACATTTGGTAAAGAGTCAAGCCAAGTGCAAGGCTAGACATGCCAAGCATCGTTACGGCGACAATGCTCAAGGTGAAGTGAACTTGAAATTGAATAAGTCTCCTTTGATTGAAGGTCGAGGAGAGAATGTTCAAATTTCTTTAACAAAATTTTTCTCTTCTAAACATCTTGAAGAATTATAGCAAGGTCCTATCTTTGACAGAAAGACAAAGACTTCAAAAGTGAAGCACCGCCATGAGAAGCTCAAAGTGACAAAAACAAGCAAATCCAAATGGATTGAGGTTGGAAGGGTGAAGGAACTATACCCTCATCTAATTTTTGACTGAAAATGAGCTTTTGGAGGTCCAAAACCTTCCAATCGAGGGGACTGATTCAAGGGATCAATTTAGTGCTCAAAATTCAAAGTGCTAAAAAAAGATCGAAACCTAAATGACTAGATAGATCTCGGCAATCGGAATCCAACACAACTTGAATCGTTCAAAACCGATATCGTATGATCCCGATATCGAGTTCTGACCGAATTCCCAAACAGGTAAATTTTGGCAAAAAGGATAGTGGACTAGACAATTTGGGTCAGTGGCAAGCTACCGCATGGCCTCGCTAGATTGGTCAAAAAATAAAATTTCTAATGTTCAGAATTTTTTCTAATTTCTCCAAGGATCTAATTTTTTTATTATTTAAGGTTGTTGACTGTGTAATTGGGGCCAATAGTGGAGGGCCACGTGGGGCAACCAGGGGTTGCCATGTGACCTCTGAAGTTTGTTTCAACAATTTGTTTGGGTGTCAACCAAACTTCGAGGATTCGAACCCGTGATCATCTACCAAGCAACGCAGACCTCAACCAATGCAGCACATTATGTTTCTTAACCTTATTGGCAAAGGGGTGTTATTTAAAGTTTCCATAACATGCATGTGGGGGAGGGGGTCAGGCTAAGCCCTAGCCCCTGGCCACCCTAGTGCCCACGAGACCACAAGAGGAGGGGCCAAGGGGCTAGGCCTTAGTCCGACCCACGACCACAGCACCCAAGGCATATCACCGTCAGAGCCAATGCTCAAGTTTGGAGGCGTAAGAAAAAGGGCTAGCCCCAGGGTCACATAGCACCCCATAACACTAGGCACACAGAAAATTGAAGGGGGCTAGTCCCAAGGCACATGACAACTACATGACCGTATGCGCGACGGAGATAATGGGGTTAGCCCCAGGTCACCGAGACCCAATGCAACCAGGAGTGCGACAAAACCAAAAGGCGTGAAGTTAGGCCTTGAAATCTCGGCCCCCAATGTGGTCACATGCGCCAACGTGACCGAAATTTTCAGAACTGGGGGATTAATTGGCAGATTAACGATCCTACAATTTTGCCCGTTGGGCGGGATTAAAGGCCAGTTTTGTGCGCCGATTTCGAGTTTGGGCCTCTCAAGCTAGATTTGGGTCGAATTGTAGGATGACTAGCTATGGATTTTGGAAAAAACTTGTAATAGGCATAAATTTCTCAATTTTTAGCCAAATGAGGTGGAAAAAGAACCCAGATGGGGGTTTTTAGCAGTTATGGATCCATTGGAGACATCAGTTCTTCTGTCTGAGCACTGTAAAGCCATGTAAACACACTTTTGAGCATTTAATGAAAGAGGCCCTGCATTGGAAGCTGAACTAGGAGATGTACCCAGGAGAGGGGTGAACTGCTTTATCATGTTTTGTGTTATTTGTTTCAGATATGGGTGTTTATCTCTGTTTGGCTGTAAAATTTGGTTACAAATCACTTGTTAATATGTTTAGTAACTTGATCCATTACCAAAAACACATATAAAATTTCACTTGCAATTTGTATATCACCTTCAATTTTCAATTACATATCAAGAGAACCCAATGGAGTTAGTAGGGTAGTCAACTAGTGGACTATCAAATATTGAAAAAGTAGACACAAGTGAGATTCAAGCTCGTGGCTCAATTATCAAAAGGTAAAAAAAATTATACGGTAATTCTCATGCAAAATTATTTGTTATTATTTGAATAACGTATTTGTTGTCTTTTTTCTTTTCCAGAGGGTCTAGTAATTATATTAAAGGTAACCATATTACAAGATTATATACCATAAGGTATGTCAAACTACCATTGATGGGTCTTACACAAAGTTACCATGAGGTATTCTTTAAAAAATATATTTTGTCTAGGTTTAGCAAAATTAAAATGGTCTCTGCTTAAACGGAAGCCCAACTCCCATAATAACATCATCTATGCTCTATATATAAAATACCAAAAAGTATAGAGTCACTAAGATATCCCAAAAAATGTCAAATATTAGTTCAATTGCATTCAAGAATTCAACGATTAGCTTTGATACATTAATAATTAAAACCAAGATTCATAAAGATTATAAGAAAGGTGTCCCTAATGGGACTCATTTATCTCCCTAGCTCATTTTTGCAACTCTAGGTCTTTAGTGAACAATCTGCTAGTCTTAGTGTTTTTGTCCTTATAAACATGTGCAAATGTAATGTGAGAAAATGTATATTATAAATTCTTGTTGTCCTAAAATAATGGTTGATGCAAGAAATTCCTTAGAATAGAGTCCCCTATCATCCATTATATCACTAATATGGAACCACCTAGGATTTGGATTTGTGAGATCCTTTTTTTGAGAGTGAAAATTAGAACTAGTTTGAGTGTCATGAGTTAATTGTAATGGTTTGTGGCATTGCCAATCCTAGCTTTATAAAACAAGAAATGGTTTCAAGAGATGACGATGACTCCCCTAACCCCTCCCTTTGATGGGTTTCCTTAAGATGCTCCATTGAATAAAGCCCGTGGGAATACTTTTTTAACATGGGATGTTGAAGCCTGAGCATGAGGAGGGACATGAGATAATTAAGGAAAGTTGATAAGAGCATTGAGGCTTTGAGTATCACACTTGAGGAGTAGGGTGTCCTTACATTTGAATTTTTTTGCATTTTTATATAACCATTTCCCTAAGGAAAAAATAAAGGGGAGAGCTTCGAAATATTTTTTGTCCTTGTTTAAATACCATTTTCTTAAAGATTATCCTATAGATTCTCCTTGCTAGTTATTACACTATCCAATTATACCTTCAATTTCTTTCTATACATGCTTTAAGAAGGGGCAAGAGATAATAATATGGTTGTTAGTATCAAGGTTTACTTCATAGATGAAACACCCACCTAGTCCTTCGAAGATATTTTTTCATAAGACATCCTAAGTTAGGGCCTTGTTATTGAGGAGAAACCACATAAATATTTATTCTTTACCATAGAATTTGTATTTCTAGATATATTTCCACCACAAAGGTAGTGGTTGATTATTGTCTTCTAAGGTCACGACCTTGTATCAAATTTTGGGCTCATATCCTCTTGAAGGGTTTAATGACCAAACGAGTTCATCATGTTCATAAGTGAGGATAACAATACATTTCTTGAGATCATTTGTGTACACTTTCCAAGCTCAACAAAATCTCACTAACTTTTAGTTCTCTCCACATGTGCCATTGTTGATGTATGTTGTTCGGTGCTTGGCCTTTAGCAATGTGACATAGGGTAAAGTAGCCTTTTGATATAATATAGTACACGAGAGATAAATGTAGCATGTGTGATTTCTTTCTCTCGATCCAAGGTTCAAGGTCAACATAAGCATTATCTCCTTTTCCGACTCACAAAATCAACCAATTCCTAATTAGGGGAAATGTTGCAATTGTGGCTTTCCATATGATATAAGGGTTCTAATATTTTTTGTTGGGTTGTATATTCTAATCCTCAATTGGGAGTGGGCCAATATACTTGTATTTAATCATTTGAACCCAAGATATTTATTATCTAATATATATGTATTGTTAACCAATTAATTTTTATCTCTTGAGAAATTTATATGAGAATTTATTTTTATTAAAGAAACGAGGAACCAGATATTTCATTTGTATAGTTAAAAAGCAAATAGTATGAAATTTCTAGAATTGAAAACCCATGATATAATACGTTGATTGAGTTGTATTGAGTCTAATAGACTCATCGTACATATTTGAAAAACTCATGATATAATCATAGGTTTTCAATAAATGAACTTGTGACATGATATACATTTTTGTGGGATATTAAAGAATACCCATAATTTCATATTAATAAATACCTCCCAAAATCCTTTCATTAAACCCCTCTCCCAATACATATTTCCAAAAAAATACAAAGCCTTGTTTTTACTAGATATCCCATATTTTTACTAGACATCCCTTTTTATACCCCACAATACCTATAAACCTCCCTGTAGTTTGCATCCCTCTAAAAAAAACCTACAATATATTGACTTTATTTTTCATAATTTATAACCCCCATTATGAATGAACATGATAAAATATTGGTTAACAAGGTGAAGCCCCTGTAGATATAATTTATTGATTATACTATAATGAGCTAAATGATTTGTATAGACTCATTCCCGGGTCTATGAATTGTCGGTAATTATGTTGATTTGAAATGAATCTTATTTGCTAATGAGGAGAGTTAAATCAAATCATCCCCAAACTTGTAAACCACAATGCAATGTATTATGTGTGTGCACACAAAAACAATTGATATAGTTAAAAATTTTATTATGGAATCAACGCTACATTTATGATTGAATTTTCATGTGGAATCACTACTATATCTATGATTGAATTTTCCCGTGGGATCAACGCCATATGTATAATTGTGTATTCGTTTGGGGTTGGCATTGTATATGTGTGGGATAAATCTAATTTTATTAGGATTTTTACTATGTATATGTTGAGTGCTAATAACACTATTCAAAGTTGATTGAGTTCCTTCAAATTTGACACCATAGAGTTCCTTCAATAGCAATGAATTTAATAATTGAATAGATTTTTTTATTGGTATTATGTATGGTATTTTTGCATTGAATATAATGATTGGAATATAATTGAATTTGTATCATTAGCACCATATAATATATGCATTGAACGTAACATCTATACTATAGGTTGAACTATTCCATTTGGATTTAGTACAACATGCAATCTACATTATATAGTTAGTCAAACCATCTCTTGAAATCAGTAGTAATACATGTAATCTATTGCATATAATTGGTTGGTTGAAATCACCCCTGAAATCAACATAGTGCACACAATATTCTCTAGTATATTCTTTAATTGGAATAGAACCATCCTGTCTATAGATAAAGAATATAAATTTTAGATCGACTTGACACAAAGATAGTTGGTAGCAAGTAATGAACTTGTTGGATGTCTTCATATTATAAAGAACATATATATTATGGTGTGGAGGTGTTGATCCCTAGGTTGGTGGGGTCCTTTATCTTTATTGTTAGTTTGTTGGTTTAGGTTCCCATTGGGAACTCCTTTGCTATACACTTGGCATATATTGTTGTATGACTACGGACTGAATGACATGACAAACATTAATGGTTGTATCGACATTTTAAATGTGGATGTCTCTGCCCACGAGGCCTTTATTCATGCCACCTTGGAGGCTGAGATGGCATACCTTAATAAACAATCTCACATGACGAATCCTGGCCCCTTAGATCGTCTGTCCCTTCTCCCTACTTCAAATATTTTGACAAGTGGATACATGCAAAGCCTAGGGAAGAGAGTTTTCCTCACCAGGACAATGGATTCCAATCAAAGAAAAAGGACTGCAAGAAAGCTATCTCGCCATCCTCATAGACGAAACTGTTGAGTTTTGGATATGATGTATTATGGGATAGAGTTACCAATTTACAGAAATGTGCACTTGTCGGGTGTTGGGATTTTGTGGAACCTCCTCTTCAGAACATGCATGATTGGATTAGAACACAATGGGCTCCCAAATTAGGATATTCTCAAAAATCTAGTTGTCTTATGAACTCTTGGTGTAACTTCCACTTCTTACATTAGGATGACCTAGAACACATCATGAGGCTAATGTGTGTTTGGGGGAGAATTTTTTTATAGCTCCATTGGTGGTATGTTGGTCTTAACCCCCTTCATGATACCCCTAAGAATAATTTTGTCTGGGTAAAATTGCGAGTTTACCATGAGAATTCTGGACCAGACATGTCCTGAAGGAGATTGGAGATGCTACTAGAAGGTTTATATATATTGACCCGAGATGTTTAGGTGCTTGAGATAAGAGGGTGGCATAGGTATTGGTTGAGCTTAGTTTCTTTGGTGGGCCATTAGATCATATTGATCTGGAATGAGGGCAACTTCTTCACAAACAACACATAGACTATCCGGGAATTCATTTTAGATGTTTGTTGTACCATCATACTGGTCACCTTTTGGATCGATGCCCTAAAAGACATATGAAAAAGGGTGTTGGCTGACGTCGTGGTGGATAGAGGTAGAGTCGTCCAAATGGGGAACAAGCGGTTCAGTTTCTAATTTCAGGTACTAATGTTTCTACAGAGAAATCTCAGTTCAATTATGATTTTTTGCCTTGATCTCTCTCTACTTCTCTTGGCCTCTCCCTGACCCTGAGATAACTCTTGCAAAGAGCTAGGGTATCTCACTTTCTTGTGGGGATTCCCATCTTCCACTTGCCTCTTCCCCCCTCCCACTATCTTCGCCCCCTCCATCTACGAATCCTCCTTGGACTTTCCCTCCCACTCCCTGCCCAGGTAACCCCTCTTTTTCTATTTCCCCTGTGCATCCTCAGCACAATTTTTGCCTCCTGTGGATGATTCCACTCTTACGCTGATTACGGTTCTCCCTCCCCATTCCCCTGCCATGTTGGGACATGACAACTCCCCACACAAATTTGATGGTCAATCCTGCAATGGATCTTGTTGCTCTTTCCATTCACAAAGGTCCAGTTCATAAATCCCCTCTGATAGTAAGCCCTAATTCGGCCCGAAACATCACTATTAGAAGGAGAGGGGTTAAGGGGTCCTGACACTACAAGAAAGGTTTGAAGATTGAATCCCTAAACTTTCTGGATACTTCTGATTTGAGAGATATTCCCATCATCTCTTCATATACTCTCGGGCCCTTGGAGTAGTTGAGCCCACCTCTAGGACCTCCCAATGAACTATCTTTCTCTAAATTTGAGAGGTTTGGGGGATTTGTCTAAACAACTGGCCCTCAAACACCTTTTTGGTTCAAATCGACCTTTCATCATTATGCTATAGGAAACTATGACTGCGTCTGAAAAATTCATTTCATATTTTAGTTCTTTTCTCCCAGATTGGCATATGGTTGCTATGGACTCTTATGACTTATCTAGGGTACTGCTGTACTTTGGGACCCCATACAGGCCTCATTGCGAGCATATCAATTTTTGATGGTATTCTATTAACATGAAATATTCATGGAGTTGCGAAAATAATTCATTTCCTAAATCTATATGCGCCATATAAGATCAGATTTCCTGTTGGGATTGTATGATTTCCTTTTGGGATTGTATGGAGGCATGCGATATTCTTAAAATTGGATCACTCATTTTGGCAAGGGATTTAAATGCCACTATATCCAAGGAGGAATGTTGGGGGCCAAGATGCAAAAGGGATTCGATTGCTGACCGATTACATCACATCTTTGATTCTAATCATCTGGTGGACATCCAAACCAACCCTCTATCTCCTACTTGGCGTAATGGAATATCTAGGGAAGAGCATATAGGGAAGTGACTGGACTGCTTCTTAGTCCATGAGAATCTGATTGAAAGACTGGGAAATGGGAGATCTTGGGTTGATTGTGTTGGAAATTGATAACTGATTATGTAAATTTGGGTAAAATGTATTAGTTATTAACAAGTTAGTTTTATATCGAAACATCGGTTATGTAACTGAGGAGGATCATATAAAATTGATGAATGCCAGAACTATTGTAAGGAGAATCATTTATTGATTGAATAGAGATTCCAATCCCTTGCCCCGTGGATGTTTCCTTGACACTCTGTCAGGGTTTTACCATGTAAATTCTGAGTTATTACTTGTGTGGCTGTATTCAATTTCCTGTCGGTTTCATTTCTTTCTTGTTTTGTAACATCCATAAACTACAATTGGTATCAGAGCCAAATGAATTGAGTTGAGTCCTATGTGAAGGTTGCATTTCTTTTCGGTGGAACGATAGCTGGTGAAGTCTCTGCAATCAGAGCCAGAGGGAAGCACTTTTGTTGCCTGAAGCTGCCTCCATTGTTAATGAACGAGGAGCTGTTTGTTGCCTGAAGCGAGTGGTTTGTTGCCTGAAGCTATCGGAGCCTGTATGCAAGGAGGAGGAGCGAAGGAAACCTTCTAAGGCCTAGCTCTACGCTACCAGACCACCGTTGCTGCCCGCGTGGCCTGCGTGAAGACCACTTGTGTGAAGATCAGAGCCTGTGTCTCTACGTGGGAGCCGTCGAGGAGTGCTGAAAGACAATGAATGTCGTCAACCCTCTACGCTGCCAGACCGCTGCCACTGTCTGCCCATGAAGCCCTCTGCGTGTAAACTCTAGACCCTGCTGCGTCGTTGCTGACTTGTGAAGAGAACGCTGCCAGCCCCGCCGCCTCTGACTACCTGTTCATGGCTGGTGTGTTGATCACCTGCGGAAATGAATGGTTGAGTATCGAAAACCTCTGCCCGTGAACCTGAGTCTCTGTGTGGATTGTGCTAGAGCCTACAAGGAAGCGTGTTGTCTCTGCGTGTTGCTAGAGCAGTCGAGGAGGGGCTCCAGAGCCTGGCTTGCTTGTTGCCGAAGGAATTCGATCAGCAAAAATAGATCCGGGTAATTTTTTTAAATAATTTGAAAGAAATTTTTTCTAGGAATTTTTTCCAGAAATTTGTTCAAATTTGGAGGAAAAAAAAACAAAGGGTTTTTCATTAAAATTTGAAGGAAAGAAAAACAAAGGATTTTCATTAATTTGAAGGAAAGAAAAACATTTTTTTTTTTAAATCTATTGAAGGGCTTCTTTGTTTGAAAGAAGGGGAATTTTTTGAATCCAAAATTTTTTTGAAGAAAGGGAAACCAAAAATGAACCCTAGTTGAAATACTAAAACCCTAGGAGGAAAGAAATGGCCAAGATGTCAAATGCAAAATTCGAGGTGGAGAAATTCACCGGCAAGAGCAACTTTGCTCTTTGGAAACTGAAAGTTAGGGATTTGCTGATGCAACAAGGGTTGCACAAGGCATTGGACGGGGAAAATAAGAAACCTGCAAGCATGACTGATTCAGACTGGGAGGACTTGGATGCCCGAGCTCTCAATACCATCAGGTTATGCCTGGCAGATGAAGTTCTCTTCAACATTGTTGAAGAGAGTACAACTTCAGGTTTATGGGAAAAACTGGAAAAACTATATATGACAAAGTCGTTAACCAATATAATTTATTTGAAAAGACAACTATACAATCTTCAAATGAAGGAGGGTTCAAAAGTTGCAGAACATTTGAATGTTTTTAATACACTTATATGCCAATTAACAGATATGGAAGTTAAAATTCAGGAAGAAGACAAAGCTATAACCTTGTTGTGTTCTCTGCCCGAATCATGGGATCACTTCGTAACTTCAATCAGTTTGAGCACCGCTGATTCTTTGAAATTTGAATCAGTTGTGGGAGCTCTCTTGTCTGAAGAAGTACGAAGGAAATCCAGTAATGAAATAGTTGCATCAGAAGCCATGATAGCTAGAGGACGGTCAAAGGAAAGAGGAGAAAAAACAAGGGGGTCTTCCAAATCTAAATCAAAGGGAAAGAAGTGTAAGGCAAAATGTTGGCACTGCAATAAAATTGGACACCTGAAGAAAGACTGTTGGAAACGACAAGAGTCTGATAACCCGAAGAAGGAAGCAAATCAGGTTGATTCAGGTATGATAGACGAAGTTTTATCTGCTGAAGAATTATGTATGATAGATGAAACTTCATGTAATGTCTCTCAGGGTGTTGAAAGCTGGCTGTTAGACTCTAGTGCTTCTCATCACATGTGTCCACACAGAAATTGGTTTACTTCATATGAGAATGTAAATGGTAGTTATGTGTTTATGGGTAATAATGTATCATGTCAAACTATTGGGATGGGAATATCAGGATTAAAATGTATCATAACACAATTAAAACATTAACTAGTGTTAGACATGTACCTGATTTGAAGAAAAATTTGATTTCTTTGGGAGTGTTGGATTCAAATGTTTATAAGTTTACAGGTCAGAATGGAGTGCTGAAAGTCTTTAAAGGTTCCCTAGTTGTTATGAAAGCAGAAAAGGTCGGAAATCTTTACAGACTCAAAGGAAGTACTCAGGTCAGTGAAGCAGCGATTGTGTCAGAAGAAGAAGAAGAAGGTACTCGCCTATGGTATCAGCGATTGGGCCACATGAGAGAGAAAGGTCTTCAGGTACTGATGAAACGTAAATCACTTCTTGATTTGAAATCCTTGAAGTTGGATTTCTGTAAACATTGTGTGTATGGAAAACAATGTAAACAGAGATTTAAAACTGGGAATCATAATAGTAAAGATATTTTAGACTATATTCATTCTGATTTGTGGGGACCATCTCCTGTTGTATCATATGGAGGTGCTCTATATTTTTTAACGTTTATTGATGATTTCTCCCGTAAAGTTTGGGTCTTTATGCTAAAAAAAAAAGTTGATGTATTCAATGTCTTTAAACAATTTAAAGCAATGGTAGAGAAAAGAACATGCAAATCAATTAAATGTTTAAGAACTGACAATGGTGGTGAATTCACTTCAATAGAATTTGAACAATATTGTAAGGATGAAGGAATTGTTAGACACAAAATTGTTGTTTATACTCCTCAGCAAAATGGTGTTGTTGAACGTATGAATCAGACTCTTATGGAAAGAGCCAGAAGCATGATCAAAAATGCTAACTTGCAAAAGGAGTTGTGGGCAGAAGCAGTATCCACTGCTTGTTATTTAGTTAACAGGTCACCTTCAGTAGCAATTAATTGTAAAATTCCTGAAGAGGTTTGGACAGGTTAGTCTTGTGATTATTCACATTTAAGAATATTTGGTTGTGATGCTTATTCTCTTATTCCTAAAAATCAGTGTTTAAAATTAGATCCAAAATCGAAATGTCATGTCTTTGTTGGGTATGACTATGCAATGAAAGGATACAGGTTGTGGGATCCTACATCGTGGAAGATAGTCATTAGTAGAGATGTAACATTTGATGATTCTTCTTTTTTAAAACCAATGTTGAAAAAATTGAACAGGAACAGGTATCGCCAAATCAACAAGTTCAGTTGGAGGCTAGACCTTTCGGTGACAGTCAAAAGGAAGAAGAGACTTTTGGAGAAAAAGGTGTTGAAGATATAAAGGAAGATGTTGAAGTTTCTGAACCAGTTCAATTTTTTGAACTAGTTCAACAACTAGTCACTCTAAGAAGGTCTACAAGGGAAAGAAAAACTCCCAAAAGGTATGAAGATTCTACTTCATATTTTGCTTTGATTACCGAAGATGGGGAACCTTCTTGTTATCAGGAAGCAGTAGATGATACAGATAGCGAGAAATGGAAAACGAATATGGAAGAAGAATTGGATTCCTTAGCCAAGAACAATACCTAGGATCTTGTAGAACTTCCTGAAGGGAGAAGTGTTGTTGGATGCAAATGGGTCTTCAAACTGAAACAGAAAGTTGATGGAAGTATCGAAAGGTATAAGGCGAGACTGGTAGCAAAAGGGAATTCTCAAGTTGAAGGTATTGACTTTCATGAGATTTTTTCACCAGTTGTAAAACTTGTGTCTATTCGTATTATGTTCGCACTAACTGCATTACTTAATCTTGAGTTAGAATAGTTAGATGTTAAAAAAACTTTTCTACATGGTGATTTGAGTGAAGAGTTATATATGGAACAACTAGAAGGTTTTATACAAGGTCGCAACAGAATATTAGTTTGCAATCTCAGGAAATCATTGTATGGTCTGAGGCAGTCTCCCAGACAATGGTACAAGAAGTTTGACTCCTTCATGGTGAGCCAAAAATTTATTAGAAGTGAGTATGATCATTGTGTATACTTAAAAAGTTTCAATGGCATATTCATTATCTTAGCTTTGTATGTTGACGATATGCTTATTGCAAGCAAAAGCATGGAAGAGATCAACGGGTTAAAGGCTCAGCTCTCTAGGACATTTGATATGAAGGATCTTGGAGTAGCAAAACATATCTTGGGCATGGAGATAGACAGAGACAGGAAAAATGGTAAGGTTTGGTTATTACAGCAGAAGTATGTGGAGAAAGTACTTGAAAAGTTCTGTATGAACAATGTGAAACCTGTTAATGTTCCATTAGCTTCCCATTTTAAGCTTTCTTTAGCTTTGAGTCCTAGAACTGATGAAGAAAAGAAATATATGTCTCATGTACCATATGAAAATGCTGTAAACAACTTAATGTATGCGATGGTATCTACAAGACCTGACATTTCACATGCAATTGGAGTTGTCAACAGGTTCATGGCAAATCCAGGTGAAGTACATTGGCGAGCAGTGAAATGGGTGCTTCGATATCTAAGAGGCACAAGTGACCATTGCATCATCTTTAATGGTAGTGAAGGATCAGTCTGTGGATATGTAGATGTTGATTATGCAGGTGATTTGGACAAAAGAAGATCTCTTACAGGTTATGTCTTTACTCTTGCAGGTGGAGCAATTAGTTGGATGTCAAATCTTCAAGAAACAGTTGCATTGTCCACTACCGAAGCAGAATATAGCTGCTTCAGATGCCAGTAAAGAAGCAATCTGGTTAAAGGGACTACTTGATGAGATTGGAAGGACGCAGGAGAAAGTGAAGGTACTTTGTGACAGTCAAAGTGATATCATTTGGCTACAAATCCTGCTTATCACAACAGAACCAAGCACATTGATGTAAGGTATCATTTTCTAAGACATGTGATTGATGGCGGAAAAGTAGCTCTTCAAAAGGTCCATACACGAGAGAATTGTGCAGACATATTCACAAAGCCAGTTATAGTAGAGAAGTTGCGATGGTGTTTAGCTTCTCTTGGCTTGCAGAAAATATGATGAATGGGCATGGAAAAGGGATTAGGAAAATTGTTGTCAAGGTGGAGTTTGTTGGAAATTGACAACTAATTATGTAAATTTGGGTAAAATGTATTAGTTATTAACAAGTTAGTTTTATACCGAAACATCGGTTATGTAACTGAGGAGGCTCATATAAAACTGATGAATGCCCGAACTATTGTAAAGAGAATCATTTATTGATTGAATAGAGATTCCAATCCCTTGCCCCATGGATGTTTCCTTGACACTCTGTCAAGGTTTTACCACGTAAATCCTGAGTTATTACTTGTGTGGTTGTATTCAATTTCCTGTCGGTTTCATTTCTTTCTTGTTTTGTAACCTCCATAAACTACAAATTGCACTTTTATATCAGACCACCTTCCCATTGTTCTACAGTGGTGGCCAGAACAAATTCAGCTGGGTATTCCCTTTAAATTCAACAGAATCTGGTTAGAGGATGCAGATTTCAACGAATTGATAAAAAATACTTGGCTCTCAACGACACGAGAAGTTGATTACTCTCCAATGGAATTCGTCTTTGATAAACTACAGATTCTCAAAAGTTGGGTCAAAATTTGGGACAAACTTGAGAAAAAGCCACTTTCACAAGAAATGAAGGATATTATGGTAGAGATGGCCAGTCTTGGAGGGACATGGAGCAAGTCACCCTTTCTATAGCTATGTGGGATAGACTGAAATATTTGGAACACATAAGGAGGCACATTCTCCAGATACATGAAACTACATGGAGACTAAAAAGAAAATCTTTATGGCTTATGGAGGGGGATAAAAATACACATTTCTTTCATAAATATTCAAACCATTGGAAAAATATAAATTCCATATGGCATATATAGGGAAGGAATGGACAGAAGGTGTATTCGAATGGAAGATACAAAGAGAAGTTGTACACTTTTTTGAGACTTTCTACCATGCTCGATTGGATGTAGACATTGAAGACCAAATTTGGGCTATGATGGAATACCCCCTAATGTTTAATGAGGATCAAAATGAAGTCTTCTATAGCCTGATCTCCATAGATGAAATTCTCCGGGTTATAAAATCATTTTCCAAAGATAAATGCTTGGGCCCGAACGAATTAACAGTGGATATTTTTCTACACTTCTTTGATTTGATGGGAAATGAGCTTCTAGAAATGGTTGAAGAAGCAATGATATCTAGTAAGGTATCTAACTCTATTAATTCTACATTTATTGCACTGATCCCGAAGGTTACTTATACTACTACTATCTTCTCTGACTTTAGACATATTTCTCTTTGTAATGCTACAAACTTATATCTAAGATCATTGTGGAGCGGATCAAGAAGACTCTCTCTATTCATTTAACTTGGGAACAATTCAACTTTCTCTATAACAGGTCAATTCACGATGTGGTGGCTACTGCACAGGAAGCCATGCATTCTGTTCATACAAAGAAATTGGAAGCTTTGGTCATGAAGGATGACTTAAAGAAGGCTTATAACAGTGTCGATTGGTTGCTCTTGCATCTCATTCTGACTAAGATTGGTTTATCGATCCATATGGTGTGAGTGGATCTTGACTTGTGTCACATCTGTTCAATATGCGATACTTGTAAATGGATACTCATCCAGATTTTTCACAGCAAGGAGAGGATTGCAACAGGGATGCTCACTCTCACCATTAATTTTTATTCTGGTGATGGATGGACTCAGCTATAAAATTAATGTTGCACGATCCTCAAGTCTGTTCAGTGGTATTTGCTTGGGATCACCTACTAATATCACACACAAATTATTCATGGATGATATCCTCACCTTTGGTATGGTTTCTAGACAACAATGGAAGACATTACACTATATTTTCTAGAGATTTGGTGTAACTTTGGGGATGATGGTAAATGAAGAAAAATTATTAATCATATACTCTCACGGTGATCAAGAGTAAGAAGCATTACCGAATTCTTTAATTTCCACTCACATCCCTTAAGGTATGTCCTTACATAGTTGGGCTTCCACCTCAACCCAAATAATTACAAGACTACTAACCAACAGTGGCTGATGGAAAAAATCTGGAAAAAAAAAACTCTTTTGTTGGTCCCATCATTGGTTGTCCCTTGGCATCAGATATATTTTGGCACAAGAAGTACTTCAACATGTCATGGTGTATTGGGCAGACTTATAGATTTTGCCTGCGTCAGTTATGAACAAAATCAAAAGTTACATGGCACAGTTCATCTGGATGGGTTCAGATTCAAGACATAAATATCACCTCATCAAGTGGGACAAGATCATTGTCCCTAAAATGTTTGGAGGATGGGGGATACTAAACATCAATATTTTTGGATGGGTTCTCATTATCAAAACAATTTGGTGCACACTATTCCAGGAAAGCATCTAGAAAGAGATAATTTCATCCAAATATTTAAAGAACCAAAAATTTGAGGACTGGATTAGAGTTGAGCTCATTGGAATCAAAGTGAGATCTTATATATGGACTAGTTTCAATAAGGTGAAAGAATGGTTTCTCAAACATATTACATGGTCTTTTACCAAAGGGAACCATATTGTTATTGGAATTGATAATATTTTGGGCATTGAAGGTGAAAATCCTCTCTCTGAGGATACCTTGGCCATATTACATTCTAGAGTGCATTTCTTTCTAGAACAGGTTATCCTTGGATGGTACAACAATTTTCCAATCTGGAGGAAGGATGATGACATGGGTATGGTTGGTCAATGTGTAAAGGAATGGAACTCATTCATTCAAATACAAAGTCAGGATGGCCTTTGCAGGACAGAGGAGGGTGATCACATTACTTGGGCAGGGAAATTATGCACCACCGAGACTTGGTGGTTGCAGCGGATTCCTACAGGTACATTATGACTTCTCTTTTCTCTTTTACTCAATCTGTCTGGTTCTCTAATATTTGGAAACTAAATGTCCCCATCAATATCATTCTATACACATGGTTAGTTTGGCACAATAAAAATCTAACTTGGGAAAATCTCCGAAAGAGAGGCATACATGGGCCTGGTAGATGCTCATTATGCAAGTTTTCGTTAGAGATAATTGCACATATATTTATGGAATGTCCTTTTGCAATACAAGTCTGGAAATGTATATTTATTCAACATAACATTCCTTTCAAATGCTTCCAGTACATTTAGCAATGCCTTATTTGGTGTTTAGATTGCAGGGGTAAAATCCAAGCCACTCCTCTTTTCATCTTCTGCGAAATCTGGCAGGCCAGAAATGGTTTTATTTTTTAAAATTGCAAGATTGATGTCCACAAAATCATTTTCAGTGTTGGAAGATGGATGGACACCATGAGAACTAGCTCGCAAAGTGACAAGGATCTATCGATCCGCCACATCCCACCTGACAATATTTTTCTTGCAGGTTTTTTCGATGGCATGACACAGAGAGGTGTCTACGGTTGTAGTGTATGGATCAGAATTGATCACAAGACACACTATAAAATATCTTGGTATGCAGGTGCAGGAAAAAATATGAGGGCAAAGATTCTGGCACTAGGGTGATTGCTTTGGTTCTCCAGAAGATTTTCCATTGGCATCATTCACATATATGGAGACTCCAAGACCGTCATTGATGGGATCATGGTCAATGCAGGTTTTTCTCCTCCAAACCTATGTGGTTGGATTTCCCACATCAACCGTCTCAAACAGTCCTTTCAACACATCACTTTTCAACATATTTTTAGGGAATCTAATACAGATGTTGATTCTTTGCCTAAAAAGTGCCTCACAAATGGTATTGGCTACATGAATTTTGTATATATGGAAAAAAATTCCATCCGAGAAGAGGGCACTATTTTACTCCCTTAACACAAGACATCTCAGTTATTTAGTCTTTTGTGGTATTATAGTAAAACCTAATTTCTACTGTTTATATGTTAAGCTATGATCCTTGAGACACTTCTAGAACATATGGTGATAGTTTATAAATTTCAGTTTTGCTCTTAGTATGGAACATATGGGGATAATTGTAGTGTGTAAATTTTTATATCATTTTAGAAAATGTACTTGTACATTATATAAACTAGTGTTTTTTTTCATATGAACAAAAAAAAGTAATGAACTTAACCAATAATTCAATTGATCCAAAATTAAGTTTGTGTGTGTGCATGTGTGCACGTGCACTCTCCCTTCCATTTGTAAATATATAAGTTGTATTAACTAAGAAATCAACAATACACATGTTGAATTTTCCTCTATTAGTTTGTATTTGTAATTGATTTATTGCATTTGTTGTTATGATGTATTGTTTAGATATCCTTAAACAATTTTAATGTTCACAGTGCTAAGTGGTAGTGCTAGAATTGACTCAATACCTCTTGTACAGATATAAATTGAAATCGAAACTCAACGTCATCATACTAATTTAATTGTGTATTTGTATTTGTAGCATTATTTAGTTAATACAAATTGGAAACAATTTGGTGTGTGTGCGCGTACACAAGTGTGTATCAACTCATACTTAACTTTGAATTTGCATAAAGTATTTTGATTAATTATAGTATTAAAATGAATTTAAAGGATTAATGTGGGAAAATCCTTTTATTCATAAAAAATGTATAAGTAAAGAAATGTTTAATTTAATAGCTTCGTTTAATAGTAATACACATCAAGGATTCTACAACTTGTTAATGAATGAATAGCATTTAAAAGTTGGAAATATTTAAATTGGTAAATACTAATACTAATAATAATAATAATAAGTCTTGATGTAATTTGTGCAATCTAATTTGATGCAAATTTATGCAGTCTTCTTTGATACAATTTACACCATTGACAAATTGTACTCTTAAGAAGTTAACACTAGGACGGGTGTTACATTTACCAAAATTTTGAAAAACAACATATATTCATCCAAAACCAATATTGAAGGAAAATATATATGATCAAGTGTGAGCTGACCTCGCTTTACAACTAAAATGCTTGCAAGATGTAATCTAGAGAGGCAATGTAACATATTATATAGAGCGAACTCTTTTAAGCCAAATTTAAGTGTTTTCAAACAAAGTCCAAGATGGATATTTGCATGGATATTAATCATGAAAGCTCATTGCCTATTTTAGGTAGAGAAAATGTTGGCTAAGGCAATAACTCATGTAGGTAGCAAACACAGGGATTATAAAAAGTAGAGGCATATGATTAATTGGAATCACTACATCATGAGATAATACATGTATAACCATAGTAGCCCACGACTAAATCCAATGCAAACCAAAGTGATATTGATCCTTAAAAGATATTAAGAGTTTAAGATGAATACAAAACCAAATGATTTGTGGCTCCATAGGGCGATCAATGACCTCGAGAGGCTTGGCGAGACTCTAAAATATGAGGTTCTTATTCCTTTCAGACTAGAGCCTTAAATCAACATACATCCCTTTGTCAAACATATGAACTGATCTCAGTTTTATCACCATAAAATAATCACTCAAAACAAACCCAAGAGAAATTAAAAATTTAATAGAGGCATAAGAAAACTCCCTTCATTTTTGTTTGAATCAAAGGCATAACTCAATTATTCATCATATTGAAAAACTCTGAATTGCATTGCACATTAGACTCAAATATCTTTCAATAGAATGGTTGGATTCCTCATTATAACATCAAGAATCTACTTTTGATAATCCCTAAAGTTTAATGAACCTTATCAATATGAAATCATTAAATTGCATTTACCTCCCAATTGGAATAATAATACAATTCCATTCGCTGCATGGATTTATAAAACTTGGAAACCTCTATGTAGATCCTTTCAATATTAAAATTGAGACTTTGATCTAACATGTAATTTTATGTTAAAAAACATGGGTTCCACACATGACAATGCTTTATCAAAATTGATATTTATTTTCTTGCCATCAATCTGTGTTAATCTTAATTCATGGAAAATGCTAGTTGGCGTTCTGTCCCAACACAATCAAAATTTCCAATTTTGTCAGTTTTGCCGAAAATTCATTTTTAGGTTTGCTGATGATGGGAATGATCGGTTGACCTTAGACTATGTAATATGACACTTTTGAGGTTGAAACCACCATTATGCTTCAATTTCGCCATTTCTCCACCTTGACCCTCATTAGGCTTTTAGAGAGGCACTAAATTAGTGAATCATGTGGTGAAACTATGCAAATGATTTTAGAATGAAATTATCATATGGAATTCATCAAAATGTCTAGCTTCACACAAAGAAATGTCACCCTTTGATATACTTGCATTACATGTATGCAAAAACAATTTCCTTCTCTTGTCTCGACCCTCATCACTCAAGCACATAAATGATAGAAAATGTTCTCAAACAATTAACTATAATTGAGTTGTAAGTCATTCATGTTTAGACACTTGATAACAAGAATGCATATATACTTAAATCAAATTAAAATTAGTTCACTGAGTTTATAAAAATATGCAAAGAAAAGACAAATCAAATCATGAAAAAGATTCCATCTTATAATAAAATTAAATATTAAACTACATTTGTATAGAAAATGTGCAACCATTTCTTTAACGACACTGATCCCATGATATGAACCCCTAACTCATAAAACATAACACTAAAAAAAGCAGCAAAATTAATAGGTAAAACTCATCCTAAAGTTTAATGGGATCCCAATTTAAAAAACTTAAAATTTGTTGAGGTCTAAACATATTGTTGAGAAAATAAATACAATATGTGATGGATTTTCTCTATGTTCATCATGGTTTCTTACTAGCTATTACTTATGGAAATATTGCTATTATATCAATTACTTTATTATTTCTTTTTAATAGCGTTTCATGGGATGTGTCTCTAGGTTCCCATGCACATGAGATGGGGGGATGCTTGGGGAAACGTTTCCCCACATCCCCCTTTTGGATAAACATGAGGATACACATGGGGAAATGTTTACCCAATGTGGGGGTGCATTTCCCTAGAAGGGGTGCTTGCGGGCACCCCCTCCAAAAAGTGCTAGGCATCCTCCCTCAAAAAGTGCTAGGCGCCCCCCTTATTTTTTCTTCAAAAAAGTAATTTATGAGCAGGGATGCCTAACGTTCAACCCTAGGGCCTTATTAATACTATGTAATTAATGATAATGTTAAATTTTTAAAAATAATATTCTCTTTTATCTTTCGTTTTCATCCTTTTAAATTTTTAACATTACCATTAATTCACTCTGAATGTTTCAAAGTGGTTCTGACATCATTGGATTTGATATGGAGAAAGTAGAATTTTAATCCCACTCAAAATCTAGCAAACTTAATAGTTTTTAGGATTTTAAGATTGAAGGGGTTACGACATTTCCATTGAATTATATCATGTATGAGAGTCTGAAACTAGTATTTAATCAAGAGCACCAAGCCCTCTATGTACCTCAATGTTGGTGGCATTGGTTATTGAACTCTTTTGTCATGACCCTAATAAAATTGTACCGATCACTCAAACAAAATCTCAACCTAAAATGTTAACTTTTTTCTATCTTATTTTAATGCTTAGAAGGTGATATTTATGATGAAGATCCTAATATATGCAATGGTTTTGATGATATGTAGGTATTTGTTGTAGCATGAAACTTTTGGATTACAAAATCCATCCAGAGGTTCTTTGTTGATGTATTTTTTGTTCAAATACGGATAACACTTGGTGCTATTTTGGTTATATGCACCATACTTGATATATATATGAGAAACATTGCATATTTGTATATAGTGGCTTGGATTCATATGGATGCACATGAATATTTACGTAGTTTTTTCTCAAAATTTGAATATTTATGTATTTTTTGGTCAACCAATTTTTTGGTTTGGTTTTTTATTTTCTAGTTCCCAGCTTTGGGGTTGACCATTTCGATCATCGGTCTGCTTCTAATAACATTGGTTCATTGGCCATTATTCATTTTCACTTTTAACTTTTGATTCTTGACTCTAGACACTGAGGACCTTAGACCAAGTTTTTGGTTCATTACTTTTTACTATTTTTGTTCAATTTACTATTCAAGTCTTTAGACTTTAGTATCTACTATTTTACTTAGTACTAATCAAATTATAGAATAATAAATAAATAATTTATATAAATATATACAATATTTTACTATTATTATTATATTGAATAATTTATGATGTATGAATAAATTATTTCATTGTTGAATTTAAATTTAAATCATATATATATATATATACCCAACCCTGGATATCCCTAAAATTTGGGATTACTTCCATATCCTAGGTTCCCATCCCCATATGGGGGACTTGAACATTTCTTTTTAAATTTCGTACTCATAAGATTCGAGGCACTAGAGCATATCCTGTCATCATGAACCTATTTTTTTAACATACTCTGGAGGTATGGTTTGGCTGACACGACCCTTGTGTCACCTCCAATCATGGTGCTTAGTCAATGAGCCTCCAAAACATCTAGCAAACCTTGCAAAAATTATAATCATCCATGCATTATAAGAATCAAGAACATATAGAATTTATAAAATCTTCATCTTGATTGGATTTTAAAGTTCAAATCACATCTTATCGATATTGGAAATACGACATTGTATTTGACCAAATAATCCACAACACAATTAAATTCTTAAGAATCTAAAACAAGGAAAATGATATAAATTCCCATGTGATGAGAGGGCCAAAGTAATTGTCTTAAAGTTAAGACTTGAAATTTCTATTTTTCCTTGTGCTGGTCTAATGCAATTCCTAGCTTTAAGCCCAAATATAAAACTAAAATGAAAGCATCATGCCTGCGTTTAATTTTTTTGATCATTGGAGTATCACACAAGTAGTTAGTATTTCAACAAGTGCACCGATATTTTCATTATCAACAACAATGGTTTTGAAGCTGAAATAAAAATGGCATATTGCCAAGGATGGGAATGAAAGGCAACTTTTGAATAGCAGCAACATTCATTTCTTCTCAGGTTCCTCTTTCTTCAGTATGTACCTGCAATACAAAAATTTTAAATTGATTTAAAAGAAAATCTAAAAATGAAAATTCAAAGAAAAGGTGAACTGTAGATGCGACATATTCTGACAAGTTTGTATGATCAATCTCTCTCTGTTGGCTAACTACAAAGCTCTCTTATTCCCCATAAGCTTAACATAGGGTTTCAGTAGAGGACACAATAAAAATGAATTTAGAAATTAGTAATTACATAGAAGGTTTATTACGTATACCAGCCAGGAAGTTGTGGCCTTGTTGCAGTCATTATAGTGGAGGCGATTCTTTTCTTGACATAATTGGACCAACACTATATTAATAAAATCTTAATTAAAAACAAACAGGTACAAAAAGAAGAAAAAGGAGGCTATTCAATTAGGAAACATTGACCTCTGATTAAAGAGACATCAAGCCTACCAAGGAACTTGAGTTAATGATATATTGGCCAATTTGCTCCCAACAAAAGAAAAATGTGCAGTACTTACTCTATGAAACTATGTTAACACTTGGGTAACATATTTTGTGCTTAGGTTGACACTTCATTATTAATCAAGGGAGAAATCGCAGAGGAATGAGCATGTCAATTTTAGTAGGACTGGAGTCGGGGTGGGGAGGATAATAACATAATTGAACGGATGAACATTTTGGTGGCTAGCATATGGGAGCCTTGAATGAATGTTGATGGAGCACATTGATACAAGACCTAGTGTGCTCTAGTGTTGAATTGTTGATGAAGTGTGGTGAATAAGTAGTTAGAAAATGAAAGACTAAGTCAAGTGTGATTGTTAAGCAACTAGCACACGAATTCATGGAAGTGACTAAGATTAATGTTTTCTTAGAGGATGCATAACTTGAATGACCAAGAGAACAATGCATAGCTAGATTCAAACTAACACATATGTCACATCAATACAAACCATAAAAATAACTTACTAAAATTAAGCAATTGACAATGAATGAAATGCAAAAGCTAATTAAATTGATTAGATAACAAGGAGGAGAATCAATTGTAACTAACTTATAAGCCATTAAAAAGTGAGCTATACGAGTTTGGTAGAAGTTATCCAAAGAGGATGTTGTGCACATGTTGCCGATGTTGACATAATATTTCAGTAGTAAATAGAACTTGAAAAGACATTGTTAGTTAGAACAATATTGTTTTGGTTAGCTTAAGAATTCCATGGATGGGTCAACAAAAGAATCTATAGGTCACATTAGAGATTAAAATATCATACATTGAAATTTGATTAAAAGATCATAACCTACTTGGATATTTATTGTGGAGTAGTTATTCTTAAACATTTTGAACACCCCCTTATGTGTGGTAGGCTATAGTAAGCAGGAAAAAAATTGAAATGAGAAACAATTGAATTAAATAATTTCTCTAGAAAATTCAAATGGTAAGTAATTTGAATATATGTCAATGTAAATGTGTTTTTTCATGGTTATTGCAAATTCATATTGGTAAACAAATAAAATGTAGCAAAATGATATAAATAATCCCTTTTATTGCAAACCAAGAGTATACTTTTCAACACAAAAGTCCTTTATAACTAAGTAAATTATTTTGGTACGTGATCATGTAGGTTGTGAAAACTCTCATAACTAAACTTTTAAAGATAATAAAGAAAAGAAAGAAACATCTAAAAGCAATCCATCTTGATATGTTGGCATGAGTTAAAAAAAGGGTATGTTGCAAATACACATGAAGTTAGTTAGTTGGGACTGTGTTCTTAATTTACAAATACACTTCAAATTACTTGTTATAATATCAATTTACTTTTCACTCTCCATGAAATCTCCTCCAAAACCATGTTATTTGCTATCAAATATCCCAAGGCATAGGCTCATTTGAGGATACGTATAGTTCAATCCCTATTTAAATTTACATTTATCTGTTAAACTTCAATTTATAATACTATAAAGAAAATATTATATCTTTAATTTATAAAAACATAAAATAAAATATTACATATTATTTTGATATGAAGATCATAAGAATTATTACTAATAATAAAATAATTAAAATAATTATATATAAATAAAAATATTATTATTTTTATATAAAAATGTAATTTTAAATATTAAAAAGGTTATCTTTCTTTTCATTAGGATAAATTCAATTCATATATGCTTCTCCACGCTTTTATTTTTAAATCTCAAACAATAATATAAGATATTTAAAAATTATTCTTCATAAAGCGAAAGACTGTGAACATAGAAGACTCAAAGGCCATTCCTCTATCTTTCTTATCTCTACAAGAAAATTCCAGTTTTATTCATCATTATATCTTTAAATCTCAAATAATAAAGTAACATTAAAAGTTCACTTATCTTAACATTAATATTAAAAAAATGCCTCACGACTTTGAAATTTTTTTCACTTTTATTCATCATTGTATCTTTAAATTTCAAATACTACAATAACATCAAAAATTGCTTAATTTTGACATTAATTTTACATCAAAAATTGCTTAATTTTGACATTAATTTTAAAAAATTACCTCACTCTAGCAATTCCAAAAACCATTTAAGCTAATCTTACCTTGTTCTTCGTAGTTGACCTGGCCTGGAATTTTAAATATGCAAACCCAACTTCAAATTTAAAGAGCCTATATAAATATAAAGAGCACAAGCACTGTAAATTGGGGTTATTCTAGATGATTGGGAGGAAGTAATGGAATCTGCCTGCCTAGGTTTAATTCTCTCAAGCGACATGATGAATATCAATAATATCAATAATATATATATATATATATATATTCATTCCTCATCTATATAGAGAGTTGTACCTATGTAAAACAAATTAAAAGAAAAAGCACAAGCGCATTTCAAGTTGAACATAATATCCTGCAACTCTGTATTACAATTCATTGAAAGAACAATTCATTGAAAGAAAATGGGACAAAAGGCAACGAGACAAAGATGATGACCGAGACAGTTGCCATGAAAAACATAATATTCTGCAACTCTGTATTACAATTCATTGAAAGAAAATGGGACATAAGGGAACGAGACAAAGATGATGACCGAGACAGCTGCCATGAAAAATAAATCCTCAGACATGATTTCCCCTGTTCCAGTATCCTTATTTTGTAATATCCCTTCTTAAAAATTCCTCTACTCTTAATAAATTTTGGACTTTGTTTGAGTTTCAGTCTTGGTGAGGTTTTGTCAAACAGTTAGGGAACAAACTGCTGTAGGTGACTTTCCATTTCAGATATGCACAATAATCATTATAAACCAAAATGAAGACTTCAAATATCTCAGACTGATTTTATAGAACCTAGAAATACATGTGATGTTGGTACATGGACATTGTCATAATGAAATCAAGCATAGACAACTCCCTTTTCTTAGGAATTTATAATGCAATTACAGTGACAAGAAAGATGAGAGGAACCTGGAACTTCGCTCAGAGAATTGCTCCAAAAATATCAGCCATAAAATAAGATTAAACCAACAGTGTAAGTTTGGGAAATTTGAGGCAAATCTGGTCTTAATTGAGACCTAAAAATTCAGAAATTACAATGCTATTGAAAGGTGGCACCTGGAATACCGTTGAGAAGACAAAATTAATACTCTCCCTCACATGACAAGCTGCTACATCAATCAACCTTCGACTCAGAGATGAACACGGCCGAGGGAGAAATCAGATATGGTCTAGTTGATATATATATCAGATGGCTCAATTTCTGTGAGGAATTAAACCGATTCGGCCTCTGAAATTCTAAGTGTTGGTATCATATAAATGCAGTCCCCTGTGAAGAATAATTCGGTCCTTTCCACAACAACCCTTGGGCATCGAATAATGAGAAATTGGCACAGGAATTCTGAAGGTGACTACTCAGCCCTTGAGAAAAGGATGGATTAGATATCAAGTCTGAAATAATTCGATCCTCCTGGTGCATAAGCAATTCAGCCACAATCTTCTGAGTGTCCTCTTCGAATCTTGACACAAACATTAAATTTGGTCTCTGCAGATGTTAAGGCACTAATGAGAAATTGAATTTCTCTTTGGCACAGGAATTCTGAAGGTGACTACTCAGCCCTTGAGAAAAGAATGGATTAGATACCAAGTCTGAAATAATTCGGTCCTCCTGGTGCATTAGCAATTCAGCCTCAATCTTCTGAGTGTCCTCTTCGAATCTTGACACAAACATTAAATTTGGTCTCTGCAGATGATAAGGCACTGTGATCTCATACATAAAACAGGGATGCTAACATGATCTCTTGTAAACTCGATCTCTGGCTGCTAAACAATGTAATTTGGCATTGAAGGATTTAACTTGACTCTCCTATAGAATATTGGATTCGATCCTTGGCACTGCAAATTTTCCCTTGGCACCTTATGCTTTCTAGATATAAATAAGATCTGGAAATTTCACACAAGATTTCCTCCTTTGATTTGAACAACTCGGCCCTGGGTGATTATACAATCCCACAACCAAATAAAAACCCAATGTTGGAGCCTTTTGTAAACAAAGATGATTAGATCTATGCAATAAGCACAATGGCAAAGATGATTAGATCTCCCAAGAGCTAACTAGGGTGGCACTCAAAGTCCACTGAAATTAGCTACCAAGTTTCGCTTCAAATTCTAAACTCTCTTGAGCATCTTCACAATGTCAAGTAGAAATGATAGAATAACATGCCTTCCAATTGAGCCCAATCCTCTATTTATAATTCTCCATTGAACCTCCTAGCTTCTAGACTCTCCATTTTTCTATATTATTTTATTGGTGGGGCCCATTTTCCACCAGGAGACTTTTTGCCACCATTTTAAATTAAATAGCGATTTGCCTCCTTTCTCAATAAAATATTATTTTGCTGCCAATCTCCAATAAAATAATAATTTTCCTTTACTCCTCAATAAAATATTAGTTCACTGCCACTTTCCATTAAAATAATATGATGGGTGTGTTGAAGTTTCTAAGTTTACTTAGTTAGAAACCCTCCATGCACTTTATCTGTTTTATTCCTACCTACTTGTTATCTTCCTTAACAAGTTATTTACAACGTAAATACTGAAAATAAACACTAGTGCATGCTCAACATATTACAGATCAACAACTAAAAGAAACAAGAATAAACACACCACATGACACCATTATTTTTGGACTAACGTTTTCGGGAAAACTAGTGCAGCTATCTGAGGGTTTTCTTATTAAGCAATATCAGAGTACAATCTGGGTGCCGAAACTAGCCTACCCAACAGAGAATTTCCTTAGCAGTAATACCTCTCGGTTTCTAACAAAAACCCAAATAATCCTTCCAGCAGCGACTCAACACCAATCTGCCCCAGAAAGCCCAGTGTCTGCCTAATCTGGACTGCGTCAGCCTCTCCTAGCCCAGCGCTGGCCCTGTGTCAGCCTATCTTGGCCTGCGTCAGCCCCAGGAGGCCCTGCGTCAACGCTCTGAGCCTCTGCATCAGCTACGTTGGCCCCTTTGGTGCTCTGCGCAGCACTTTGATGCCTCTGTGTGGCCCTGCGTGAGCATTGGCTACTCCTACGTCTCTCTCTCTGGCTGCTCTGCTGCTATCCCAACAATATCTCTGCCTCTCCATCTCTTTGTACTCAATGCCCCTTAGTTGCTCTCCCGATCACTGATTCTATTTCTCTTAGCAAACTCCGCTCTAGAGAATAGAATGACTAATCACTCTAGTGTATTCTCAAGTGACCCTCAAGCCTCCTCTTACACTTTCCCTGTTGACATCTCAACGACCGAGATTCAGTTCCTAATCAACGGCTAAGATTAGATCTGGCTTAATCCATGTCTTTTAGACCACTCTAACACAAATTCATATTAATACACATTAATATTTTATTTTCCCTAAGTTTACACTTAGGGACTCCATTAAAAATATTAATTATTTTAATATCTCCTAATTTGTTTAGAATCCGCCGAAACCCTTTCTGGGTATTAGAGATCTCATGTGCCCCAACCTCTCCACCACATTTCATGGCTAGAGCACATCCGATGCTACCCCAAATCAACACTCCCTCTTATCGAGGAATGTGCTCTACTAATACTCCTCACTGAGTATTACTTTGATCATCCGGCATCGGTACCTGTGTTGATGCTAGGCCTTCCTGCCCAACATCCTCTGCACTGCTGCATCCTGTACTGCTGCCCATGGTTCTGCCACTGCCACTGCTGCATTTGTACGACAATTCCCCCTGCATCCGTGCTGCTGCTGGTCCTTCCTCCCAGCACTGCATCTGCACTGCACCTCCTCTCATCATGTTGCATCGTGCTGCCCACTGCTGCATTGCAACTCAGTTATTGAGAAGTAAGCAATTGATCTCCCAACTGACCTCCCTGTTGGGCTAGAAACACCCATTGATGCTGAAGCTCCCTCTGCCGCTAACAAGTGCTCCCTCTCTCTGACCTCTGCGCTGCTACAACAACTCTCTGCATCTCGCACCGTTGCACACCTCTCTGTGCCATCTTGCACTGGTGCAACACTCCTGTGCCTCTCGCACTGCTGCAAACTACTAGCCTCGCACTGTCTCGGGACTCCTGCACTGTAGCTCTCTCTGCCGCTCCATCCGCATCTGTCTCTACCCACTCAGCTAGTCCTGCTACTCCTCGTTGGGGCTCCTGTAGCAAGGTCTAATCCAAGACACTGGGTACCTCAAGGATCCTGCCCTCATTGCCTATAGTCCTCCTGACTATAGCTCGATGTCTCCCCACTTCTGCTCAAGTGGTGTGTGTGCACTCATGGCACAATCATCGTCTGTCAAAACTTCATTCTCTGCCCGTCCTGGTGTTGCCTTAGTCCCGGAAGACTCTCCCTTACTCTTCTTCCTTGGACACTGGGTCGCATAGTGACCCAACTCCCCACAGTGGAAGCACTTGATCTTGGAGAGATCTTTCTTCTTCTGCGTTTCGTGCTTTCCCTCAGATGCTAGGGCCACATCCTCCTCCTCCTGCTTGACCTTGATCCCTTTGTTGTTGCTACCTATCTTTGACTGTCGTTTGATCTCTTCCTGGCAAAGAGCTGCCCACATTTCGTCCCAAGGTGCGAGAGTCCCTCTGCCCAGGATACTCTGGACAAATACTTCCCAATCTTCTGAGACAACATTCAGGGCTGTCATCACCATAAGCTCCTGATCCAGTGTCGCTCCTATAGCAGTCAACTGGTCTCAAATCTCATTCAGTCCTCCGAGGAAGGTGTCAATCGATTGACCCTTCTTCATCTGATACAACCTCATCTGGTTCTCAAGCAGCATTCTTCTCTACACAGAAGTATGCTGGTATAGCTTCTTGAGAGCCTCCCACATCTCAAATTCCATTTCCTTCTCGGCTATATGTGGTACCACATGATTCTTGACCCCGTCAAGGATAATGCACTTGGCCCTCGCCATCGCCTCTTTGTACCTGTCATTATCATTGGGGTCGACTGTGACAACTATTACCTTCAAGGCAAAGTTCTTGACATGATTCCTGTCAAGCACTGATAAGATTCTGGCCTTCCAGATTGCGAAGTTCGATGCGTCGTCTACTCTATCCTGGTCTCTTACCCCGTGTAGTGCCATGATGCTCCTCTACTTCCCTCCTGGATGTTCTCTGTTCGATTCCTCTGAGTCTCTACTTCTTGTCTAGAAGTTCTCTTCCGGACTCCCTCTGAGTCATGAATTCCCTCTGGGAAATCCTTCTGTCGCCTGTCGAGATGCCCCCTACTCTGATCGACTTGTGCAACTGCACTTTTGATATGGGTTCCTCGGCTAGAAACCCTTGGTAACAACTCCTCTGGCCCTACTCTGTCAGGTACTGTTCTGACTACAGTACCTCACCAGCTCCACTCTGCAATATTCCTGCAGCCTTCTCGACCCCAACAATTGCCTCTCTGTGAACTGTGCTAGCCCCTCTCTGCCTCACGTTGGCCTTGCGTCACCTCGGATGGGTTTGCGTCAGCCCTGGGATGCCCTGCGTCATCCCTCTATCCCTCGGCATCAGCAATGCTTGCCTCTCTGAGACTCTGCGCAACTCCCGGCTTCCTCTGCGTGGCTCTAACTGGCTCTGCGTCACACTTCTTGTTTTCTGCGCTGCTAGAAACAACTTCTGTCACCTCGGGACAGCTATTTTCTACTGCCATTGCTCCGCTCGACGGATGTCTCTTAGTCCTCCTGTGATCTGCAATCACGCTCTGATACCATGTTGAAGTTTCTAAGTTTACTTAGAAACCCTCCATGCACTTTATCTGATTTATTCCTACCTACTTGTTATCTTCCTTAACAGGTTATTTACAATGTAAATATTGAAAATAAACACTAGTGTATGCTCAACATATTACAGATCAACAACTAAAAGAAACAAGAACAAACACACCACATGACACCATTATTTTTGGACTAATGTCCCCAGAAAAACCCAATGCGGGAAAACTAGTGCAACTATCTGAGGGTTTTCTTATTAAGCAATATTAGAGTACAATCTGGGTGCCGAAACTGGCCTAACCAACAGAGAATTTCCTTAAAAATAATACCTCTTGGTTTTTGACAAATCTACTGGCTAAAACCCTGGATAATCCTTCCGCCATCAACTCAGCACCAATCTGCCCCAGAAACCCCAGCATCTGCCTAATCTGGACTGCGTCAACCTCTCCTAGCCCAGCATTGGCCCTGCATCAGCCTATCTTGGCCTGCGTCATCTCTCTAAGCCTCTGCGTCAGCTACGCTAGCCCCTCTGGTGCTCTGCGCAGCATTTAGTTGCCTCTGCGTGGCCCTGCGTGAGCACTGGCTGCTCCTGCGTCTCTTTCTCTAGCTGCTCTGCTGCTATCCCAACACTATCTCTACCTCTTTGTCTCTCTGTACTCAATGCCCCTCAGCTGCTCTCCTGATTACTGATTCTATCTCTCTTAGCAAACCCCGCTCTAGAGAATAAAATGACTGATCACTCTGGTGTATTCTCCAAGTGACCCTCAAGCCTCCTCTTATACTTTTCCTGTTGACATCTCAATGGCCGAGATTAAGTTCCTAATCAATGGCTAAGATTAAATCTGGCTTGATCCATATCTTTTGGACCACTCTAACACAAATTCATATTAATACACATTAATATTTTATTTTCCCTAGGTTTAGACTTAGGGACTCCATTAATAATATTAATTATTTTAATATCTTCTGATCTGTTTAGAATCTACCCAAACCCTTTCTAGGTATTGGAGATATCATGTGCCCTAACCTATCCACCAAATTTCGAGGCTAGAGCACATTCGATGCTACCCCAAATCAACAGGATGGAGTTCCCATCTGAAACATTGGACGGATCACTTAGATCACACAGTGCCCTTCGAGAAATCTATAACAATATGAGTCACTGTGGAAGTCTCCGATCACTCAAATATTGTTTTGCTGCCATTCCATTAAAATAATAATTTCTCCCTTCTATCACAAAATGATATTTCCCCTTTTTTATATTTCCAAAGTTTTGCAAAAACTCTTAAGTGATTTTTGCATTCACAAAAATTAGGAACATGACAATCCTCCCCACCAAACATTGCTTGTCCTAAAGCAATATCACCCTATGATGCTGATCCACAAGCTAGCCGAGCTAACGCTAGGGTCCCAAATATGCCATTGAACCACTCCTTGTTGTCGCGCCACCATCACATTAACTAATCCTGTCACCAAGGTCCCAAACAAACCTAATCTCCTCCTATGGAATATATTGCTATATTGGTGAAGTCCCCCATGTCATTAGTGAATCACTAAAGCCCAATGGAAGATATGAATGATCTCCCCCTATAGGAACTAGATCACCCTTGAGGGTAGCTGAATTGTGAAATCCTATGATGCCTAGATCCCATGCTAGTCTCAGAAGGGTGCCACCATGTTGATGCTGCACTACTTTGACTATGATAGACAACCCATCGTGTGCAGGTTGTATCCTCCTCTCCTGAAACTTGATGGCGAAAAATATGTGAAGGCCAAGCTCATCCATCCCTGGCATCTCCATGATATCAATGTCTACCCATCTACCGTCAATCACGGTCCAAAGCAATAACAAGGAAAACTAGCCTTGACATGTGACGAAGGCCTCAATGATCCCCCATATGTTAAACCAAGAGTAGAAGATCAATTTCTGCCATGATCCTGCTCATCACGAAATGAAGTGACTTATCAGCCAACTAAATCCATGGATCCCAAAGCCAAATTTGTTGCGACATAACATAACTATGACACCTGCTGGAATTCCTCCGTGCATCATCTTTGGTCCTTGCATGCCATCCATATAACTAATCCATATATCATGAATATATCAAATGCATGCTAAACTACCCTGCGCCTACCAAACCACATAGTGACATCAACTATCTTGTCTCCTACAGTCATCTCTCATCCTGACCACGTGCCTCAGCTTGGGAGTCTACCTCTCAATGCCCTGTGCTCCATCTAACTATCTCAGATGAACATCCCATGCTTTGTTGCTCATGCACCGAGCATCACGGGACAAGACCCCACTCCTCTGTGACCATGTGTGGTGCTAGAGAGTGATAGATGCATGGGCTCCGATGGGTATGTACAAGAACCCATATGGATGCTCACAGCCAACCTTGTGTCCAACCCATTCTCTGAACTTAGGTATGCCCACCTCAATGCCATACTTGACATCCTTGTCAAGGAATCACCCTGCTAGTAACACTCCCCCAGTCTGCAGTGCGGCGCCGCACACTATAACATATAACCGTGTACCCTCGCACCCCTGGCATACAACTGCACCCAGTTGCACACCTATGTGTACCATTGGATCCTTCCACATGCGGCCGCATAATCCCAACCAACTAGTATCCCTCTGGTATCGATGTGTATGTCACCCTATGAGGAAACACACAATGATTTGAACCATCCCTCCTACAAAACGGTGCAACCTTGCACATCACTACGCACCACCGTGCACCTCTGTGCTCCTCTGCATACCGATGTGCATCGCTTCCTACCCCTATATTCCTCTAGATGTTATAGTCAAAAGATGTGTCAGTATGCATCAATCTGCATTATGTTTGCATCATCGTCTCCACCAACTCACCTCCATAACCTCGGATGAGTGGGCCTCCCCTCCTGATCCTCCCAGAGAGATCTGACAGACACACCTCGCTAAGTGCCAGTGGTAGTATCACTAAGGTGCTGCAGCTTGGTGACCTCTACGCCCCACATATCCAAGAAAAATACTCATCCCCATACAACGCTCTGTTCGGTAGAAGACTATAGAAAATAAACATCAAATCAAAGCTAAATTATTTTTGCAATGATATTTAGGTTGAAAAAACAAACAAGTATATGAATAACATGAATCTGAGCATTCAAAGCGAATTCTAATTCATTATGTTTTATCCAAACATTGAAGATTAATGGTCAAAGTATTGACTAAGGAGAAAATATGCACAATAGGAAAACAGACAAGAAATCACACACATGAATCTATGAAACTGCACATATGAGACTACTTATAGAAAAATATATTAGTCATCAAGTCTACATCAATACACATATTTGTCATGTTTTCAAAAATTTTGAACCTTTGGTTCTCTTTCGTAATTGACTTTATAGAACATTTACAAACTATAACCATGTTTTTAGAAAACTTTAATTACAAAGTATCAAATATATACGTAAAAATATAACAAGGATCAAATACATTGTATAAATATTTCCTTGATGTACTATTTGTTTAGTCATGAAACAAGATGATAAGATGTTGTATCTAGAAGCTGAGCTGTAGCTAAAAATCTGGCTGAAACTAAGGACAAAAACACCCACTGATATTTTGCAATGAAATTTGGAAGTGCTCTATTTTATCCCACAAAATTTGCTCTATCTTTGTCAAAACGACAAAATCACCACATACCTTGGATTGGGACATCAAAAATTGCCACTTGGATCACGAATCCAACCTTCAAATATGCTTTGTTTGCTCCAAACCCCTTGTCTCTGCCTCAAAACATAGTTTTTTTCAATCGCTAATAGATTGATTGACGCATATTTATTGGGATAACACACCGTAAACTGTTGCCAATTTAACTGTCATCGCTCACTCAAAATAGAACAAAAATAGTGCTGACAATTTAACTGTCAGCGCTCTGTCAAAACATTTTCAAAAACAACGCTGACGGACTAATGATCATCACTGCGACAAAACCCTAGTTGAGTTTGTTTACGGCCTCTAGCAAAATATCTACATTACTTCGTTTCCCTTTCTTAAACTTCCTGGCCTTGGAGCCAAGTTCTTTCCTCTTTTGACCTTTGTGCTTCTTAGAGCTAGAAGCCACCTCCTTGCTTATCACTAGGTGTTAATTTTAGATAACAATGGTATGTTCTATGCTTAGCACAATTACATCAATGTACATTAGCAGCCCAATGACAATTTCCAATTTAGTTTCCAATAACAATCACATTAACCATTAATCACATTGACAGTAAAAGCAGATAGATTATGAAACAAAATGCAGAAGACAAGCCAAGACAAGAGGACACCAGATTTGGCATATGCTAGTGAAAAACCCCAATGTGGGGAAAACCCTTTGATCAATTATTCTTATTATTATATCAAATTTTCAGCAGAGAGAGAGTACAAAAGTGAAAATTTGACTTGCCAAATCACAGTCAAAACAACCCTGACAAATCTGCAGTCAAATTCAGCCCTAATCGGAAAGTCAACGATGGCCAATTCAGCAACAAAATGTCTCCTTTGAAGCTCAGTCAAGCCTAGTCAAATTCGGCTTGGACAATAGGTCAAAATCAGTCCAAAACAATCACAAAGTCAACGGTCAAACTTGGTCAAACTTCTGCCCTGAAGTCTGTGGTCAACCTACAATTTTCTACTGCTATCAAAGTGCCCAAAATACCTCGGTTCTTATGCCAAAGTGTATGACCTGCCCAAGCAGAAATCTGCCAAGAAAATGAAGTCAAAATCTGCCTGGAATGTCAATGTCAACACTGGTCAATGCTGGTCAAACTGCAGGAAAGTTTGTAATTTTCGGCCTTGTAATTATGTCTGAAATCCATCCTCCTTTGCCACACGTGTGAGAGAAAGAGAATGCCCAATCGCTGTATGAACAACCGACAGAAGGAGAGAGAAGAATGTGAGTGATGATGATGCCAAATGAGGTGAGAGGTCACTTATGTTTATACAACTCGTTGAGGGTGAAGTGACATGTCTCTTGGGCTTCATGAGCCTACATGATGATGTGGTCGACCTTGACAGTTTACACGTGTGGGCATAAATTCAAAAACACATTTCTTCTTGTCCAAATTTGATGATCTTTAGATCAATTTTGTTCCTCTCGAAAATAGGAATTCAATGTAATCATCATCTCCATCAAATGAGCTGTTTAAAGTGGAATTTGGCCCTAGTTGCAAATTTTAACACTAGGTCCCTTAAAGGGGTGTCATCCACATCAATCACTTGATTTTCTAGGTTAGGGTTCTGTTTGAGTTTGAGCTTAAGCCTTAGTTTGCTTATTGGCCTAGTATGAGGCTTTCTGACCCCATGGGTTTCAGATAGAGTGTGTTCATTTAAAATCTCCCTTTCCTCTGTTTCAAGTTGACCCTCCCCTGTTTCAGTAGGTTGATCCTCTGCAACTTTCACGTGTTGTTTTGGCAGCTCACGAGATGGCTCTCGAGGAGGATATAGGATTTTTTCCTTTGTAATCCTTTTACTTTTTCTTGTGTAAACCCTTTTAAACTCATGAACTGGAACAAGGGTTTCTATCTGCATGCTCAGGGAGGCTTTTCTTTTGCTTCTGGATTGGACCGAAGAGGTTCCTTGTTCTGGGATCTTAGAGGTTTGAGCTGGTTTCCTTTATTTCTTCTTTTTGCTACTAGTTTTTGATTTAGGAAAGACTGACTCTATAATTCCCCCCTCCCCCAAAACAGAAAATGCTCCAAGGTTCTATTAACTTTTTTCAAATGATTGACAATTAGAAGCTTAATCAGGCTCTTATGGAAAACATAGTGAGGGGATGCATTTGGTTTAGCCCGAATCCTTGCTGACATTTTTTTTAGACTCATAAGCAAAAAGAAGGGCATGTTCATTCTAACCTATCCAGAAATATGAGCGAGAAACCTGAAGTGATACATGTTGAACCTGTTGAAGTGTCCCTCGCAAGTAAAATAAGCTTGAGTTATCCTTAGGATTAGTCCCATTCAAATTTGAGCCAGGATTTTTGCACTCCCAAATGCCATGGCTTGTCTTTGTGTTCATCCTTCAAACGGAAGGGGATATAGATACCTGCCAAGGTTCAATTTTTAAACCATCGATCCCCATCCATCAGGAGATGCCAACAGTGCTGACCCTGTGGACATCAAAACTTTCTACAAACGCCCAAGCAACTCCATCATGAAAACCATCACACCTGAAACAAAAATCCTCCCAGCCTACTCATTGAAATTGCTCTCGAATTTCTGGGATGGCTTTGTGGGCTTTAGGACCCTCAGGCTCTCCCCTATCCAGTGGAATGCCTTTCCCCATAACTGCTAAGAGTGAGCAACAACAACTATGGAAGGAGAACCAATATTTTTTCACGGCTATGCTGGAAACTTAACTGATTTCTTACCACAAAAGGAAATAATGACATTATATGATAATCCTATAATGATTCCCTTCACATGAAATCTTAGGTTCAGAAAATACAGGTGAAAACAAAAACTGATATAATCGCAATCATACATTCGTGCCTCGATCATACCATCACTTTGGCGGCATAAATTTGAACAATTTTTCATTTTGGGAAAATTAAATAACATGTCATACCAATTAATTGATTAGCACCATCTATCAAATGATGATAGGTTGTGTGGAAAATTGATGTGCTAGCGCTCACTTGTCCAGAAATTTAAATCTTTGTTGACATTTGATTTGTTAGCGCCTTCGTTTCCAATTTTTTGAACTAGCATTGACAAATTAATTGTTAGCACGCTTGAAACTTCTAATGAAAAACTTACGATAATTGTTCCAAGACATTAGCTCTAAACCCTCTACTGTGGAACTAAACTGTGATAACAACCGTCTCTAATGGGGATGTTGTCACCTTAGGAGGTAGCAAAGAACCCTTGTA